>OY978224.1:9830230-10362433 GCA_963854785.1 Vaccinium vitis-idaea
ATAAATGTCTCCCTGACGTCGCTACTCGAGTGATGAAATAGTTGTTTTTCATTGTAAACATGGGTATGATTATGGTGGAGGGTAGACTGTCTTATATTCATAGTTCATGTCCTAATAAAGCTTGTTTGTTGGATACCACGTTATTCTTTTCAATCTTCAAACTTCTCAAATCCCATATCGTAGACCCTCTACATAATGAGTGTTTTTAGCTCTGCCAAGGACCTCAAAAGTTGGTGCAGCTTACTGAGATTCCAGTAATAGCATATTTTAACTTAAGTTTTGGTGCAACAGTATTTAAAGGTAACTTATGCTTACAACTTTTATGAGGGAAAATGTAGCCTAAGCATCCCAACAGTTTCCCTAAATTTTTCTATAAAAAAAGTCATGAACAGTGTATATTTTTCATTTTACTAATTCACGTCTCCAACAATCATTTCTATTACCCTCCCTATTTTTAATAAAATATGATATATGGGGTAAAAGTAAGAGAGAGAGAATAAAAAAAAAAGTAATTTGGGGAGCATGGTTGAGTGATGGAGGGAGAGAGAGAAAGGATTAAAAAAATGGGTAGGGAGTGAATAGTGGCTCCCTAAAATGGGGTGTGATTTAGGGAGCCATTGTGTACGTCGTTATTTTATTCACCTGTTTAGGGAGTTTGTTGGAGCCTGTTTTTGGGGTTGGCTGAACAAAATAGAGATAAAGAGGAGTTTGAGTCATTTGTTGCACTTGCACTAAAGAAGCTGGGGAAAATGAATTATTCTGAAACTGAGAAAATGGTGCTTTCCAATGATGTTTCCAAAATCCACTTTGAACTCATAAAAAACTGCATTGGGACTTGGGATACTTCCTTGAACAGAGGGTAAGAGATTAATTTAACTTAACCCAATCAACTAGGCAATCGTGTTTGGGGTGGATTTTACGGAAAGTGATACTTTGATAATGAAGAAGATGATTAAAAGTGATACTACCAGTAAATAGATTTGCTGTTTTATAAAGAGACACCAGTTCCTCTTAATTGGTGTATCGAAGTTTGTTTTTGCATGTTTAGGATTTTTGGAATTGGGCTTGACTTTTTTTGGGCTTGACATTTAAGTGTTTTAGGTGTTTGGTCTTGGCCCGTTGGGTGTTTTTTGGGCTTTGTCCCGTTAGGTGTTTTATTTTATCCAACTATTGGTTATTTGGTTGGATTCCCCTCCCCTCTCCCTCAACTTGATGCACCTGTTGTCAAGTTTTTCTTAATAATCTTTTTGCTGATAAAAAAAAAAAAAACTAGGCAATTGTTTACTACTAGAATTACCCTCTTATCCTCTGCTCAAAAGAGAGAGAGAGACTTCATTCAATTCTCCAGATGGTTCATTATAAGATGGAAGAATTTTGATCATGCTTTTGTATATATTACAAGAAGTTGTATAAGAGTTGTTCAAATCCCATTGCTAATCTATATAAGAAAACACGAACAATTTTTGAATCTTATGTTAGACATAAATCCTGACCGTTCAAAATTCCTTAGATCCTACGAGGCTACGACTGATAAGTATCACATAAGCGCTCTCTCTCTCACCTTTTTTTTTTTTGAATGACCTCTTCTCTTTCTTTCCCCTTCCTCCCCTGATACATACATCTTGATAAATATATATGACAAAATCAAAACCCACAATTAATTTTTATAGCGTCAAACTCATTTTCATGCTAGGTATCCCTCTCAATTTTTTTGTTAGTTATACAATACTATCATTGATTTTTCTATAATTCCTTTTGGTGTTATATATTATTGTTCTTGATTGTTCTGGTGTCAATTTTCATTTTCTCAAGCCAATTAACCTGTTTGAAATTTATTGTGATCACCAGCTTGATTTTCTTCCCTTTTAGTTCGTTATGTATCTTCTACTATGTGATCTATTTGATCATTGCATTTGTAAGAAACCAACAGGCCTGGCATTGCTCGGCTCGATATTGTGTCACATACAAATTTTATTTTGTGTAATTTATTTTTGCTAAGCTCAATATTTCAATAAGTCCGACATTGATTAATGCACAAGCTTCGCATCCTTGCATTGCATGTCAACCAATTCCTGTATCATTTAACCAAATTTTATTTTGTTTAATTCTTTTGGCTTAGAGATTATTTTCTCAAAGTAGACATTCAATTTACTTCACAGAAATTCAATAATTTATTGGAAGTCAATTGTGTTGCGGCTATATTATGTTCGTAAGTTTATTAGACACGAACATTCGCTAGATAATAGAACATGGATAAAGGAAGTAAACATTGACGTGTCAAAAAGAATCACAACCTTTCGTTCGGTCAAATTACGTAGCGCCGCGCCTTTAGACACGGGCATTCCCTAGTATTCCAATAAAGTGGCATAAAAACAAGCCACAAAATGGTTCAAATGTATGTAAATTCAGAACCTGACTTTGTAGTTGAAGGGACTAAGGGTGAAAATAACTGGACATACCGAACCAGCCAAAAAAAAAGAAAATGGCTTGGTTTGATTTTCTTAGAGCATTGATCCGATTAGATTTGGAATGTCAAAAAAAAAACTTGAAATCGGATTGGTTGGAATTTCGGTTCGAATCGGATTGGTTGGAATCCGATTCGAACAATATTAAAACGTTCTGACATTTACATCATGTTGCCTGCCTCACTCACTCCATCATTGATTGAAGGTGGAAATTTGAGAGATTTTCGACATACTCTTCTTGACTTCTATTGTTTGTTGGTATTTGTGGCTGCGTTAAGGTCCAAGAGTTGGTTAGGGTTTTCTTAGTGTAACTCTTGGATTATAAATACTCTTGTTGTCTGTTATTTGTTGGATGACAAATTAGGAGAGATAGAGAGTGTGAGAGAGATACACAAGTGAACCGTGAGGAAATCATTATATTGTGAGATTGAGAGTGTGTGTCACCACAGATTGTAATCTCCCGATATAGTGAAATCCCCCTCCCTGTGGAGTAGGCCCGTTCGATTTGGCTGAACTACGTATATCGTTTGTCTCTTCTTGTTTGTGTTTAATGTTTTTGTGGGTAAGGTGTGGATGATGACCCAACAGTATTTAAAAACTCATGAACAGAAAAATACTAGATGAAAACCAAGTTAACTGCAAGTGGTGGCTAGCTCATGCGGTAGAGCTCTTAGATGTCCCACACTATGTAGACACCCTAAATTGGCTCGGTAGATATTTTAAGTACCGCTGCAAGCGGGCTCCCGATGATGAAAGCAACACCTGAATGCTTTGGATGGACTCACGTGGATCTTTGAACCTTTGTGAAGATTTGGCAACCTCAATCATAAACCTTTCAAACCCAGCCAAAATATCGGCCGGTATTTGCATTAACCGTTTGGTAAATCCGTTTAGCCGCCGCCAGAAACCCAGTCTCCTGTTGCAAACCAAAAACTCCACAGACAAATGCATCAACCGACCAACAAATCAGCTTCTTCCAGCAAGAGCCCGATCAGAACTCTAATTCTTATTCACCAATCGAATTACTTTGTTTAATGTGGTAAGCAAGATTGGGACTCTTTTAGATTGAGTTTGCCTGCATCAAACGTCTCCCAATTCGAGCTTTGATCGAATCGAGACACTCCATTTCCAAGCCCTATAAATAGGCACCTTCACCTCCGAAATTGACAAACAATCTATGAGATATACACCTTAAAAGTCTGTGCAAATACTCCCCAAATCTCCAGTTTCAAAGCCCTAACACCCCGTTGAGAGAAAACACCCAAGTGCAAAACCCCCAAATCTGAGCTTAGGGTTGAGGGTCCCATGAGTTCAACATCAAAGCAAGCAAATCCGAGCAAATCAATCGCCGATGGAGTAAATTATGAAGGTTACAATACCTTCTAATCAGTTGATTTTTTAATCTTTGTTCAATTCATAGTTCGATTTTGCGTATTTTGTTTTCTGTGTTTCTGGCGTTGGGAAGAACGCTGGCCAACACATTGATGCGCCAGCCGGAATATTAATTAGCGTGATTTGGCAGATTATTAGCTTTTTCAGTTCTTTGTTGAATATTTCTATATTTTTGTGTGCTCTCATCCCCTATTCCCATGCGGTTTTGTTTATTACTTATGTCACCCATATCTGTTTTGATTGCGAGATTAAGTGCTAAAGCAATTTTATGTCAAACGAGTATAGCCTAGCCTTCGTGGCTAGGCGGAGAGGGGTGCCTGGCACATTTCCCTCACCGTATCATTGTTTCCTGAACTGTGAATCTCTGACAAGACTTTTTCTTGGTTTAGCCTAAACCAATTGGCGACTCTAAATTCTTAAGGTGTGCTGCAACAGGCACCTCGACGCTAAGTGGTCATCTCATGTAGTGAACGCCCTCATCAAGCGCAAGCAGGGGTATCTACACTGCATCTCGAGATGGAGTTTCATTCCCCTCCCCCATGTAATAGGTTAGGAATGACGAATGACAAAAAGAAAAAAGAAAAAAGTTAACTGATTTGGATGAAAAATTGGCCGACCAAACCGAGCCAATTTCAACCTCAGTAGGTACCTTTTTAAAAAAAAATCTCAAATTAGCCTAGGAACAAAATTACAAGCAGGAGGCCCGCCCTTCTGGCTAGTCTTGCTTTAATAGGCAAATTGAGAGTTGAGAAGTTATGCAAGGTTTGTAGCACCTTCAGAAAGGAAAAAATAGATTGTGAAGGACATTAGAGAGGGAGAGAGAGAGAGCTTCGCCTGTTTGGATATTCATTCTGTTTAATTATGATATATATGCTTCTATATAATTCATCTAAAAGAATAATTCCCTATAAAACAACACACGTACAGAATCTTCTAGCTGCATTAACAAGTAGAAGCCCAAATAGGTGAGGAAGAAAATAACAAGAGAACCCTACACCCTCCATCCAGCAATTTTGATTGACAGTTAAGTAAAAAGACTTGGTCCCGTCTCATTTCGCATCCATTTTTCTGCCAATTTCCTCTGCAAGTATACAAGTCGCGATTTAAAACGATCCTTTAAGCAACCTAGCTAGTGGCTCCACCTACTGGGATTATATAGTGTATAAGTATATGCCTGAAGTGCTTCATTCTTCCCGCTCCTTTGTTGTTCTTCTGTTCTCTGTCTGCTTTTCATATATCGTGTGGTCTTTATCGTCAAACCACCCCTATCGACGAGAAGGAAATATTTTCTTCAATTCTTTCTCTTGAGCACCATCAGCACCAATGCCATGAAAATCAGCTCTCTTCATATCTGGCCCTGATCATTTGGGTGAACCTGGAATAAGAGGCATTTTCCAAGTCATTCTACCGCAAGCATGCAAAAATCACTCACGGGGACTAAACTTTGTACAGAAAATGCTGAAGGCTAGAACGCTACGTCTGTACCTAATCTACCCCTCCCAGACTGGCGTTAATGCGAATGGGTATATCCTAAAAGTTATACCACTTCAAGTCAACTTGGAAATGCGTGACTAACCTGATACTGCCGTTCTGAGAAGCTTACAGATTGCAGTTTCAACTCGCCTCTATGGGTTGTCATCTCATCCAATATCTCTTGAGAAGATAAATCCATTTCCGGAGTTTCCCCATCACTTGATTGTTCTCTTCTCTCCTGTTCACATGCAGGAGCAGGAAATATATAAAACACAATGGAACTACAGAACTAACTTTGGAACCTAAGGTTTATACTTGAATACAGCGAAACCGAAAGCATGAATAATATCTCTCTAGTACTATGATTACAATTGAAATGCCAAAATCCTAATAAACAGCATACCCTGTTTGAGAGACTCCTTGTGCGGCTTGGAAGCCCAACGACCTCCTCATACTCAGCTGCATCTAATTCCTGAAGATGTTGAGGCGGGAAGAGTTTTGGAAGAAGATGCTCTCTTATGCTTATTAGAAGGAAGAAAGGCAATGGGAACAAAATTCCGGCTATTGGTATCCATGTGACCCCAAAGCAAACCAGAAAATACACAAGCTGGAGAAGTGTAAACGTGGCAATATATCTGAATGGAACAGTCTCCACAAATGAGGCATGGACTCCTTCTAGGACTCTGTTCATCGCAATCCCAAAAGAAAAGGAATTAAGATAATGCTGGAAATTCCAAATTTATTGTTGATTACAATTTGAACAAACTATTTTTTAGGCAACTGCGGTGGCTCGGACAGCACCAAAAAAGTTAGAAATGTAACCATCTTTAATACAAGGTTAGAAAAAGCACTTTATAATTCATTTGATTTATTCACTTCATGAATTACACCCTCCGGCCAATTTTGGATCTTGCAAATTGTTAGCCTTCTTTGAAACGAACTGTGACTCAAGATTTAGCTTTCCTAATTATCCCTTATAACAGTGATGATTAGGGGCGATGTTCGAAATTAATGTCTTCCAACACGAGTTTGACATACTCTTCTTGCATGTATCCTAAAGAAGTCGGAATTCTCATATGGTACACGGTTGAGAAGCACTCTTCGTACGGGCATGCCATTTACAAGACTAATAAGCAACATAAAACAGATGGATAACTTACTTAAAACGACGACAAGGAGTAATGAAAAGCAGCAACAACCTCTCCCAGAACTGATTACCAGGGAGGCTATCAATGGCCATGTAAGCAAAGTATCCCCAAAGAACTGAGGTAGGTATCATCTTGATCACAGGCATGGCTAGCATTGCACCACCCACAAGGAGGGATTGCAGTAAATTGCTCACTCTTTGCTCATTAACTCGGACAGGCAAGTGAGCATCTATGTGCTTCTCAGGATCAAATTTTCCCTTCGCTTCTCCTCCATCATCGCTGTTCATTACTGCCTCCTTCAAGTTCTCTAACTCTTTATGTACAGACTTGTCTTGCTGCAAATTCAAAATTAAATTGCTCAAGGAAAACATGAAGACAAATCCAAATCTACATACACTCCCAAGCATGTTTTTTTCGAATCGTGCAAGTGAGATCCGAAATTCGATATGAGCTTCAGGCAAATCGAATTCAATATTGTTAAATCAGAAATCAAAAGAATCATGCCATTCAATTGTCACTCACTTTTATTGAATTTCTTTCTATTTTGTTAATCTAACGCATGAAGCGATTTTTTTTTTTACCTCTCTATGAGGAAAAACTAGTAACTGACTAGTGATGTTGATGTTTCTCGCATCATATGCATTAACAAATAGAAAATTTGGTTATATCAAAATTGTTTTATTTATAACAGTACATGAGTGTTTTTATATGCATATACAGAGTAACATAACCAAAACTGCACATGATATCCATGCAGGTGACCTTACAGTTTAAGATTCGATTCTATTCACAATTAACAATGTCGTGGAAACAGTTGACAATGCCTTTTGCTATTTGACGAGAACGCAACCAAAGTATGCAAAACACTTACAGCTGGAGAAGTATCCATCTCAATGTACACAGCTTGCATCTTTCCGTAGATTTCTGAGTTGCTTGCTTGCATTTTAATGCATTCCTTCGCACTCTTCACCATCTTTTTTCTAATCAACTGCATGTCATAGGTTGTAAAGTCTAAGAATTCAAACATAAATATTGTCGCACAAATGAAGTGAAAGATGCTTTCTTCTGACTCATCTCTCACCTGCCTCTTGAGAACTGCAAGACTCCTAGTGTGCATAGGCGATTGAGGGAGGACTCCGTTGGAAGGAGGGAGTCCAAGCAAGCCACAAAGTAAAGTCTAAAGCCACAAAAAGTAAGATGTAAGTCTATATGAAAAAATACATCCGAACCTATAATAACTAACCCAAATCATCAAGTAATATTGCTGGAGACGTTGTACCCCAAGTCCATACAATAAACCAAAACCTCAAGATAGAAAAGAGCAAAGTTTCCGGAAGCCTTTACCATGAATCCGAGCAAAAACAGGTCATAATGGTAAGCAGAGGGGTTTTTGAGATTGTATTCCTTCTGTTGTGCCATCTGTGCAGCTACACTGTGGTCAAAGAAGTATAAACCTGCAATCATCACAGCTGGTACAATAGCGATAAAGACGTATGCCACTGGGACCTTCCCCATATCCTGCAACAACCAATAATGCGACTTATAATGCGACTTAGAAACTCCACTAGAAGGTGCTGGCCCTCAGGAGAAATATTGTAATTTGTAAATAAAGCCCATCAGATTTACTAGGTAACCAAACTTACATTGTAAAGAACCTAAAATTATCGAAAGTTAAACATTTTACCCACCTTCAAAGAAAAAACTTATCATATCATTTCTTTTGAGTTTTATATAATGATTTTGTTTCATTACTAGGAGCTGAAATCCCCTTAAACAGAAAAAAAAAATAATGGAAACCTACCATACTGAAATAACTCCTTAACACTATAACTATGACAAAGTAATCTTAAATTAACTTTCTCAAAGGGTCCTCATATCTAAGCTAGCAAATCATATGGTTAGTTCTCTCCTCATTCTGAGTAAATAACTTCCACTCTCGTAATTAGGAATACTCTCTCAATTTATCTAGCAATCACTTTGAAATATAGACAACTAATAATAAGCCAATAACAATGGTTTCGGATTAAGGGAAGCTTTCCAGTTTCTTATTTTTCACCCAATGATAGGCTATAAAATCCCTTTTTGGCTCAAGAATAACAAATGTGCCTGGAAGCATGTAAATTTGTTGATATATTTTCTGTAAATTTGTTGATATATCAAGGAAAATAACTACAGTATGAGTAGTACATACTTTATATCCGCAAATCTTATCATTCTCAGAAAATTTGGGGCATTAAAACTGGGGTTCCCTCCGGAGGTTGTCAAGCTGGAGTTCTTGAACATTTCAATTTCCTAGAATTTCTTTCATGCGATTGGCTTTTATTTATAACATTGTTTTCAAAAAGATTTGACCTTTGCTCCAAATTTTGTGCTTACATGAGTCAAACACCATATACCTTCTCAATCAAATAGAACGAACATACCGCATTACATAAGGCATATTGATAGATAATCTTAAGCTGAGTCAGCTGACCACTCACTTTTATCCTAACTATTCAACTGAATGCAAGTACATGAAATCTGCATAAAAAGGACAGTGCCATAGAGAAAATTTGATGACATCTTATTCGCAACAGATTAAGTACCTTGACTACCGTCCAATGGTATAATGATCCGGCTTCCCAAGGAAGAGGACAAAGGAGCCTCCTGGGAACTCCAGTAGGAACTTTGCCGGGGACACAGTAAGAAAGAGCTGTCCATAACAAAACCATAAGGGGAACCCCATAGTCTGCAATAAAACTTCGAACCCACCCTGTGTAGCATAGAAAAAAAGTTATAAGCTCCTAGTCAAATGATATTTATCATTTCAGTTAAACTAATTGGAGGCCACCTCATGTACCTGTGGCATAACGCCAAGATCTAGCTCTTCTGCTCTTGAGAGCAGTTAAAAGCACGCCGAAAGAGAAAATAATCCCCAATAATCCGTTTGTATAAAGCCACTGGAATTGAAACTTCTCTTCATGTGGATTTTCAGATGTTGGGACACTAAACTCGCTCACAACCCCCTACCATTCAAGAAAATATTCAGATTCGTGCAACATTCTGCTAGTTTGTTTGACTCATATGTTGTTATGCATTGTCAATCTAAGGGATACCTTAATGGCCTGTTGTATGAAAAGAACAGAAATTAACATGGCAAAAAGTTCCCCCGCAAGCCTTGTAAATCTAGAGATGATTGTGCAAGCATTGAATATTGCAAGAAGAAACAGCAGGACAGCTGTCCAGACGCAAACCCTGAGAAAAGAAGAAAAAACATTCAAATACAAAATGAGCCTGACTTTGGATGCCACCAATTATGGGGAACAATAGCAAGTGAAAAAGAAGAGGAGGAGGAAATTATTTACCATCCCGCCCAAGCAAGAAAGAGCTCCCGCCCCAAGTCTGGCCTTCCTTTGCTGAAGGTATATAGATAAGTGTACATAATAACCGTGGGTTCTGCAACTCCTAAAATCAAGAGAGGCTGTCCACCAAGGATTGAGTGGATGATTCCACAGATAGCAGTAGACGCAAGAGTTTCGATTGTGCTCAAGCTTCCATCTAGCAAACCAAATTAGTTGTCAGCCCCAAACAAATAACTTCTAAGCACGATAATAACCTTTTAGGTAATTATATTTGTTTTAAAATTGGATTGCCATGTATTTGGCTTTACAATATTCTACTGTCTACACAAAAACTAATTGGGTACCTGTTTCCCTGCTCAACTGCTCGCCAAATGCAATAACAGGAAGAGCAGAAGCAAAGAAAATATATGCAGTTGGAGCCAATATCCTGGTATGAGAGATGAGAAAAAATTAAATTTGCTGAGAGAAATATCAGTTTTGCAGTCGGTGAATTGCAATAAGTATTATACCTGAGGCCACTACAAGCCTCTTTCCAGTCTTGCTTGTAGCATGGCAACCTTTCTTTGATGTCTCTGATGACCCCTTTGAATGGACTTTTCAAACTATCCATTTTGGGTCTGCAATGCAAGAACATACAAATATGACATTATTCAAAGTTTAAACTAAAACATGCTAGCGATACCCTGAGATCCTTAAAATATTCCGAACATGGGATTGCGTGCGCCAGATTACATTCAGTCACCTTATTTTATACTATTTCTTCAAGACATTTGTTTACTTTAATTATATTGGAGTCAGAAAGGAACCCATCCCACACATGGGGCTCACAGTTTTTACAGATGAAAAGGCACAATAGAGGTTTAAAGAAAACAGGACAAAACCCAAGCTTAAGACCCTAATATGTTTATGTTCATTTCCTGGCGAGGAAGGCAGGAATTGAATGAAACTTTAGCATGAACTCAAGAACGTACACCTTTGGCCAATTTGATTAGATGGTGTGATAAAAAATTCAAATTATGACTGTTAATAGTTAAGGATTAACTGAAGTGTTTACATCTTTTTGTTTTTGTACTTATTTTGAACCGGCTAGTTTTGTTTGTTTACTCCTGGGGCATGTCTCGTTTCAAGATTCAGCACCAAAATAATTTCTATTAAAAAGCAAGAAAGGAGTATCGCGAAGGCTTTGAGATCGAGCAGGAAAAAAAAAAACGATATAAGCATGCACAAGTTATAAGAAACACAGGATATCATGCAATCTTCATGATCAATACAGCATCATGCACAAATGATGCCCAGATTGTCCCAGTCAAACAAATCATTTACCTACCCTTCACCACCAAGAACCACATCTCCAGTCTATATTCGGCTTTGCCCTGGCTTTAATTAAACTCTCAGCTAGTGGTTGGTGGAATTGGTCCCCGGAAATTAGTCAAGGTACATGTAAGCTAGTTCAGACACCCTTAGTTATCAAAAAAAATAACACCAATTCAACTAGCAAGCACCTGTTCCCATAACATATAAGGAAACAACACCACAAATTGGAATTCTCAATAGTTGCTATACTCTATTCATAAATCGAGCAATCTACTATTTGGTTACCGATAAACTTCATATTTTTTTTAATAACTCGGTGGGTACAGGCATGTACGGGTCAACTTATGCACATGTCGACTAATATGTGTAGATCAGTCCCATCATCCACCAATAAACTGATTAGGATGAAAAAGTTGACGGAGATGGTGAGAGAAGAAAAGAAAAACTCAGCCCCAGATCTTTCTTCTTTTCATCTAGGCGAAGACGAAAATACTTTGCATCCAAATTCCAAACTGGCAAACTGCACAAAAAGCAGGACACAGCACAGTAAAGAACTGTCCATGCTTTTGATTTTCTTTTATTTTCCATAGCTTTCTCGTAGTCCAAACAGCGATTTTCAACTCATATTCTAGCACAAACACCCCCAAACCCCACTCCGCCCCAAAAATAAATTAGTAATGAAATGCGCCATTTTAAATCCGCAAGAAAACATCTATTGCTGGTTCCATTCATTATAAAATCAAACAGAATTTCTATTTCTTTTTAATTTTTTTTATTGAGGATGAAATGAAACGGAATTTCAAACACAAGCACAAGAACATATCCAATGTAACATCATACATACATCTTTTATCTAATTAATTTCTGGTGTGAACGACATCAATTTTGAGGTTGAGTCAGTTTTTTTTTTCGCATACTACCTTTTTACCTGCCTAAAAAATGACAAAAAAATTGCTTACTTCTCCCCCTCTTTGCTACTTTAACAAATCGGATTGTAATGAATAACAATTGAGAATTTCTATATTATCCTCCTTCGCACAATTCTTCAGGCACGGAGCACATAAACTGGACCTTAGACCAAGGTTGAGGGAAATGAAACCCCTTTGGGTGATTTTGGGTTCTGTGTGTGTGTTGCCTGTCGGTGGGGATCGCAGAAATCGGGGAAAACAGGATTAAATCAAGATTACTATTTTGTGAGTGTCTTTTTATACTATTGTGGAATCTTATTTTACTATTTTTTGTCATTTGTTTTGCAGTTCTCTTTTTTCCCCTCCGAGAGTTGATTCTTATGTGCATCTTTGGCCTTCTTGAAATTGCATTAGGTAGGAACTCTTTTCAGTTTGTTTCTATTGGTTTAATTAGATTCCACAAATTTTCCCCCTTCTATAAATGTTTGTTCAAACAATGGATCAAGATTGCATATGCTATTGTTCAGAAGAAGAAGAAAAAAAAAGGTTGCATGTGTGCTATTGGATATGGGGGTCTTAGTATGATAGTGTCAAATCATAGTGTTCTTTCTTTTCAATGGTATAATTCTATAGAATGTAACCTCGATTTGTTTGGCTTAAACTTTGGTGCGATTAAGTGAATGTAACCCCAATCCCAATCAGAAATGCACTCTCTCTTATGACCATTTTTGGTGATCAATCTTGGCTTAATATGGATTCGCTGATCTCAATCTTGGTTTACTAATAAAGACAACTTCATTTATCTTTGGTGAGGTTTCCCCCCGATCATAGTTAAATGTAGTTTGATTGGAACTTATTTTAGTCTGCTTGGAACTTATGAAACACATGGGATTTGAATGTTGGTAGTGCAAGAGATCTTCAAAGGTGATCGAGGAGAGGAAACTTTTTTGCTGTGTTTGGCCTATGATTCCTAGAAGCACAGAAAAAGGCCATTATATCCTACCACTCCTGGCTACCCGCTAACCATCCTTCTTAAAAGTAAATTTCACTGTTGTGAGTATTCTCACTCTTGGGGTACATTTAGTCGTGAGTATTCTAAAAAGTAATTCAAAAATATTGCAAAGAATGGTACTGAATGAAATTGACATGTTATATTCTTGCAAGTTTAGTACGGATTTTTTCTTGAACCCATCATCAAGTATTTGTTCTTTCTGCACTCAATCGTAGGAACTGGTTATCGGACTAAGCTATTCGTATAACCTGATCATCTGATTTCTTTTCATGCTTTCGTTTAGGTGGTGATTCTCTGGAATTCTATCAAAAATTTCTCTTGGTGGTATGATGCCACCCCTCCTGATTTGTTTTATTTTTCTCATACATTTTCTCAATTGTAGAAAATTGGACATCATTTTTGCATGTGGGGTCTTGGAGTTTGTATGTTCTAGACTAGGTTCTCTAAATAGGGTTGTTGGAAATCTCTCCCACGTGCATTTGTTCATACTCTTTCTTGCTTTGTGATTCTTTATTTCAACTCTCAAATCCGGGCTGCATCGTATTGTATATGTTTGTATCTAATAACAGGTATTGTGATTTGGGTGTGCATAACCGCTTTGATCCTCTAAATAGGGTTGTTGGAACTTGGAAATCTCTCCCACGTGCATTTGTTCATACTCTTTCTTGCTTTGTGATTCTTTATTTCAACTCTCAAATCCGGGCTGCATCGTATTGTATATGTTTGTATCTAATAACATGTATTGTGATTTGGGTGTGCATAACCGCTTGGATCAACTTATTGATCTACATTTTGTTCCCATTAGTGGTAGAATCTCGACTTAAATTACTATTAGCATATTCTTTTTGTTGGGAAATTTTTTCGAGAACTATATAAGGTAGGCAACCCTTTGTTTCATGGGAAACAAATACTTATTGAATTCTCTTTTGGTCATCATATATATTGGATTATGCTTTTGGTCTATGCTTATCAAGATTGTTCTTTTATACTTTTTAACAGACCTCGCAACAACTGAGCTCTCTTGAAAGACAGCTGAGACATTTATAGAGAGAACTCAATTCAAGGTAAGAAGCAAAAGCCCTTTATGTCACTTTTGTTTGCTTTGATTACCAGTAAAAAAAAAAGGTGATTTGTCTATGCAACAATGGAATGCTAGAGCACAGAAAATGCAAAGAATGATAGCCATTACAGCAAATTCTATTTTTCCTAATTTTTTTTGCCGGAAGTGCATCCATTTGCACTACCACGTGCATTTGTTTTAGACTAGGACCAATTAGATAATTGAAGTGATATGAAGATATTAGATAATACTCCAATATTTGGTCCCTGCCATTTTCTAATTGTCGTGTGATTAGGTGCGGTCATGGGCTGCCCTTATCGATGCTCCGTTGATGTGCTCATTTTTAACGGTGTCTGATTGGGGCCTGAACACATGACAAAATTTTGTCCGACACAAAGATATATACAGTGAAATTAATTCGGTTCAATGTCGCTCTGAAATTTAACTTGCGAGTGGTGGGGCAAAATTGGGTGTAAACAGTATCTACTAGATTCGAATGCTGAAAAACCGGGATGGGGAGCATGAAACCAAGATGGGGTTGAACAGGGTAGTGCCACTTCTTAAATTCATATACTGTTGTGATGTGAAAATTTGTAAATGTCTCTGACCTGAATACCCTTAACATTCATGTAAGGCTCTAAAAACAAAAGGGAAAAGTGCACATGTTTATGAAGTCATGTGCATAACACTATTCTTTTGCTGATCGTGAACTTAGTAGCCTAAGATATTTCCCCCCCTTCTTTATTAGGCCCAACTAATGAGTTTATGTGGCCTCAACTTAGTTTAATGTGGATGAAATCTTCTTTTATGGCATCTATATTGCACACTGATATCACCAAACTTATCAATCTTTTAAGTAGTCTAATCGACAGTGTAGTAAATAATCAGAGACACCACCTGTCGTGTCCCTATCGTGAACACCCACGTGTTCCCTCGCATGTTGGTGTATCGCATGAAGGTTCCGATACTAATTTGTTTGATACCTTTTCCATTGGTTTTGTCTATAGATGCTTAAGAGTTAAGTGTTTTGTCTATTAATAGATTCTATTTTTTTTTTGTAGTACTTGAGACATTTTTTTTGAAAGGCAAAAAAGATTTCATTAATCTTGAAATTGTTACAAGACTAATAGGACAAGGAAATAGCAAACAACTCAAAGAGCAAATGTCAGCCCAATCCGAGACCCAAACCAACAATTGGCAAGAAATCAATCGAGCCCAAAAATGACCAGATAAAATGGGTCAAGCCCAATAATTAAAACCCTAAACAGTCGTTGCCCCCGCTGCACCACGGCCATGGCCACCTGAAGAGAAAGAAGCCGTTGCCACCACCATCGCCGGAACCCGGGGAACAAGCCCCTGTTGCTACTTGAGACATTAGGCGAAGGTGCTAGGTTGTATTGCTCTGGAGCAGGGTATGGTCGTAGGATTACATTATTCAGTCAGGCTATTTGGGTGCCTCTAGGTTGGATTGTATGTTGTACTGCCACACAGCCGACCACTCCACCTTTGGTTTTTAGTTGAGGATTGGATTGTATGTATTACAATATTTGAGATTGGCTCTTACACCTTTCTATGAAGTTGGGGTTATTCCGGTTGTATCCACGGTGTGAGTTATGTCAGCTGTGGTTTAGGCTCCTTCTGCTCTATTCTTATTTAATGTAGACACATCCTCTCAGTATACAATTTTTTAACCTCTGAAATAACTTCATCTTTGCAGGTTCAACTTCTTCAAGAAAGATGTATTAGAGTTGTGCCTCAGGTTGAGAAGTGGACTTCGGTTGTGTTGGGAACAGGTGGAGAAACATGCAACTGGAACGGGTTACACTAATTCTAGGAGTGTAAACGTAAAGGCAAATAGAGGCAATTGTGAAGTTAACTGTACTTTTCCTTTTCTTTTTGGGGATAAAAAGCCATCATCATCCAAAGCCCAATTTTCATCTTTTATTAGTGTTCTTTTGCTAAGACTCATCAACGCATCCATTTAATGCGACACACATGTTGGCTTCAAAGTTTGTGGGTAAACCTTTCGAAGACCCTGTCACAATTTTATATGGTTCATTTTTATTTCCATTTTGAGTTGCTTTAAAGGGAAATGGTGGAGTTTAGTTGGATTCAATAGGTAGAACTTGATGGGTCATATAATTTGAGGCTATATTATGTTCGTTTGACGTTTGTTTTAAGATTCTCTTTTAGAGCCATTAAGATGCAATACAAATGAGATTACAAAATATTAGAAATTCTTACATTGGCTCTTGGTTTAGTTATTGGGCAAAAGTTTTCGATTTTGCATATTTTGTTTTCTGTGTTTCTGGCGTTCGGAAGAACACTGGCCGACACATTGATGCGCCAGCCGGAATATTAATTAGCGTGATTTGGGAGATTATTAGCTTTCTGTTCTCTGTTAAATATTTCTATGTTTTTGTGCGCTCTCATCCCCTATTCCTGTGCGGTTTTGTTTATTACTTATGTCACCCATATCTGTTTTGATTGCGAGATTAAGTGCTAAAACAATTTTATGTCAAACGAGTATAGCCTAGCCTTTGTGGCTAGGCGGAGAGGGGTGCCTGACACATTTCCCTCACCGTACCATTGTTTCTTGAACTGTGAATCTCTGACAAAACTTTTTCTTCGTTTAGCCTAAACCAATTGGCTACTCTAAATTCTTAAGGTATGCTGCAACATGTACCTCGACGCTAAGTGGTCATCTTATGTAGTGAACGCTCTCATCGAGCGCAAGCGGGGGTGGCACCTTCAGAAAGGAAAAAATAGATCATGAAGGACATTAGAGAGAGAGAGAGAGCTTCACCTGTTTGGATATTCATTCTGTTTAATTATGATATATATGCTTCTATATAATTCATCTAAAAGAATAATTCCCTATAAAACAACACACGTACAGAATCTTCTAGCTGCATTAACAAGTAGAAGCCCAAATAGGTGAGGAAGAAAATAACAAGAGAACCCTACACCCTCCATCCAGCAATTTTGATTGACAGTTAAGTAAAAAGACTTGGTCCCGTCTCATTTCGCATCCATTTTTCTGCCAATTTCCTCTGCAAGTATACAAGTCGCGATTTAAAACGATCCTTTAAGCAACCTAGCTAGTGGCTCCACCTACTGGGATTATATAGTGTATAAGTATATGCCTGAAGTGCTTCATTCTTCCCGCTCCTTTGTTGTTCTTCTGTTCTCTGTCTGCTTTTCATATATCGTGTGGTCTTTATCGTCAAACCACCCCTATCGACGAGAAGGAAATATTTTCTTCAATTCTCTTCTCTTGAGCACCATCAGCACCAATGCCATGAAAATCAGCTCTCTTCATATCTGGCCCTGATCATTTGGGTGAACCTGGAATAAGAGGCATTTTCCAAGTCATTCTACCGCAAGCATGCAAAAATCACTCACGGGGACTAAACTTTGTACAGAAAATGCTGAAGGCTAGAACACTACGTCTGTACCTAATCTACCCCTCCCAGACTGGCATTAATGCGAATGGGTATATCCTAAAAGTTATACCACTTCAAGTCAACTTGAGGTAAATAGTAATAGATGGAAATGCGTGACTAACCTGATACTGCCGTTCTGAGAAGCTTACAGATCGCAGCTTCAACTCGCCTCTGTGGGTTGTCATCTCATCCAATATCTCTTGAGAAGATAAATCCATTTCCGGAGTTTCCCCATCACTTGATTGTTCTCTCTCCTGTTCACATGCATGAGCAGGAAATATATAAAACACAATGGAACTACAGAACTAACTTTGGAACCTAAGGTTTATACTTGAATACAGCGAAACCGAAAGCATGAATAATATCTCTCTAGTACTATGATTACAATTGAAATGGGAAAATCCTAATAAAACAGCATACCCTGTTTGAGAGACTCCTTGTGCGGCTTGGAAGCCCAACGACCTCCTCATACTCAGCTGCATCTAATTCCTGAAGATGTTGAGGCGGGAAGAGTTTTGGAAGAAGATGCTCTCTTATGCTTATTAGAAGGAAGAAAGGCAATGGGAACAAAATTCCGGCTATTGGTATCCATGTGACCCCAAAGCAAACCAGAAAATACACAAGCTGGAGAAGTGTAAACGTGGCAATATATCTGAATGGAACAGTCTCCACAAATGAGGCATGGACTCCTTCTAGGACTCTGTTCATCGTAATGCCAAAAGAAAAGGAATTAAGATAATGCTGGAAATTCCAAATTTATTGTTGATTACAATTTGAACAAACTATTTTTTAGGCAACTGCGGTGGCTCGGACAGCATCAAAAAAGTTAGAAATGTAACCATCTTTAATACAAGGTTAGAAAAAGCACTTTATAATTCATTTGATTTATTCACTTCATATGAATTACACCCTCCGTCCATTTTTGGATCTTGCAAATTGTTAGCCTTCTTTGAAACGAACTGTGACTCAAGATTTAGCTTTCCTAATTATCCCTTATAACAGTGATGATTAGGGGCGATGTTCGAAATTAATGTCTTCCAACATGAGTTTGACATACTCTTCTTGCATGTATCCTAAAGAAGTCGGAATTCTCATATAGTACACGGTTGAGAAGCACTCTTCGTACGGGCATGCCATTTACAAGACTAATAAGCAACATAAAACAGATGGATAACTTACTTAAAACGACGACGAGGAGTAATGAAAAGCAGCAACAACCTCTCCCAGAACTGATTACCAGGGAGGCTATCAATGGCCATGTAAGCAAAGTATCCCCAAAGAACTGAGGTAGGTATCATCTTGATCACAGGCATGGCTAGCATTGCACCACCCACAAGGAGGGATTGCAGTAAATTGCTCACTCTTTGCTCATTAACTCGGACAGGCAAGTGAGCATCTATGTGCTTCTCAGGATCAAATTTTCCCTTTGCTTCTCCTCCATCATCGCTGTTCATTACTGCCTCCTTCAAGTTCTCTAACTCTTTATGTAAAGACTCGTCTTGCTGCAAATTCAAAATTAAATTGCTCAAGGAAAACATGAAGACAAATCCAAATCTACTCACTCCCAAGCATGTTTTTTCCGAATCGTGCAAGTGAGATCCGAAATTCAATATGAGCTTCAGGCAAATCGAATTCAATATTGTTAAATCAGAAATCAAAAGAATCATGCCTTTCAATTTGTCACTCACTTTTATTGAATTTCTTTCTATTTTGTTAATCTAACGCATGAAGCGATTTGTTTTTCACCTCTCTATGAAGAAAAACTAGTAATTGACTAGTGATGTTGATGTTTCTCGCATCATATGCGTTAACAAATAGAAAATTTGGTTATATCAAAATTGTTTTATTTATAACAGTACATGAGTGTTTTTATATGCATATACACAGTAACATAACCAAAACTTCACATGATATCCATGCAGGTGACCTTACAGTTTAAGATTCGATTCTATTCACAATTAACAATGTCGTGGAAACAGTTGACAATTCCTTTTGCTATTTGACGAGAACGCAACCAAAGTATGCAAAACACGTACAGCTGGAGAAGTATCCATCTCAATGAACACAGCTTGCATCTTTCCGTAGATTTCTGAGTTGCTTGCTTGCATTTTAATGCATTCCTTCGCACTCTTCACCATCTTTTTTCTAATCAACTGCATGTCATAGGTTGTAAAGTCTAAGAATTCAAACATAAATATTGTCGCACAAATGAAGTGAAAGATGCTTTCTTCTGACTCATCTCTCACCTGCCTCTTGAGAACTGCAAGACTCCTAGTGTGCATAGGCGATTGAGGGAGGACTCCGTTGGAAGGAGGGAGTCCAAGCAAGCCACAAAGTAAAGTCTAAAGCCACAAAAAGTAAGATGTAAGTCTATATGAAAAAATACATCCGAACCTATAATAACTAACCCAAATCATCAAGTAATATTGCTGGAGACATTGTACCCCAAGTCCATACAATAAACCAAAACCTCAAGATAGAAAAGAGCAAAGTTTCCGGAAGCCTTTACCATGAATCCGAGCAAAAACAGGTCATAATGGTAAGCAGAGGGGTTTTTGAGATTGTATTCCTTCTGTTGTGCCATCTGTGCAGCTACACTGTGGTCAAAGAAGTATAAACCTGCAATCATCACAGCTGGTACAATAGCGATAAAGACGTATGCCACTGGGACCTTCCCCATATCCTGCAACAACCAATAATGCGACTTAGAAACTCCACTAGAAGGTGCTGGCCCTCAGGAGAAATATTGTAATTTGTAAATAAAGCCCATCAGATTTGCTAGGTAACCAAACTTACATTGTAAAGAACCTAAAATTATCGAAAGTTAAACATTTTACCCACCTTCAAAGAAAAAACTTATCATATCATTTCTTTGAGTTTTATATAATGATTTCATTTCATTACTAGGAGCTGAAATCCCCTTAAACAGAAAAAAAAAAAAATGGAAACCTACCATACTGAAATAACTCCTTAAAGTAATCTTAAATTAACTTTCTCAAAGGGTCCTCATATCTAAGCTAGCAAATCATATGGTTAGTTCTCTCCTCATTCTGAGTAAATAACTTCCACTCTCGTAATTAGGAATACTCTCTCAATTTATCTAGCAATCACTTTGAAATATAGACAACTAATAATAAGCCAATAACAATTGTTTCGGATTAAGGGATGCTTTCCAGTTTCTTATTTTTCACCCAATGATAGGCTATAAAATCCCTTTTTGGCTCAAGAATAACAAATGTGCCTGGAAGCATGTAAATTTGTTGATATATTTTCTGTAAATTTGTGGATATATCAAGGAAAATAACTACAGTATGAGTAGTACATACTTTATATCCGCAAATCTTATCATTCTCAGAAAATTTGGGGCATTAAAACTGGGGTTCCCTCCGGAGGTTGTCAAGCTGGAGTTCTATAACATTTCAATTTCCTAGAATTTCTTTCATGCGATTGGCTTTTATTTATAACATTGTTTTCGAAAAGATTTGACCTTTGCTCCAAATTTTGTGCTTACATGAGTCAAACACCATATACCTTCTCAATCAAATAGAACGAACATACCGCATTACATAAGGCATATTCATAGACAATCTTAAGCTGACCACTCACTTTTATCCTAACTATTCAACTGAATGCAAGTACATGAAATCTGCATAAAAAGGACAGTGCCATAGAGAGAATTTGATGACATCTTATTCGCAACAGATTAAGTACCTTGACTACTGTCCAATGGTATAATGATCCGGCTTCCCAAGGAAGAGGACAAAGGAGCCTCCTGGGAACTCCAGTAGGAACTTTGCCGGGGACACAGTAAGAAAGAGCTGTCCATAACAAAACCATAAGGGGAACCCCATAGTCTGCAATAAAACTTCGAACCCACCCTGTGTAGCATAGAAAAAAAGTTATAAGCTCCTAGTCAAATGATATTTATCATTTCAGTTAAACTAATTGGAGGCCACCTCATGTACCTGTGGCATAACGCCAAGACCTAGCTCTTCTGCTCTTGAGAGCAGTTAAAAGCACGCCGAAAGAGAAAATAATCCCCAATAATCCGTTTGTATAAAGCCACTGGAATTGAAACTTCTCTTCATGTGGATTTTCAGATGTTGGGACACTAAACTCGCTCACAACCCCCTACCATTCAAGAAAATATTCAGATTCGTGCAACATTCTGCTAGTTTGTTTGACTCATATGTTGTTATGCATTGTCAATCTAAGGGATACCTTAATGGCCTGTTGTATGAAAAGAACAGAAATTAACATGGCAAAAAGTTCCCCTGCAAGTCTTGTAAATCTAGAGATGATTGTGCAAGCATTGAATATTGCAAGAAGAAACAGCAGGACAGCTGTCCAGACGCAAACCCTGAGAAAAGAAGAAAAAACATTCAAATACAAAATGAGCCTGACTTTGGATGCCACCAATTATGGGGAACAATAGCAAGTGAAAAAGAAGAGGAGGAAATTATTTACCATCCCGCCCAAGCAAGAAAGAGCTCCCGCCCCAAGTCTGGCCTTCCTTTGCTGAAGGTATATAGATAAGTGTACATAATAACCGTGGGTTCTGCAACTCCTAAAATCAAGAGAGGCTGTCCACCAAGGATTGAGTGGATGATTCCACAGATAGCAGTAGAAGCAAGAGTTTCGATTGTGCTCAAACTTCCATCTAGCAAACCAATTTAGTTGTCAGCCCCAAACAAATAACTTCTAAGCATGATAATAACCTTTTAGGTAATTATATTTGTTTTAAAATTGGATCACCATGTATTTGGCTTTACAAAATTCTACAGTCTACAGAAAAACTAATTGCGTACCTGTTTCCCTGCTCAACTGCTCGCCAAATGCAATAACAGGAAGAGCAGAAGCAAAGAAAATATATGCAGTTGGAGCCAATATCCTGGTATGAGTGATGAGAAAAAATTAATTTGCTGAGAGTAATATCGGTTTTGCAGTTGGTGAATTGCAATAAGTATTATACCTGAGGCCACTACAAGCCTCTTTCCAGTCTTGCTTGTAGCATGGCAACCTTTCTTTGATGTCTCTGATGACCCCTTTGAATGGACTTTTCAAACTATCCATTTTGGGTCTGAAATGCAAGAACATACAAATATGACATTGTTCACAGTTTAATAATACAATAAAAATAAGTCTTATGGTCTACCATATAGAAAAGCAAAAAAGCAACAGAAAGAAAAAAATCTAGACAGTGACTTGTTACAAGTAAACTAAAACATGCTAGTGATACCCTGAGATCCTTAAAATATTCCGAACATGGGATTGCATGTGCCAGATTACATTCAGCCACCTTATTTTATACTATTTCTTCAAGAGAGGTCCACATTTTGGACACGCTCACGACATTTGTTTAGTTTAATTATATTGGAATCAGAAAGGAACTCATCCCACACATGGGGCTCACAGTTTTTACAGATGAAAAGGCACAATAGAGGTTTAAAGAAAACAGGACAAAACCCAAGCTTAAGACCCAAATATGTTTATGTTCATTTCCTGGCGAGGACATTGGCAGGAATTGAATGAAACTTTAGCATGGACTCAAGAACGTACACCTTTGGCCAATTTGATTCGATGGTGTGATAAAAAAATTCAAATTATGACTCTTAATAGTTAAGGATTGACTGAAGTGTTTACATCTTTTTGTTTTGTATTTATTTTGAACCGGCTAGTTTTGTTTGTTTACTCCTGGGGCATGTCTCGTTTCAAGATTCAGCACCAAAATACTTTCTATTAAAAAGCAAGAAAGAGAGTATCGCGAAGGCTTTGAGAGCGAGCAGGAAAAAAAACGATATATGCATGCATAAGTTATAAGAAACACAGGGTAGGTAAAAAAGAGGCAGGTAAATTTCAATTCATATACATGCATATCATGCAATCTTCATGATCAATACAGCATCATGCACAAATGATGCCCAGATTGTCCCACTCAAACAAATCATTTACCTACCCTTCACCAACAAGAACCACATCCCCAGTCTATATTCGGCTTTTCCCTGGCTTTAATTAACCTCTCAGCTAGTGGTCGGCAGAATTGGTCCCCGGAAATTAGTCAAGGTACATGTAAGCTAGTTCGGACACCCTTAGTTATCGAAAAAAATAACACCAATTCAACTAGCAAGCACCTGTTCCCATAACATATAAGGAAACAACACCACAAATTGGAATTCTCAATAGTTGCTATACTCTATTCATAAATCGAGCAATCTACTATTTGGTTACCGATAAACTTCATATTTTTTTTAATAACTCGGTGGGTACAGGCATGTACGGGTCAACTTATGCACATGTCGACTAATATGTGTAGACCAGTCCCATCATCCACTGACAAACTGATTAGGATGAAAAAGTTGACACAGATGGTGAGAGAAGAAAAGAAAAACTCAGCCGCCCCAGATCTTTCTTCTTTTCATCTAGGCGAAGACGAAAATACTTTGCATCCAAATTCCAAACTGGCAAACTGCACAAAAAGCAGGACACAGCACAGTAAAGAACTGTCCATGCTTTTGATTTTCTTTTATTTTCCATAGCTTTCTCGTGGTCCAAACAGCGATTTTCAACTCATATTCTAGCACAAACACCCCCAAACCCCACTCCGCCCCAAAAATAAATTAGTAATGAAATACGCCATTTTAAATCCGCAAGAAAACATCTATCGCTGTTTCCATTCATTATAAAATCAAACGGAATTTCATTTTTATTTTATTTTTTATTTTTATTGAGGATGAAATCAAACGGAATTTCAAACACAAGCACAAGAACATATCCAATGTAACATCATACATACATCTTTTATCTAATTAATTTCTGGTGTGAACGACATCAATTTTGAGGTTGAGTCACAGTTTTTTTTTTCCCATACTACCCTTTTACCTGCCTAAAAAATGACAAAAAAATTTGCTTACTTCTCCCCCTCTTTTCTACTTTAACAAATCGGATTGTAATGAATAACAATTGAGAATTTCTCTCTTATCCTCTTTTGCACAATACGATTTACACGCGATGTGCCCAGACGTTTAGCATGTGTTTTTCTTTTCTGATAACCAGATGTCCGGGGCCGGCTTGTGCCTATCTCGAATATCTCCGGCCGGGCCGGCCCTCTGAAGTAAACGACCGGACAAATATGTATAAACATCTACATACATACATGTGGTATACATCTCAATAACAATGTAAGGTATATAGGTGTACAATGACAAACCTGTTTGAATGATAGAACCGATTAGGAAATGTTCAGATAGAATAACAAAGGAGAGGCGACGAAGAAGAATGTCAGATTCCGGCCGACCAAAGCGGCCGGGAAAAAAAAATGAGGGAGGGTGAAGTAAGTGGTGGTGGAAATGTCTTTGCCCCTCGTATAATTTCTCTCTCCTCTTCCGGTTATCCTATGCCGCCTGCACTCTCTCTCTCTGGCTCTTGAACGTTTCTCCGACTTTCTCTCTCCCTATTTTCTCTCTCTCCTAACAGACTCTGTGTCTCAGTCGTCTCTCGTCTGTTTTTAAGAGAGAGAGAGGGAGGCAAATTGTTGGGTCTTTGGTTGGAATGTTGAAGGCCGTGGTTCCAAACGGGAGGAAATTAGCGCGGGTTGCGTGGGGCCCACCATGGATCTGCTGCCGTGTACATTCATTTTTGTTCCCGGAAGGAAACCTGTGAATCGTTTGTGTACAGCTGGCGCTCGATGTATATTGCCCATATAAATGTACGATCCTCCTATGTACTATGTAGTATTGCATTAATAGCAACATTAAGCCGCACCACTACATACCAAAAAATAAATCGAGAAAAGAATCAGAATTTACTCGGAATTTAAAAATCTATGGCCCGGATTTACTTGAGAGAGAATTTGACAATTGATTTTCACATTTTAGATAAATTCTGGGTATTTTTTTCGGGTACTTAAACTTTCCCGAGTTTTAAGCGAGTTAAATGGGTCGAGTAAATGGTTGCTTAAGATTGGTTTGAAAATTTAAATAGTTTCTTGGCTGCACTGGAAAAGATAATTTTATAAAAGAACTTGAGATTGCTTTCGGATGTGTATTTGGAGCATTTCAGATGTGTATTTTGGTTCCTCGTCCCATTTTAATTGGATAAAAAAAATAGTTATAACTTTAAATTGGTAATGAATTTTATATTAAATATGAATCTTGTTTAATATAGATCTCAATTAGTTCTATAAGAAAATATTTTCAAAATTACGTAAAACAATGTAAATTAATTACGAGATATAGTCAATTAAAAAGTGACACAAACTCTAACAAAGAACTATAGTAATAAATTGGAACAGAGTGAATATATTATTGGAAATATCTCAAATGATTAGAGCATCCTTATGTGGCTCTCTACTTTAACTTTTGAGTTAAAGTAGAGAGTCAAACCCCCAAAATAAGCCAAAATCAGGCTCACCAAATGGTTGATTAAATTGGTTAAACTTCTAACTTTGCTACAGTATCGCACCAAATTTGGTGCGGCATTGTTCACTCACCAGGGCACTATTCACACAATGTTCATGCACTATTCACGCACTGTTCATTTTTTAATATTACTTTTGGGGAGTAAGAGTAGAAAGAAAGAATAGTTTAATGCACTAAAGTTAGAATAAAGAGTCTGATTCTATGAACTTATGTAAAAGTGGCTTGCTAAGTTGTAAAATGTGTTTTTGAAGTTAAATTTAGTGTAAAATTTGGTGCTCCAGATAAGAATGCTCTTAAGCGATGTTAAGTTAACCTAAGAATAGCACCAAATCAAAGAAAATCTGCATGTTATCATAGATTGATGTTGTACTTATTGGATTTTCTCGTCACGTCACATTTCATTACTTCGTAGCTATCTCTTAACATCCATGTTTATGGTTATGCCAAACTGGTACAGGCCCCTTTGGACCAGTTTGACATTGTGCCATTCTGAAAGATTGGCGAGGCTCTTTGTGCCTGTGTCAATTGGGATGACTCCCACGTTGGGAGTTTGGGGTTTGTGTGTGTATAAAGGGTTTATCTCACCTCTAAAAAACATATTTCTTTATATAATTTTTTAAATTTTTTAATACCAAATTAAAGTGTTTATTTAGTACTTTAATTTGGTGCAAAAAATAAAAAATAAAAACGTTCTACGGAAGTACATTTTTTAACGTCCACAAAATATACGTTTCCCAAAGGTATCACTTAAAAAAGGACGGAGTGAGTATATAAAAAAAAAAAAAAGGAGAAAAAACCTCTTGTTTCACAATCAATTTGAGTGAAAAATTATTAGACAGGTGAAAAAACCATATAAAAGAAAATACGATTTGGTCAAGTGTCAATCAATATCCGATAAATTAATTTATTACAAAGTTTTTTTTTTTTGCGGGATTTATAGTGTAAAACAATGTTTAGAGGTGTACATAGGGATGAATAGGGTAGCTGATCCCAATGGATTGCACATGAGCTAGCTCCCTTAATACTATTGATTGCTTGTGATTGCCTCAACAATCATCATCCCCTAAATAAATACATAGGATAGCATATAATAATATTACTCCGTACGTAGTAAATAAAGTACGTTCACATAACGTTGCAAAAAATAAACTTGGATAGGAAATTGCTTGTAACACTCCTTTTCTTTTTATCATCCACACACACATATATATATATATATAGGTTCCGCTTCTTATCCGGACTATTGATTTCCGGACTTTTGATCCAAATTTTTTTTTGACGATCCGATCCGTCCAATGTGTTCAGAAGGTGTTTTCAAGGGTCCTCGCGGAAAATCTTCAAAAAACAATCCCGGGAAGGGCTAGATCCAAGCAGTTTTTGTAAAAATATATAAATACAGTTTTTGCAAAAACTGCTTGGATCAAGCCCTTCCCGGTATTTTTTTTTGAAGATTTTCCGCTTGGACCCTTGAAAACACCTTCTGAACACATTGGACGGATCGGATTTTCCAAAAATAATTTGCAACACAAAAAAACCGCATTTTTTCCTTATTTCCGGGAGTGTGGATAGGAAGTTTGCCGTATATATATATATATATATATATATAGGAAGCCGATCTACTAAGGACTCCCTCAAACAAAAATTCCGTGCGGACCTCACCATTTTTCGACTTTCCGGATCAAATTTTGACGATCCGAACCGCTCAATGTTTTTAAAATGCATTTTCCAAGGTCCACGCGGAAAATCTTCAAAAAAAAAATACCCGGAAGGGCTTGATCCACACAGCGTTTTTAACATTGAGCGGTTCGGATCGTCAAAATTTGATCCGGAATGGTGAGGTCCGCACTCCCTTATCCTAAGGGAGTCCTCAATAGATCATTATTCTATATATATATATATATATATATATATATATATATATATGTGAGATCATAGATTTACCTTGTCATCAAATCAATTTGGAAGAAACTTTTGTTTCGGCGGTGAAAATAATTTAAACTCGAAAAAAGTTACTCCATCCGGTCCTTTTTAAGTGTGTTGTTTCGTAAAACTAACTTTTTAAAGATACATCATCATTACACATTTTCCATCAACTTTTACCTCAACTTACATTTTGCACATCAACTTTTACCTCTAGTTTTACCCATTAACTCTTTATCCACCAACATTAAAAATGGCAAAATGATAATTGTACAAATTTTTACCCATTCACTTTTCAAAACTTATACTTATTATGGGACAGACCACAATAGAAATGTCGACACTGAAAAAGGGACGGAGGGAGTATTAAAATGATATTACCGTCCAAAAGCAACCCGTTTTAAGTGTTTTTCCCCCTATAACTAGGTATCCGGGTAGCTTTCGCGCCCTCGCTTAATATTGGGAGATCAATTCTATTATTTACTAGCGGGGGCCTATTTAAAGTCAAAGTAAAATTCTTTATAAAATGGTCTCGCACACGTAAGAGGTTTCGAATATGAGAAAGCATAGGAGGGAATAAACCCCTTGATTTTAAGTCCCAAGCTGTGAATTTAGTTTTGGACGGAGGTGAACGAAGGATGCAAACGGAGTTGTACAAATTATCCATACAAAATATGGAGTATTTATCCATGCAAAATCGTGCGGCGTTCCTCGGACTAGGGGAAGAACAAAAGTCTCACATAATGACATAATTAGAGGACCACCGAGCCGCAGGTGGGACTTTGTCTTCATACAACGTGGACCACATTTGCATAACCCTCCACTGTTAAGATTCCCACAAGTTGGCTTCCTAGAAGAAAACCGTGTTAAGTGTTGGGTTTTGCCTCTTTTTTATTAGGAGAGTTCCCCCTTGGCTCCATATCCCCATATCTTCGGATGTCAAATTGTTCAAACCTCTCGGCGCACCGTCACTCCGTGTTTCGGAACACTTCAATACCACACATTTTTGTGGGGTTCATGTATAATAAAGTGTATGAACTCCACATAAATGTGTGGTGTTTGAATGACATGACACTCTCGTGGCCATCCTCCGAGACTATTGAATAATTGCTTCGGACCATAGGACCATAGACCTGGCCTGTTGGAAAAATTACAGCGGCATAGAATTTCAAAGAACAATTTCAATGATGTAAATACAGAAATTACAATACAATAATTGAAATAATAGAATACACAAATGGTAAATCGAATAAAAAAACCAAACCGAGTCCTCTGAAATCCACAGTCTCATTAAAACAGCTTCGCCGCCTATCGAGGGTGTTAAAGGTGAATTGGCGTTTGTCTTCCAGGATAAAACGGTTGAATGACGAATGTCGGAACACATCCGATGAACCCCTTGGCGAACTGAACTTAGTCTGCCTCTCTCACACAATAACGAGTTTTTGAGATGAGATTTGGCCTAAAAAGTTAACTGACTTATTTTTTCATCTTTATTTGATTTTTTTTCGTGTTTTTTAGTTTTTCATCAACTTTTGTATATTATTGGTTCATCTCGGCGAGAAGAATAAAAAAAGTAAAAAACTATGATCTAATCATAATCATAATTTTTTTTGAATAAAGACAAAAATAAGTCAAAAAGTCAATTTTTTACACTTTTTTCGATCTTATTCAAAAAATTGAAAATTCTAGTCATAATCTTTTACCTTGTTGATTCCTTTCGCCAAGACGAACGAATAATACTAAAAAAATCAATACAAAACTTACAAACGCAAAAAAAAAAAATCAAATAAAGACAAAACAAAAAGTTAAGTTGGCTTTTTAGGCCAAACCTCACTACGGGATTCATTAATACAAAAGCCAAAAGGAGACCTTTGGGTTGCAATGCAGAAATCAACTCTGAAACCGACGGGTTAAATATCAAGAATAACTCTGCCAATCACACGAGGGGGCACCATCAAGGCTCGGGCAATTTATTCTTCCCGTCAAATACTTTTCAATGTACCCGTTTTTGTTGGGCTTTGCCTCTTTGATTAGGATAGGTCTCCTACGCCCCGTTTGGATGCCGGAGATGATTTGGATGGATTTGTAATGATGGTGGATTTGTAATGAGGGTGAATTTGGTAATAAGGGTGGACCCACATCATAAGAAGGGTGGATTTGTTAGTGAGATGTTTGGATGGTATTCTGAGAAGGTGGAATTTTAATAAACTAAATGAATTAATTTTATTATAATAACAATAAATACATAATAATTGAAATAATTACATAATAATACATAAACTTATTTAAACTATATTATATATTAAAAATGATATTTCCGAAAAGAATTTTTAAAAAATATTTTTTATATCATATTTTCTACAAAAATATAATTTTTATCTTTGGTTTTTAATAACATTACTAGAGCCCAATGTATTACATTATCAAATTAAATCAATTATATAATTTCCTTTATGATTAAAAAATATTATGTATACATGTTTTTGTTAATTTTAAAAATCTATTATTTTTTTTATCGAAAAAATCAGATTATTATATGTATTTGTTATCCACGTGTAAATACCTAAACAAGTGGTTTGGGTCAGCCCCTTGTTTTAATTACCAGTCGTATGTTTTTTACTCCCTCCATTCTTCTTCTTTATCCTCTATCCCCAGCACTCTACGAACCACTAATTTCTGCCATGCTTGGCGATCATGCCGACCGGCGACCACCACCATCTCTCTCTCTCTCTCTCTGTAAAGATATGCGACTCCGGCAAAGATGGAGACTTCGATAACAATCAGAGATTCCAGCTTCGATCGACTCCAGCGACGAAAAAAGAGGTGCATGTTGCTCGATCTGATCTCTCCGACGACGATAATGGTTGCTCCGACGACGAAGATGGTAATCTCTCCTTCTCTGGTATTTCCGGATTTGGAGGGGTATTTGTTGGGATGAAACCTGTTCTAAAAACCAAGAGAGAGATTTCTGAAGTTTTGGTCCGGACGGGGTCCCGGGCGGTCCAGACAGAAAGTGCAGAAAGATGTCTACAGGCTTTTGGTGCAATTCTGAAGTTGCTGAATTTTTAGTCCGGACGGTGGTTAAGTCCGTCCGCACAGGAAAAATGCACGGTTTTGCATTTTTTAGGGTTTCTGATGTATTGTGTCGCCTTACATTATAAAAGGGACACTTAGGGCAACCCCCATTGTAACTTTGATCATTATTCATCATAGTGAAACACCCCAGCACCCTGTGGAGTACGATTAAGCAATTCTTAAGTCGGAACCACGTAAAATCTTTGTGTCTTGTTCTTTCTTGCTTCTCATTGTTTTCTGTTCTTGGTTTGTTCTTCGATTGTGTGTTTTTGTCTGTGGGTTTAAAGCGCGCGAATCCATAACAACTGGTATCAGAGCTCCGGGTTAGGAGGTCAAGGGTTTACACAATGGCTGAAGACAAAGTCAAGATCGAGAAGTTCAATGGTACGAACTACGCGTTCTGGAAGATGCAGATGGAGGATATTCTGTATCAGAAGGATCTGTATCTCCCCATCGATGGCAAGAAGCCAGACGAGATGAAGCAAGCAGATTGGGATGTTCTGGATCGCAAAGCCCTAGGGACGGTGCGATTAAGCCTCGCGTCGTCAGTTGCGTCGAATATCGCCAAAGAAAAGACTACAACAGATTTGTTCAAAGCCCTAGAAAAGATGTACGAAAAGCCTTCTGCTGTGAATAAGGTATATCTTATGAAAAAGTTGTTTAATTTAAAGATGCCTGAAAACTCTATTGTTGCTGAACATTTAAACGAATTCAATACAGTCACGAATCAGTTAGAATCCGTGGGTATTGGTTTTGATGATGAGATCAGGGCTCTTGTTCTATTATCTAGTTTGCCAGAAAGTTGGAATGGACTTGTTGTGGCAGTGAGCAATTCCTCCGGGTCTGCAAAGATAAAATTGGAGGATGTTGTCGGGTTGATATTAGGAGAAGAGGCTCGGAGAAGAGCATTGGGTGAGGATGTTGCTTCAGGTTCAGCATTGAGTACAGAGGAAAGAGGCAGGTCTATGAATAGGGGTGGCAACAAAGAGGGCAAGGGAAGATTGGCGTCCAGGAATAGGGGCCGGAGTAAATCTCGTGGAGGAGATGAGGGTTGTTGGAACTGTGGTAAGAAGGGGCACTAGAAGCGAGACTGCAAGGCACCGAGAAAGCAGCAGAACGGGAACAATCAAGGAGGTAAAAACATTGTTAATGTTTCTGATGAGTCTGATAATGATGCTTTGATTTGTTCATTGGATTCTCGCAGTGAGTCTTGGATTGTAGACTCTGGAGCTTCATTCCATGCTACTCCACGCATGGATGTGTTACAAAACTATGTGCATGGAAATTTCGGCAAAGTGTATTTGGGCAATGATGAAGCCTGCAATATAGTTAGAACAATATAGTTGGAAAAGGAGATGTACAGATTACTTAGACAGATGGGACGGTTCTGAAATTGAAAGATGTTAGACATGTGCCTAGTCTAACACGGAATCTTATTTCAGTGGGTCAGTTGTCAGAGAGTGGAGTTGTCACATCGTTTACATCAGACGCTTGGAAGATGAGCAAGGGGGCCTTGATTCTTGCTCATGGTAAAAATGAAGGAACCCTATATGTATCTACGGGTACTTATAGTAGCATCGCGGTGACAGCATCAGGAGTTGATTGCGCTACGTGGTATCGTAGGTTGGGTCACATGAGCGAAAAGGGGATGAAAGTAATGTTGTCGAAGGTGAAATTGCCGGGTTGTAAGTCGCTAGATTTGGACTTCTGTGAGGATTGTGTTCTCGGGAAACAAAAGAAGGTCAGCTTTACAAAGGTGGCAAGGACCTTGAAAACAGAGAAGCTGGAGCTGGTTCATACCGACGTGTGGGGTCCATCAAAGGTACCCTCTATTGGTGGCTCGCGTTATTTCGTTACTTTTATTGATGATTCTACTAGAACACTAAATTATGGTGAATGATACCGTGCAATAATGATAATATGTTCGTCGAATGATATGATAAGAACAATACTGGAGATTAATTTTTTTAATTTATCAAAATTGTCCCACAAAAACTCGAAAGACTGGATAGTCTTGGAGAAATTATCGAACCAAGATTTTTTTTTCATTATTTGGCTCTCTCCAATTTCGATTCATGGTTCTGCCACTTGGATTTTTGATAGCAACGTTCAGGAAGCAAGATTCATAAGACATGTAAAAATTTACTCCAATCAAAAGTTTGAATGCAGAATGGACCACTCAAATTAGACATATTGCAAGTTGACCCCGTCTTTATTTATTTAGACTGCACGATAGGTGCACGCATGCAAGTATGCGTATTTTATTGGGACATTTACCATCAGGTCACCCTTGGATCCCATAATTACCATCAGGTCAAGCCCAACTCTGAAAAATTCCCATCAACTCCCAAACCCATATAAAAATGCCTAAATCATAGGGTACCCTATGAAAGTGCCTAAAATCCTAGGATACCCTATGAAAGTGCCTAAACCACTAAACCCTATAATAGGAAAGTGAACCCTAAACCTAAACTCTAGGGTACCCTACGACTAGGGTACCCTATGAAAGTGCCTAAAATCCTAGGGTATCCTACGACTAGGGTACCTTACGACTAGAGTACCCTATGAAAGTGTCTAAAATCCTAGGGTATCCTACGACTAGGGTACCCCATGAAAGTGCCTAAAATCCTAGGGTACTCTATGAAAGTGCCTAAACCACTAAAACCCTATAATAGGAAAGTGCACCCTCAACCTAAACTCTAGGGTACCCCTATGACTAGGATACCCTACGACTAGGGTACCCTATAAAAGTACTTAAAATCCTAGGATACTCTATGAAAGTGTCTAAACCACTAAAACCCTATAATAGGAAAGTGCACCCTAAACCTAAACTCCAAAAAAAAGTGACTTACCTTAGTGGTAATTAAAAAAAATGGTTTACCTTATTGGTAATTAGACATCTCTTTTCTAGACCTAGTGGTAATAATCCCTATTTTATTCATTGAGGGGGTGTTCCACTAAGGTGGTTTTTTGAAAAAATTAGTTTTTCACGGTTTTTTATGTGATGTATTGTGAGAGAATGACCTGTCTCGGTTTTTGAAAAAAACAGTTTTTTGTTAGTGGAACACCCCCTGAATCGGTTTTATGACGTCGTTTTGACGAAAGGGATGGACATCCGCCCGGGATCACGGGAAGTCCTTTTTTCACGCACGGTTTTATGTTGTTTCGGTCAATTCCGAAACACTAGGAACAATGACATCTTGACTATCTTTCTGTTTATTTTAGGGGTGCTCACGGTCCAGATCGGTCCGGATTGGCATGAATCCAATCCTAATCCGTGAGTCACGGTTTTTTGAAAATACAATCCGTGTCCAATCCAAAAGTCTCACGGTTCGGTTCCAATCCGAACCGCGAGTCACGGATTGGTTCCGGATTAATCCGCGGATTTTCAACTTATTCGGAAAAAACAACAAACAAAGGCAGTAAGCCACTAGCAAGTAGCAAATGCAAATGCACTAAATAGAAAGTTCAAAGTTGGAAACATTTCCAGATTAAGACAATAGCAAGACTAGCAACGGAGGTAAGACAATAGCAAGACTAGCAACGGAGGCAAGACAATAGCAGATTAAGACAATAGCAAGACATTTCCAGAAAGTTCAAAGTTCAAACTAGCAACACAATAGCAGATTAACACTTCCAATTCACTCACAAATAGAGGCACTACCACACAGTTCTAGTTCACAAGGACAAAAGCAGGCACAAACAAAGGCAGTTTTGTAGAGTGGAATACAAATACTTACTACTTAGTTACATCAAAGTCCAACATAAAAAAACAACTACTGAGTGAAGAACTTCAAAACACAAGGCATCAATCACTTCAAATGCATATATAAAAGTGAAAAATTTATATATACACATATACGGGGAGGATCCTGTCAAGGATCCCGGAAATCCCGGATTGAAGCGGTTTGAAGCCCTTCCCGATATTTTTTTGACGATCCGAGCCGTCCAATGTGTTCAAAAGGTGTTTTCCAAGGCCCACGCGGGAAATCTTCAAAAAAAAATACCGGGAAGGGCTTGATCCACGCAGTTTTTCGCAAAAACTGCATATTTACAAAATTGCGTGGATCAAGCCCTTCCCGGTATTTTTTTTTGAAGATTTCCCGTGTGGGCCTTGGAAAACACCTTTTGAACACATTGGACGGTTCGGATCGTCAAAAAAATATCGGGAAGGTGGAGTTCCGAACTCTCTAGTCCCGGACTAGAGAGTTCCTCTACACATATATATATATACATACATTTAAAAAAATTATATATAATAAAAATCTCACGGTCCGGATCGGTTAATCCACGGTTTCAAAATCAAAATCCGTGTCCGATCCAAAAGTCACGGTTTTTTATTTTTTGAATCCATGTCCGGACCATTAATCCATGGTTAAAATCCAAAAGGTACGGATCTGTTCGGTCCGGACCGGATTCACGGTTCACCGGTTTTTTTGAGCAGCCCTAGTTTATTTACTTTAATTACAGACAATAGAATAATATAATCATATTATGTCAAACAAATATATATTTTTTCTTTTTTTGTCATTCCTAATCTATTACATGAGGGGAGGGGAAATGAGACTCGTGTTAAGAAATATTGTCCCACATTACTTGGGGAAGGAATGGGTGATCACTTTATAAAATGTTGGGCATCTCCATTCATTGCCAATTGGTTTTGAGATGGATATAAAGTCTCTACATGGTATCAGAGCAGGGCCTATTCCACCCCACATTTAAAAAAAAAATTCACAATTCACACCCCACGATGACAGACTAGCAAAAGCGGCGACCTCAAAAGTGGCCAAATGTGACGGACCTCAAATGCGGCGACCTCAAATGCGGCTGCACGTGAGTGGAGAAGTTAAGAAATATTGTCCAACATTGCTTGGGAAGGAATGAGTGATCACTTTATATAATGTTAGGCCTCTCCACTCATTGTCAATTGGTTTTGAGATGGATAAAAAGTCTCCTCATGGTATCAAAGCGGGGCCCATTCCACCCCACATTTAAACAAAAAAAATTCACAATCTACACCCCACGATGACAGACCAGTAAAAAGGCTGCACGATGATAGGACCCAAAAAGTGGCCACACGTGACAGACCTCAAATGCGGCTGCACATGAGGGGGGATGTTAAGAAATATTGTCCCACATTGCTTGGGGAAGGAATGATTGATCACTTTATATAATGTTGGGCCTCTCCACTCATTGCCAATTGGTTTTGAGATGAATATAAAGTCTCCACATGTCCCGAGATACGGACATCCAAAAATTCTACCGCATAAGCTAGCCACCACTTGCCAAACAAGTCGTTCATTTTGGGAACAAATAATTTTTCTTCGGAGATTAGACAATCACCGCTGATTTTGGCTGAGGATTAATTCTTGACCTCTCCTATCGAAGTATGCATGCTTAATTACTTCAACAAATTTAATGTAAAATAAATGAAAATTCAATGAACATATTAAGGAAATTAATTTAGGCCAAATGAAAATTGAGCTAAATTTAGGAATGACATTGGTTTGAGTACTGATAAAACCAAAACCTGAACCGAAAATTTTAACTAAAACTAAAACCGTAATCCAAAACCATCGGTTCGGTTCGGCTTTCATCGAAATTGGTAGTCGACATTTTAATCACCCTACCTTAGTCAACCAGACGAAAGGGGCGGAAAAAAATTGGAACAGTGTAAATAATAAGTTCAATTAGCATAAGAATCCTTCTTCCAATTAACACGACGATAAAATAACCCAAATTGCACAAGTTACACAATCTTTGTTCAGTTGATTTTACTCTGATGAATGAGAGAGAGAGAGAAAAGAGTGACAGACGGGATAGAGGTGCAAAGTATGAGACGAAGTGTGGTTGAGGTGCAAACCCTCATCCCTAAGTGCAGGCTTTATATTCACAGAAATGCAAGTGACTCTCGTAACAAATTTGAAGCAAAAGTAACAAATTTTTAAAAACAATTTGTTGAAAGACAAAAAAAAAAAAAACCCTTCAAATAATGATATTATTCTATTGTTTGTAATTTACAAATAAATAAATAAATAAAAAAGGTCAAGATGTCAATGGTTCCAAGTGTTGCGAAATTGACCGAAGCATTATAAACCCGTGCGGGAAAAAGGGTCTTCGCGTGATCCCCGGCGAATGTCTCGTCCCTTTCATCAACATGACGTGACAAAACCGATTCATTAACCTCGTACTTACAATGAAACTTCCAACAACAAAATTCCATACAATGAATCCCATCCCATACGCTGGGGTGGGGTGTTTGGGTGTGTAAGAGCATCCTCAGGCTCAACAAAAATTGGGTCAAATTTAACCTCAAAAATACCATTTATAAATTAACAAGTCATTTTTTCAAAAAATCACAAAATTAGACTCTTTATTCAGGAAGTCAGGAGAGAGAATTGCTTTAACTTGTGAATAGTGTCTCAAAGGATTTACTGAGTTACTATAGCAAAGTTATTGACGCAGCGGAATTCACGAGAAACTAGTTGCGTACTAGTTCAAACAAAAATAGGTCTCGAATCCACGAGGTTCTTGAATCCACAAGAAGAAAGAGAAATAACTATGAATTATATTTGATTAAAAGCTAAATATGCCCATAGGCTATATCCTTATTTATACTAGTAGAAGTCTTAGCTAAAAGGAAATTACTTAGAGTGGCGACCAAGCAAAGCATTACTTGGAAACCTAGACTATTCGCTAAATGAAAATAACACTCTAGAAAACTAGAAAATAGGAAAGTAGAATTGTGCTAAACAGGCAGCACTAAATAAGATTTGCTACTAATATTATTCCCTAAAATTTGCCAAAACAGGTGGCAGAAAATTAAAATATCCTAAATTATTTTTTACTAAAATACCATTTCCATAAATTAAAACCCGTGGCATCTTGTCCTGCATCAGTTATAACTTTTACAGATTTACAAAAAAATTGTTGAGTCTGATTTTGGGGGGTTTTTTCTCCTTTCACTCAACAACATAGCTATCAGGGGGATTTGCCTCCCCTGATGAGGATGCTCTAATATAGACTGGAGATGGCGGGTAAAGTGGGGACCCAGTTTGAAAAAAGCTACAAAGTTAATTCTTTAAAATGCGTGTCTTATTTTTAATATTAAACATATTGATGAGTGATTAATCGATAAAATTATGTAATTTTTGAGTACTAAGGGCTCCTTTGAATAAAGCCAAAATTAATCTAATAATTCAAGTATTTTCGGCTTTATTCAAAAAAATATTTGGTTTGACTATAAATTTATACTTGTTAGATTCGTCTCGTCGAGAGGAATCCAAAAATCACAAAATCTTGACGCAAAACTAACAAATGCAATTTTTTTTTGAATAAAGACAAAACGAAAAAACGAAAAACCCGGATTAAGTTTTTTTTGCCAAAGGAGCCCTAAGTCTGTTGATGAATGATTAATATATAAAATGTGTTTCTTTCGGGTAATAGAAATAATTATTTTAATATACTTGTACATATTTTATACTCCTACTAATATTCTCTCCGCCCGTAAACTTAGTTCACTACAAAAAAAATCTCCAATTTTCGGGTAAAAAAAAAAAAAACACTTGCGTGCATAATTTCTTATATTTCTTGATACAAAATTAAAGAATTAATTGTTAAAAAAAATTGCACATCGTTTTATAATAATCCATGCACTTGCACTGCATAACCCAGAGTGTAAAGATTCGGTTTACTATGCAAATCCACTATGATTGCTAGGGCTTGCGCAATCTATATCAATAATTGTTAACATAATCTTTATGTACGGTTCGTCAATTGACATCAATTATCCTATAACATGGAATTTCTTATTAGCGGGTTTGGAGATCCTGTAGCACATGCTGCACTACAGGCTTTGTAAGGCAATTTTTTTTTTGAACTGCCGGCTTTGTAAGGCAATTGAACGACATAGTTTTGCATGGTGGTTCATATAGCCAAAAAGCAAAAAGCCAAAGCAAGCTGGGGAAAATAACAAGGCTTATAAAGAAATGTGTCTTGTGCCAAACAATACTTTTGAAATCCTCAGAAAAATTAGGGCAAAAAAAAAAAGACTAACTTATTCTAAGCCACGAGACATAAGTTGTAGCCAATCGATGGATTGTGAGCGGGAAAACTTATTCTGAGCCACAAGACTAGTTCTGTGTGTGTGTGTGTCTGTGACAAGGCACAAATGACTAACTTTTGTTGGAATCATTTGGCTTTTGCTACCAAACCCAGAAAACTGCATCTTCAAGCATATAATATATACGTGTATCTTTATGATTACATATATTTGGCATTTCTAACTTGCCATCCTCTTTAACGGCAATGATGATTTTTGAGGAACAAAAATTTATGGCAACACGCTCGTCTTGGTGGGACACTTTGTGATGGCCAATGGTTTAATCACCATTTGGCAACATGAGTTGTAGCCAACTTGTGCAATACGCATTAATGAATCAAAGATCTGAGCCGAATATACATACTTCACAATTTACTGTTTGTTGAACTAATTGAAATTATATCAGTTCTTGTTTGTTTTGGATTAGATTTCTGAATGACAGGTGAATATAGAGAGTCGTATTAGGTGGTTTTCGTTGGACGTTTTCCGGGCATATACGACACTTGGGAGGAAGCCGAAGTCCAAGTTAATGGATACTCAGGCTTGATGAAATGATACAAGACAATTGACGAAACAGAAATAGCGTTGCTAAATTTTCATACCGGGAATTTTTGGGTGCAAGACATACAATCGGCACAAACAAGTGATGGTGGTTAAATATCCGAATTTGATGGAAAACTGTTGTATATTTTAATTTTCTTCTTAGGTTTTTTTGGTTGTATTTTATTGGCATTTTTCTTCGATTCGGAGTAAACTTGTACTTGTATGTACTATGGAGATTGAACCATTTATTGAAATGCGAACTTTATTACTAAGACAAAAATACATTATGAACTTTATTACTAAGACAAAGACACTCTTTAAAATAAAGATAGACATTGAAATTTAGCTTAATTCTTAAAACATCTGACGACTTCAATCTTCATCTTCCCCACCGTCTTGAGGTGTGAAGCAATAGGACCATCGACTGTAATTGGGAAATTATTTTCCATTCCAGTTTGCAAATTGTGTACGACCCTACATTTTAAAACAACAAAACAATCAAACTTAAATTAAATAAGAGTTAAAGAAAATATTCACCAAGCCTGTCAGTTGAATTCTTACTTGGACAAAATTGTTCCAAACTTGTTCGTTTTCCATCACCAATTTCTTTTCAGTGTCATTCCATCCAAACCCTTCAAATATAGACAAAGTCTCGCTTCCAATCGGTAATCTTGCGTTCAATATGAATTTTTGTAATACCACCACCAGGGAAAGAAGCTTGCATTATATTTTTCAAAACTTCTGGATAGGAAGGACGAAATCCAAAATCGGCTTGCCAAACACCCTCATCTACAAGGGACGTAAGGTATTGGAGCAAAGTTTCTTCCTCCACCTCGCGCCAAGCCCGGCGTGCCATTCAAACTTACAAAAATATAATTATAAGACTTGTTTTTCTAATTTTGAAATTGCTTGTAATACAAAAATGAGTTTCTTTTGTATTTATAGGAAAATTTGTACCAAACATTCAACCACAAACCCACCATTCAATCACCTATCTACCACTCCACCAACCATTCACCCTTTAATTACCATCTACTCTTCATTCAACCAAATATAAAAAATTTAACCTACCCACCATTCAAATAAAAAAAAATGTCTTTTGTTAATTTAAGTAATTTTCAATTGTTAATAAATTTATTAATTTTAAAACCCAAATTTTTTTTTTCAATTAATATGGTTTAAATATTTTTTTCTATTTATTATGTATTTTCCGTAATTTTTATCTATTTATTAATTATTTACTGTAATTATTAAGAAATTAATCCATTTTCTTTATTCAAATAATACAGTAGGGGCAATTACGTCATTTGACCTCTTATCCTATCAAATCCACCTTCCTAATCCTCTTCTCAAAATAACATCCAAACACCTCACTAACAAATCCACCATTTTTATGTCGTGGGGCCACCCTCATTACCAAATCCACCCTCATTATAAATCCACCTTCAAATCCACCCTCATTACAAATCCACCCAAATCATCACCGGCATCCAAACGGGGTGTAAGGTTAATAGTTGTTACAACCATTTTTTTTTTTATAATTGCACACCCTTTCTTGTCTTTTAGTGAAAAAATTGTATATAAAAATGCTCTACAAAACAAGAAAGGGTGTGAAATATTTTTTTTATAAAAAGGGGGTGGAAATCATTTCCCCTTCAGGGGTGTAATGATTTTCTTAATAGTACAATTTGTAAGTTTGATTGAGTAAAGTGGTTTATCTTAAAAATTAAGTTGATAACCTCAAGGGGTTGGCCAAGTGGTCTTGACTTGGCACTTAGGGCATCCACAATGAGCTTCCTAAAAATTACTCCTAAGTTATATCCTAAGTTGTACACATAAGCATAATTTGGGTCCACTTTTCACTTCTAAAGCTTGTTAAATTTAGAGAGAATGTGTGCACTCAATGGGCTAGCAATAACATTCTCTAAATTTTGTGAAAATATATTAGGAGCAACTTTTTCCCGGCAACTTGTTAAAAGATTTCACATTAAAAAATAATTTAAAGGCTTTGGCCCCACTTGGAGTTAGCTAGAAGGCTACCTAAATTTAACTATTGTGCTAGGAGCCAAACTTAGGAGCCACCCTTAGGAGTTTGTATGGGGAGCCCATTGAAGGCAATACTTGAGCACATGGCTAGCTAAATATTAAGAGCCTCACTTAGGAGCCATTTTGAGAGTCCACTGTGGATGCCCTCCCAATGTCAGGTTCGATTCTCGTTGCTAGCAACTCTTATGGCTACATTACCATCACGCATAAGCGTCTTAAGACTGCGCAAAGGGCTGTAGCGATTAAACAGTGGCCCCAAACACCCTTGCATTACTAGGAAAAAGAACCAAGTCGATCGAACATCAAATTTGCATGGCCAAATAGTATTTATGTATCTAATTGAAAGATTAATTTAAACTTTTTCATCCCTTAAAACGTACGCATTTGAATTAAAATTATAAGCTTGAACAAGTGGATTAGTAGTAGTGAACTTTTTAAGTACTCTTCGAATTATGCATGCTCGATTGGCATCATGTAAAGCGATATTCTAAGTTCAATGCACCCATGGTACTGGACATGCCAAATGCGATCTGCACCTGGTCATGATTTTACCAAACCAAGTCTGTAATTTTGTGCATGCATGTGGTGTGCTCAATAAAAAATAGTTACTAATTTTGTCATGCATGAATGGAATGGACAAGGAGAAACTATCGAATGTGATATTTTCAAATGCTTGATGCATGGCAACAAAAAGCAAGTGATGTACTTTGAACAACTTAGAAAATGCATGAATGCATAGAGCTTAAATGAAATAATTGTAGTGCCGAAACCTGAAGAATGAGAATATAAACAAATCAACAAGCGAACAAAACACAAGATTTATGTGGTTCCCCTCAAGCATGAAGTAAGAAGGTACGTCCACGGGGAAAGAGCAAGATGACTCACTATAATGGAGAGAAATACACAAAGCTGGCTATACCCGTAACTCTCACTTGAAGCACCCACAAGATATACAGGGAACAAATTTATGAGGAAAACCTAACAGAGCATCAATCGTCTCAAGAACACGAAAGAGACAAATACACACCCTAATAATCGAATCCCAATGAAAAGACAAAACCCTAGGAGGCTACAAGGCTTCTATTTATAAGGAAGTACAAAAAATTAGGTCAAAAGAGCCTTCAAAATGCGTAGCCGCCATAAAACCGCGTGAATCCCATGTCTGACCGTCCTGACGGATTTGATTCCTGTCCAAATGGAAATTCTAGAGACTTCCCCCACGGTCTGAAACAAAACTGCCCGCGCACGAACACTGTCCCTTTTTTCCGAACGTCAATTCAAGGTAAATCTCCAACAATAACCAGGTGCCCAATTAGAATTTTGCTTGCCGAAAAAAAAAGGCCCAACTAAATTTGACCGATTCTGGAATTCAGTTTCATTTTAGAAATGGGTTGGGCTGTACATGTGGCCCAAATTTAAGCATGGATTTTCCACTGAATAAACATGGTCACCACGTGAAGTCCGCAAAGCACCTTCATTTAAAAGTTAAAAATTTAATCATGGGCGGCCCTCTTTGCGGTGGGTGGTCAATCGAACGGAATCAGAAGCCTGAAGTGAGTAAACTCTCTACACTCCTGTAGTGAGTAATTACGGTTGTCCGTTCGAAAATTAACGGTTTCAATTATTTTACATTAGTTCTATATTTTTATTTGAATACTAAGTTCTATATTTTTAACACCCATCAATTCAAGTACTTTGTTATTGAAGACCTAATATACATTAGTTCAAACAAGATAAATATTCCCAATGACAAAAATTTTAAAAAATAATAAGTAAAAGAATGATCTACTGGTACAATTATTGCGTTCTGACTTCTCACTAAAGTACAATCAACTCGATATTTCTAAATAGAAAAAAATACATCGAACAAGCTCTGTGCCAATCTATTCTTCAAGACTTTCCCTTCTTGTATATTAGCAGATTTCTACACCTATTTAATCTTATTTGGCTCAAACTGTTAAATTTGTCAATAACAATTGTCAAATCTTTGTATTTTTGTGCAATTAGAAGACAAAAATACACAAGATTTTACAATTGTTATTGACAAAATTTAACAATTTGAGCCAAACAAGATTAAATCCGTGTATAAATTTGCTAATATACACTATTTGTAGCACTATATAGGAATTTTTGAGTATATACTACTAGTTGGTAGATATAGTAGAGGCCATTCAAAACAAGTAGAGATAGTAGAGTTGAGGTAATTTTTTAACACCTTGCTAAAATTTCATCAAGCTGTCATTATTGTTATTTAAAAATTCACAAAAAAATTTCTCACCCTCAACGCATCTCCATCTCGGATACACTTTGTTCCTCTACATTTAGGAAAAAAGAAAAACTAAAAATTTAGACATTCCAACACTAGCACTAGCTAGAAACGGACCCAAGGGCCTGCTCACTACAGGCGTGTAGTGAGCATCCGAGTCATCCATTTTGGTAATCAAGGTTTAGATATGTTTCTATACTCTTATGGATAAGAGGATACTTTTACCGTTAAGAATACTTAGGCGAATCTGAACCATCAATTGTGAAGATCAACGGTCAGGATTACTCACTACACGCCTGTAGTGAGCCCCTAGATCCGCTAGAAACTATTGAACATTAACTTAAAACAACAAAACACTATTGATTCTGATAAAAAAAAAAAAAAAAAACAATGGTTGTCACCTTTCACTATCACTAGAAGGATGGCACACACTAAATTTTACGATGGTGATAGAAAATGGGGTAGTGGTTAGATAATGGGGTGAGGTATATCCTTAAAGCATTGAAAGGAGAATGGATTGAGCATTTCTTTATCTTTTTTCCTTTCATATCACAATTTAGTAACATTTATAATGCCCAAAGCAGGGGGAGAAATGAATTAAGAAAGATTGTAAAATGATATTTGAAAATTAGCTTTAGTTATTCTAGTTTTTATAGAACACGATTGAAAAATTGAGGAACAAATTCTCGAGATATTTTTTATTGTTGGGGGTAGTACCGGGGGTGTGGGGGCGGGAGCCCCCACCGGACACGAGTGTCCCGCTGTCCGGAGTGCCACTTTAGGAGCACTCTAGACTGCAGCGAAAACGATATTTGAGGGACATCGGTGTGTAATTTCGGCTATAGGCCCGACCTAATTATTTTGCTATTAGTGTAATTAGGGTAACAAGTTTTCAGTGAAAAATAGAGACAGAGAGGCGAGAGAAAACGCAGATCTCAGAGAGATTGCGAGAAGACTTATACTCTTGATTTCAATTTCATAATGGACTGGTGTGGCTCCCGTGGTTTTTCCTCGCGTTGAGGTTTTCCACGTATATCTGTGTCTCGCTTTCTTTTTCCGTTTTTTATTACGCACGATTACTTGTTTTTCTGTTCTGTGATTCATTGTTTCCAAGATCTGTAGGGGTGTTGTGAGGTTGCGAAAATCCTAACATTTATGTCATTCACCAATTAACACGTAGTATCACAATGTAGTACCCCGCCGCTGCCTCTTAGGTTGTGTTTGGTTTGGGTTTTGGTTTTTGTAATGATTAGAGGGAAAAATAGAGATAATAATTTAAAATAGGGGTTAATGATTAGAGAGAGAGAGAGAGAAAACAGAAATGCTAAGTACACAGAAATATTACCCATAATTTACCCAGAAAGTGAGAATGAGTGGCTAAGATGTGTTGTGAAAGGTCATTAGTCTTCTTGTCCAGCTCACCTCCAGCTCAGCTTCAACTAAGTCGGTTATGCTTCCAGCTCAGCTTCAAGTAAGTCGGTTAAGGGTCAAGTGGTGCACGTTTCTGAAAGATGATTGGCTCTCAGAATGTAATTAGTTGTAACTAATTTTCTGTTAAGTATAAATAGGTAATGCATTCCTTTCATTGGACTCATGTGAGAAAACACACTCGGTGGTAGATTTTGATGAATGAGAAGAGACTTCCATTTCTCTCTCTAATTTCTGAAAAATACTTTCGTATCTCTTTCTATTTTCTATAGAATCATGACTTTCTATATGGTATCAGAGCGTTGAAGAAGACGCAAGTCTCATCTTGATCCTGAAGTAGTACATCGATCAATTCTACAAACTTTTTGGTGTTTGATTTCTGTTCGATCCTGTATCAAGAAGTAGTGAAGATCGTACTGTATTTCTTCAAGAATCTCAAGGTTGTTCGATTTTAATTTTGCTCAAGAAATGGCAACAATGGCGGTAACACTTCCTCCATCTCTGGCTTTTCTAGTCTCGAACTTTCATTCTTTAGTCAACGTCAAATTGACTGGATCAAATTATCTTCTTTGGCGTATCCAAGTTGAAAATGTTATGAATGCCAACGGATTTCTTGAGTATCTTGATGGATCTGTTGTCTGTCCTCCATCACAAATTCGAAATCCAGAGGGAAATGCTATACCTAATCCAGAATTTGTCTTGTGGACTCTGATAGACACACAATTGTTGGCATGTTTAACTGCATCTCTATCTTCTTCAACGTTACCTATGTGTTAGGGTTACATCATGCTAAGGATGTCTGGGATTCTCTGGCAAATAGATATAACTCATTGACTAGAAATCATGTGCAAGAACTGAAATGTCGACTGTTTTCTCATACAAAGACATCAACAATGAAAGTCTATATAGACAAAATTAAAGAATATGCACAGCAATTAGCCGCAGCTGGTTGTCCTGTTGCTGATGATGACTTGATTTTTCATACACTCAGAGGATTACCTAAGGAGTTCAATGGTTTCAAAACTGCTATTCGAACTAGAGGTGATCATATTTGTTTTGATGAAATGGTAACCATGCTAAATGGAGAAGATATGCAGTTAATCAAAGACTCTTCTGCTGAATTTGATCACACATCTGTACTTGTGGCCACACATAGTCCATTGATTCAGACACAATCAACTACAGGAAATAGCATTTCTCAACCATCTCAGTTTGCGGGTTCTGTTTCACAGCCTTTATTTGTTCCTATGACCACACCACATCAGTACATGCCTCAACAACAATTCATTTCAAATCAATCCAGAGGATCTCGATTTGGCAGAAATAATAGAGATGGTAGAGGTCCAAGGTTTAAAGATCCTTGTGCAATATGTGGTCGCAATAATCATACTACCAATTTCTGCTACTACAAGGCTCAAGGTTCAAATGTGTATGATTCTTCCAGTGTGCAATGGAGAGGAGGACTTTCTCTGCCTTTATCTTGGGTGACTTTTCCTGGACTCCCCTCTTCTCAACCTGTTTTCTATCAAGGACCAGGACAACAGGCTTATGGTGGTTTTAATTAGGGGTATTCCACAGTTGCATCTGTATCTGGTTGTCCCCAAAATGGTTTTTCCCAATTTGGACAAGGTCAAGGTTCTCAAGGACATTATGTTGGACCTCAGACTCCTACTTCTTATGGTGTATCACAGAATGCTGCTCAGGGGGTTCCACAGGCTCATTTTGTTGGACCACAACCTTCTCAGCCCTATATTGATTTCTCTCAGAGTGCTCCACAAGGTGTTCCACAAGCTCATTTTGCTGGACCACAACCTTCTCAGTCCTATTTTGGTTTATCTCAGAGTACTCCACAAGGTGTTCTACAAGCTCGGTTGGTTCTTTGCAATACTTGACTTTAACACGTCCTGAGATATCATTTGCTGTAAATTTGGCCTGCCAGCATATGCACAACCCCAAACAAAGTCATTTCATAGTTGTGAAAAGAATTCTCAGGTATATCAAGGGTTCTGTACATCACGGTCTATTATTTACCCCTGGACCTTGGACTCTTACGGCTTACTCTGATGCAGACTGGGCTGGTGACCATTTGGATCGTCGATCTACATCTGGTTTCTGTCTTTATCTAGGATCTAATCTGGTTTCATGGTGTGCCAAAAAACAGCATACTGTTGCTCGCTCGTCAACAGAGGCTGAATACAGATCCTTAGCTCTTACTGCTGCAGACATTTCTTAGGTGAATCAGTTGCTCAAGGATTTACATGTCACTCCTTCTCTCCCTCATATGATTTGGTGTGACAATTTATCTGCGATTGCCTTGGCTTCTAATCCTGTCTATCATGCTCGTACTAAGCATGTTGAGGTCGATTACCATTTTATTAGGGAGAAGGTGTTAAGTAAACAAATTTATGTGCACCATGTTGGTACATTGGCTCAGGTGGCAGATATTTTTACTAAGTCCTTACCTGTTGATAGATTTCTTCTTCTGCGATCCAAACTAATGGTGGTTGAAACACCCATTAGTTTGCAGGGGACTGTTGTGAAAGGTCATTAGTCTTCTTGTCCAGCTCACCTCCAGCTCAGCTTCAAATAAGTCGGTTATGCTTCCAGCTCAGCTTCAACTAAGTCGGTTAAGGGTCAAGTGGTGCATGTTTCTGAAAGATGATTGGCTCTCAGAATGTAATTAGTTGTAACTAATTTTCTGTTAAGTATAAATAGGTAATGCATTCCTTTCATTGGACTCATGTGAGAAAACACACTCGGTGGTAGATTTTGATGAATGAGAAGAGACTTCCATTTCTCTCTCTAATTTCTGAAAAATACTTTCGTATCTCTTTCTATTTTCTATAGAATCATGACTTTCTACACTTGCACTTGCATCTGAGCCACTCATTCTTACTTTCTAGGTAAATTCTGGGCACTATTTCTGTGTATGTATCATTGCTGGAGAGAAAAATGTGAATAATATTTCAAAATAGGAGTAATGATTGAATAATAATTTAGAAAACCGGGTCTTGAAGTCCCAAAACGAACAAGGCCTTAATACCTCCGCCGTAAATATCTTTTTTTTCATTCGAGTAAGGAATCCCATTAGAAAATTGACTTACAAGCTTCAACACGAGATTGTGATTCTAGATCAGCATGTGATCCTTCTCTGTTCTATATTGGACCTAATTCTGAATGGCAAAGATTCTTAATTTCACACGTAAAAACCAGAATAATTGGTTCTCTGATTTGCTTAGGTTGAAAATTCAGTTTTGATTGGAATACCACAATTACGGGGAAGCTTCTTTTTAAGGTACGACAAAAGGGATCACCTCCTCCATACTCTTAATTTTCGTCCACATTTCGGGCTAAACACTATGATCGAAACCTTTCAGTTTTTAGAACAAGCAAATAACTATAAGTCTACAATATAACATAATATAAGGTCGGATTTTGATAGATATTCATTAAGTTCCACTTTGTTTTGCAAATCGTAAGGTTAAACTGTAAAATAAATTTACCATTCGTTTTGCATAAGAATTTTCAACGTGTTTTCGCAACTATAGATATTCGATCAAGTTGATTTTTGGAGACTTCTAGTTCTTCCTGTGTTTTACGAGGTGTACAATCCGAATCATAATTTTAAACCCGAGATGTGGACGAAAATTGAGAGTACGGAGGGATGAGGTATGAAGAGGACCTCATCCCTCTGACGAAACCTAATGAACAATCTTCATGTACAAGGTGGCTTTTCCTTGGAAGGCATCTCTTATTGACTGGAATAATTAACCTCTAGCTTGTTGCCAATTACACATAACGATGGTACATTCCCATGTCGCTTCTCAACATCAAGATAGCTTTTATTCTCAGCCAAATCATTCTTTAAAGGGTGGGTTTTCCATTCATTAATTATCTCTCTATACACCAAATGTTCTCAAAATATAAGTTGTCATTCGCATTAAAAAGTACCATACGCCTCGAGGCTTTCGAATTCGTGCCTTTCGATAGCCTAGTACGCATTGAGTTCTTCGAATTTGTGGCTTACTCTCCAAAAGCCTGTGCTTCGTCTCCGGATCGTTAGTTAAAAGGTGCGGTTTTTGTGCATTTCTATACACATTTCCTCTAACGTGTATGCAATTTTGGAACATTACATACAGATTATCATGTTTTTGCTTGAAGAGAATACCTATTTGGGTATGCATGACTTGTTTACATTTTTTGAATTTTACCTAGCATTACCAAATATCACTTCCACTTTTTTTTTTTTAATTATAGTTTTTAAAACTAATTATGTATCTAATAAATTTCAATTGCGACTCGGGCGAAAGCTGGAATCCTTCCGGACATTGAGGTTGGCCGTAAATCAAAGGGTGGTCCTCTACCTCACTAGGATTTAAACACTTCGCATTGCATTGTGTACGTATTCCCCTTCAAAAATACAACTTATATATTCCTCTGTCCCATTTTGATGAATCCGGGGGAGGTACTTTGCGGTGGGTGTTGTGCGGCAAAACTACGTCGTTTTGCTCAATTTCTTGGTACATCCAGAGTTTATTTGCAGCGTGTTTATTAATTTTTTACCGTTGATGAAATAGGAGTATACTCCCGGACCAACTTGCTAGTTCTTTTTTCTATTTTGAGATGTCCCAAAATGTTGGGTTCAAAGTCTGGGTTGTGCACCTCAGGTCCCGTTTTTTTATCTGAATCGTTCATTTTGTTTGTTTCGTTTAATATGTGGTCCTTGTAAAAATTCATGTTGATCGGACTTCGGTAACTATTTGATCGGTGACTATTTATCTTATTGTTTTGTAGAGAAAATCACCTACATTAGTTTCTTTGAGTGTTCCGTTTTCAAGACAAATACAGTCAGAAAACATATAAAGATCTCCGATCAACATGAATTTTTACGTGGGCCACGTACTCAACAAGATGAACAAAATGAATAATTCGAAAAAAAAAATGAATAATTTTTACGCGTGATGTGCACTAGGTGCGCAACACAGACCCTGAACCCCATGTTGGTCTTATTTCAGTAATGTCGACTTTCCAAAAATAAAAAATAAAAATTGCAGTAATCAGATTCAAGATTATCATCTTTAATGCTCTTTCCTTTCCAAAGAGAATCCTCTCTCTCTCTCTGTGTGTAGCATACATAAATCTTTACATTTTTGCTCATGTTGATGAAATATAATTTTTTATATTTCGGTAATCTCGACCTTAAAAAAAAAAAAAAAAAGATTACAGTAATCAGATTCAAGATTATCTGAGGTTCAAGATTATCATCTTTAACGCTCTTTGCTTTCCATATCCTCTCTCTTTTTGTGTATATATATATATGCGTTGTTCTAGTTGGCATTTGTACGAAGTTTTTCACCATCTATATACATCCTTTTTGTTTTGCAAGGTTTATTTTCTCTTCTCCAAAATTGAAGCTTGATGCTCAGGTACGTATATCATCCTTTTCATAGTGCTCCATGGACCAATTTTGATATGCCTATATGATCACACACATGTTCTTGCAAATTAACCTTGTGTGTTTTCGTGGTCATCGATCTATGTTGTTTATGGAACTAGAGGGTCATATTGGGCCCATCTTGGCATGGTCGGGGCTAGATTTGTGTAAAAATTATGAGTTTGTAACGGGGTTTTGGCGCCATAAATCAAACAGTACAAAGACCTATACTTTTACGGATCATAAAATTGAACCGTTCAGTTTCAGTTACCGTAACGAGTTTATTTCCATCTTGCGGTTGTTAAAAACATTCATAATCCAAATCTGAATCTGTGATTCTGAGCAATGATGCTGTGCTTTAAAACGTGGATTCTGTTACTTAAAGAAAAATGTTTGGTTACTTTATTAAGAAGCATGGACAAAGTTACCTTAAGCGTAATCACACTTTGGGGGATGATCCAATGGCTCTTGGACTGGATCCAGCCCAAGTCTAGGTCAAAGCCCAACTAGTCTGAAAACCAGGACCATCGACTGGGTCAGTGGTTGCAAAACATTAGTCCAGCTTTTCCTCGTCCAAGATCCAAAAGCCCAGCCCTACTAACCCGTGAGATAGGTAGAGGGATTCGAACACCTGACGAAATGAGTTAGCCTAGTAAGTTAATATCACATTTCATTTTATTCAATTATCATTCACCCGATTTAGAATCTTGTGTTGTGTCCATCAATATGTGTTGTCAAAGTCATATGATGAATTTTTCTTTTACATTTCGGTACAAATGTTTTCCCCATAAATATTTCTCTTGTTAAATTATCTCACAATGATACGTATTTCAATACGGTACATAAAATAGCGAAAAACCTATAGATGTATATGTGGTGTATTTACAGCTTTGTTAACCACGGATTTGTTATATGTAAGCCCACTGGGCTTCAATAAATACAAAAAAAAGACAACAAAAAAAAAAAAGTATTCCAGTACACATATTACATTTTTTAATACATTTACAATATTTTTATACATTTTTTAGATTTTTTTTTATCGACCACACTTTTTAAAAATTAACATAAGCCCACTGGACGTTTTTATCATTTCCCTATGCTTTATACTTCAATTGTACCTTTATTATTCTTACCTTTTCTTGATAATTATCTTATGAGAATTCTTTTTGGGTCCCTCACACCCATTTGGAGAGCATATCTAATTTAAATATTCCCCAAACTTCTTCGAGTTTATAGTGTCTTACTCTTCTTCTTCTTCTTTTTTTTATCACCTAAGAGTGTCCTACTCTGGTGCTTCAACAAAAGCATTCTATCTAGTTTGTCAATTGATAAAATGAAAATTTTCATTTTACTTGAGTTTTATGGAGGGGTGATAAAATTACATTGTTTTCTCAAATGATAAAACCTAGTTTGATAAAATCTCCACCCAATGCATTTTATCATTTGAAGAATGATTTTGATAAACTTTGAGCTAAAATCACTCACTAGTTTTTATCATTTGAGAAATGATTTTGATAAAATCTGGGCTAACATCTAATTTTAACTATCGGCAAACTCACTTAGTGTATGATGCTTCGCTTCAGCTCTTGATTCTCGCTCGACGCTTTAGACTCTCAATCATCTAAAAAATTATTGATTGCCCTTGGGGCACCATCGTGATGTTTTAGGCTCCTTTTTCACTACACATTGTGGCGGGTTAAGAAGAGGGCTAGGGCAGCACATGGAGGAGCCCCAAGGCGCACCAAATAATCACTCCAATCATCTCTCTTATGAACTTTATGCAGTTAAAATACTATACTTTTGAAGTTAGTACTTGCATTGCTCTTCATGTTTACGCACGTGCATTAAGTGACTTAGGTCGGCTTGTGTGTTCATTTGCATCACTCAAGACGTGTAAAAGCGGCGGGAGCCATCTTCTGACCGGTCATACACTAGAAACAATTAAATTTATGCCAACTGCCCGCCCATACCACCTCAACCATCCCACTCTCAATAGGCATTTATTCAGCCACTTTGCTACAATACTCTTTTTATTTGGATGTATATTGTATACATCCTAATTTTTAAATCGTAGAATTAATAACTTTTAAAATAAAAATTTATCACTGCATATTCAATGAATAATTATCCTATTTCTGTTTTTTTTTTTTTTAATTAAGTTGTTAAAACTGTTGGACCAGCCACAATTGGTTTAATATCTTGGTGTGTATGGCGGGGTTTGAAACTCTGGCTTGTAGCCAAGTACAGAGTCAGAATTTTGACTCGCAAGTGGGACTCACAATCAATATTTTTCCTCTTTCTGTCCCACAAAGATAATCTATTATAAATGAATGAGCAAATTTAATTCGAATGAAAATTTCAATTAGTTCTTTACTTATATGTCACTAAATGTAAAATTTTTGCACGGAAGTTCTTTATTTTTTTATCCAAAAATTGGAGGTTTTTTTGGTCGTGAACTATCGTTACGGGTGGATGGAGTAATTAGTTTAAAAAAGTAAAAGTGTTTTAAGATTAATTATTTCTAGTACCCGAAAGGAAACACATTTTCATTAATCATCCATCATTATACCTAATAAGTAATACCTAAAAATTACATATTTCTACCGATTAATCACTCATTAATATGCTTTAACAAAAATAATACACAGGTTTAAAAAATAATATTGCTCTTACAATACAATTTTTTTTTTTTTTTTTTGGAACCCCGGAGTGGCACGTGACACCTCCCTCTCTACTACTGCTATGAAAGTGAGAAAGATTTGCTACATGCATGCCAAATGGTTTGGCAATAAAGAATTCATTTAGTTAGCCGTCTAACCTTCAATGTCCTTTTAAGTGTTTGAATATGTATTCAAAATACTTCGCCACCATTTTAGAGATTCTTGTTATTTTTAAATTGTTTGTATCAAAAGAAAATTTTATTATCATGCAAAAAGATAAAAATGAAATTATTAATTACAATAAAAAAAAAGAAAAAAGAAACGCATTGAGAGAGTTTCAAAAAGTAAGCTCTCATAGTACTGCACTGACAAAGAAACGCACTTGTTATGTTGTTCGGGTAATTGATCGAATTTCGTCTCCCTTGTATTTCACTTGCTTAGTTGCTTTACAAAGAATTGACGTCTTTATATTTTTTTATATAAGATTATGAGAATAAATTCTGAGATAAACTTGTTCCCATCACCAAATTTTATACTAGTACTTGATCAGTCCAATTTTTTTTTTTTATTATTATAAAAGTTTATTTATTCGATGAACTTCGCCCCATAGAACGATTACTTATTCGATCAAAGTACTTATTCCATTTTTTTTTCAGGTAAGATTACTTATTCTATGATTACTTATTCCAAGATTACTTATTCCAATTACTTATTCTTTTGTTTTTGGTAAGATTACTTATTCAAATTTTTTTTGTGGTAAGATTACTTATTCTAACTTTGTGGGTAATATTACTTAATTCTAATTTTTGCTTTTGAACTTCGCCCGATAGGAAGATTCCTTATTCCATGAACTTAACCCTATATATAGGAAGAATTACCCAAAAAACCCTATAGGAAGATTACAGAGGGCCTCCTAGAACTTTGCTATATACATACATTGAGTAATTATTCGATGGTCTCGGGACATCGTCACTTGGTGCCCAAACACATCGTACGTGTAATCTTCCTAAATTTGATCGTAGACACTAGACACAGAGGGTCTTGGGGTCTCATAGCAAAGTCACTGTCTATGCAAGGACGGATTAGCTCGTGGGCGACCGCCCTACCCGAGTTTTAAATTTGCCTTATGAATATAGTAATAGTTTTTAAAAATTATTTTTACAATGCTTTTGGACCATGCAGTTATTGCTATGGACTTTATTTGTATTAGCTACATCTAGTTTTAGAACTCTATGGCTCAATAATGTTTGAGGTTTACCTTCTTATATATATATTCGTCTATCTTTTCGAAGTTGGTTTCATTATTGCATATACATTTTGAAATTTTTTCAAGTGCCTCATCTTAATATAGTTAGCCTAGAGCCCCACAAAACTTAGAGCCAGCCCCAATTATTCGGACTTTAGACTTGCGAGGCATCTCAGATTGAACCAAAAAGTCATAATAATTACCGTTCACGAGAGGAAAGTGACCCGTAAACGAGAGAGACTAGAGGGCAGGATCGAATGGCGTCGGCGTCGGCGTCGGCATGAAGACTCTTTTGGATATAAATTAACCGAAAGCTCATTTCACGTCATCTACTCCCATCTTTCAATTTTCATTTTTGTGGTTAAGGCTAGCTTGCTTGGTAAACCTAATTAATAAAACAGTTAGACTTTGACTAAATGGACGAGACTAATGACATATTCATAATATATACTACACTTTTTTCTTTTTTTTCACAACAAAAGAAGTATCCCGACACCCAAACAGGACGAGACTAATCTTCTTAGGCTCGACCGCAGGGAACCAACACCCACAAAAAGTAGTTAGAAGCAGCTATATTTTTACATAAACTTTCACATCCCAATTGGTTGGCCTATCCCCCGACTCCCGAGAATCGAACTCACACTTCCGGAGTCGGAGCAAAGGCCCTGACCAGCAGAGCCGGCCCAGGGGTAAGCCCCGCAAGCCCACGGGCTTGGGCAACCCCCGGGCCAGGGCAACCAAAAAAAAAAATTGTAAGTTATATATATAAATATTAAAAAGTTTCACACAATTGTACTATTGATACGTTTGGTATGACGGCTTGCGCGTAATGCAATTTCCCTGATGGGTAGTGTTCGATTCTCAGCAACTGCATGGCTCTTTTGCAACTTGGGATCCATTTTTTCTTTTTATCAACAGGGCCTTTCTTCGCTTTTTTCTCTACTCCATTAATCTTGTTTGTTTGTTGGTTTTATAAATTCTTGTTTGTTGTTAACTGGGGTATGCCCCTTTGATCTTGTTTGTCTGTTGGTTTTACAAAATCTTTACTTACCCAAAAAAATGTATTTGCATTTTTAGTGTGGTTCTACTATTTGTTTTTTCCTTCCCAATCTACAATATCATGAAAGTCATTTTACTCAATCACTTTGTTAGATATTAGCATTTCACAAAAACAACAGTAATGTATAAGTGACAAGTTCTTTTTACATTTGATTAAAAAAATTTATCCCACTGGTGAACAAATCGATCGAGCTACCACGTTTTTATTAAATTTTTACACAAATCAAAGTTAAAATATGATAATACTTTCGTATTTTCTTCAAAAATGAAAACCTGTATACTTTTTTTGCATTTATTATTTATACTAATTGTATCCTTTTGTTTGAATTTTGTAATTTTTTAAAAACGACTTTTGAAGAAGTAGAGAGCCTAATATTGATAGTTTGCTTCGGACCTCTAAAATAACTCTTGAATTTTTTTAATTCTATATCTTTTAATTTTTTATGACTTAATATTAATAGGGCAACCAAGTTAGGGGTCGGGCTTGGGCAACCCAAATATCGGGGCCGGCACTGCTGACCAGTGGAGACTACCTCCTTGGGTTAGATAATATATACTATTGTATATTTTCTTTGCCCATGTATATACGCAAATATGAATAAATATAATTAAGAAGACTTAGCCACTCTTTAATCAACTCCGATGAGTCTCTCACTTCGTCAAATAATTTTAAATTGATGGAAAACAAGTAAACAAAATTGTAAGATACTCCTAATTTAAAAAAAATAGTTTATGTCTTTCCTTAAGAAAAAGTGGATATGGGAGGTGCACAATAAAATCAAAGGAAGGTGAAAGTTAGGAGGTTTCTAATTAATGAATGAGAAGAAGTTACCTCAAAAATTAAGTGAGATGCGTCCAAATTAAGCTGATCTGGACATTCATAGTTAGATGATTAGTGACTTTGTCTAAGACTTTTGTGATGAACTCCGTTACGTAAGTATCATCGGACTGTTATTAATATAATCTTCTTCATTTTAACCCGGACAAAAAAAAAAAAAAAAAGACATTCATAGTGCCAAAAAAAAGAACATACTCCAATATAAATACCCTTGTTTGACTTCCATTGGCTCCAACTTACTATATATAATATATCCCCTAATGTAAAAATAGATGCGTCCATAAGTTTCATTGTTTTGTGCAGGATGTCAAAGAAGACCCAGCTGCCCATGTCATACATCCTTGTAACATTGTTATTAGCTCAGCTCTTCCATTTCTCTCTTGCCGATGTTGGAACTGCTGCTACCTATTCCCCACCTTATACCCGTAAGTACTTCTCCTACCTGTTTTTTTTTTTTTTTTCATATATTTTATAATCGGCGAAAAAACTTTATTAAATTGAATAACGACAAGTACAACGAGTTAAATGAAAGAAACGGCAACAAAGTTGGAACAAAACCCAACAACTGCAACCCGAAGAGGTAAAGGAGCTCTTAGACATCGCAAGGTCGAGGTAAATCACCAGCCCGATCGAACTCTCTACTATTGCTGACATTTTACTTGGATTACATACTTGACGAGACGAATAAAATGACTGGTTCTATTCTACCACAACAAACTAACAAACTATAACCATAAAACAGAGTTCCCTGTTTGCTTCCTGTTTCGATAATCAGTTTTCCAAGACACTCTTGCATACATTGTTTTTGATTCAATCCCAAGCAATGTGCGATCAATTTGTTTCACTAACATTCCCTCATGTGCAACCCGTTTTAAGAACTGTCACATGTAGCGTTTTTTTTTTGGGTCAATCATCGTGCAATCTTTTTTTGTTGGGTCAGTCATCGTGCAATCTCTGTAGCATATTGACTCTTCCATATTGGTGATCAGGACCTTCAATTCCGTCACGATCCTACATACATTTGAACACATTGTATCAGCCGATTCCTGATACCTATTGTTTCGTATGATATTTACTAGCCACTTCACCCCTGATATTCGATACTCGACCACTGCGACCAGTTAAGTTGCTAATGGCATCAAACATTCAACAACATCGAAACCTAATTCCTGATATATATCATTCGATACTCCCGATATCATTCAGCACGACAGTTAATGTCACATTTGCACGTACCCCTATTTGTAACTATGTGCACTAGGATACCCTTATGTATTGCATTTTTGTTTCCCCTTATAGTACAAATGTTGAAATATTTGCTTCATCAAATGAATGCAGCCACGGCTTGCTACGGGAATGATGCCTCACAATTCCCATCAAGCAACCTATTCGCGGCGGCCGGAGAGGGTATATGGGACAATGGGGCAGCGTGCGGGCGGCAATACAAGGTTAGGTGCATAAGCGCCACCGTGCCCAGAACTTGCATTCCAAACAAAACGATTCAGATCAGGATTGTCGATCGTGCACAAACTTCGACTTCTAAGCCAACAAGGGCCGGCACCACCATGGTCCTCACTACGACTGCTTACGGAACAATCGCCAATGGATCACCGGCGTCTATCAACATAGAATTTCAAGAGTAAGAACATGTCTGCTTAATACCATTTCGCGTTCTTTGTCGTTGTTCTACAAAACTGCGCGATTTTGAAAATTGTTTTCGTCGGGATGATTTTCTCAACACTACCCACTTTCTGAAAACAAGTCAAATTACATTTGCAAATCACCATAATTTCATTTCGAATAAAATGAGAACGATATCAAAGCAATTCGTGTTTTTGGATTGTTAGTATTTTTGCTTTTCGAAATGCCAAAAAAAAAAACAAAAAAAGGCAAACTAGATTAACATTTTCGACATTAGGCGCTTCCCAGATCCTTTTTGATGATCAGGACCGATACTATTTTAAACCTCGTCGAGAACATTAGTCACATGAAAATTCTTATACATTGTTTAATATGGATTCAAAACACATTTTCTCTCGAGAAAAATGAAATTAGAAAATTAGCTAGGTTCAGAACACTAAAATAAGTTCACAAATTAAGGTTCTAGAACAACATTTCTAGTGAAATTTGTAGTTTTATTTATATTTCTTTGACACTGAGAGAAGGTATTTTTTCCATGTGCAGGGTTTGACTTGGAGAAAAGCCTAGACAATAATCCATGTGCAGAGTTGGAGGGAGATGGTTATTATTTAGCTTCTAGATAGAGGACCAATTCGATATGTTCAGTAGATTAGGAAATGATTAGGTATAACTTTTTTTGAGTACTTTTCTCCTTTAATTTCTCCGATATAGGTTGAAGTTGAACTATATTCATGCCTACATATTCTCCTCTAGTTTTTTCCCCAATGACTTGTCATCTCACAAAAATAAGAACTATTCCTGATTATGAAAAAGGAGGTAAGAATCTCTTGCTTTTCTTCATGGAATCATGTGAAACTTAAGTTATGCAAACTTTACAGCCTACTATGGGGCCAAGTGTAAAAAAAAAAAAAAAAACCTTCTTCTGCGTTCTTGGAGCACCGTTAAATAGTTTTTCAAGACTCATGGTTGTATCAATAGACTCTGCGTGAATGTGTGGTGCACTGAATAATCACTCCTTATAAAAGGAGCAACTGCTCGAATTAATGTAGCCTTAGAGTTATTTCCTATCAATCTCTATATCTTAGTTTTAGAGATCGGATGTGACATAATGATGGGATGTTTTGTAATTTGTCCCATCTTTTATTCAATATTTTTTACTTTTTGGAAGGACCCATCATCAATTTTAGAGATTTAAAGACCAAAATAAAAGTGTGTGGATCTCTATATCTGGAGACCCACACCTCTATATTGAAGGACGATGGGTTCCTTCAATATTCCCTCATAAAATATAAAAAGTTGAAAACAAAGAGGACAAATTACATAATATTCTCTCAGAGCAAGCCCAATAATAAGTTGGCAAATTGTATAGTGTACAGTGCACATATCTATTATAGTTTGACACTTTTTCTATCAGCATTCTAACAACACTATCTATTTTACCTACTTTCTTTTAAAATACTACTCCTTCCGTCCCTTTTTAAATGATACCTTTGGGAAACGTGTATTTTGTGGACTTTAAAAAATGTACTTCCGTAAGACGTTTTTACTTCTTTTTTTTTTTTTGCACCAAATTAAAATACTCAATTAGCACTTTAATTTGGCATAAAAAATTATCTAAAGAAATATGTTTTTAGGGGTTTGAAATTGTACGTATTTCGATAAGGATCACTTAAAAAGGGACAGAGGGAGTAATATTTATTGAGAGAGAGAGAGGATAAAATAAAGTATGGCGAGTTAATAGTGCATCAACAAATGAGGCCTTTTTTTTTTTTTTTTTACACGAAAATGAGAAGATTATATTAATGAACGCCCAACGGCACTTACAAAAACGGAATTCATTACAAAGATCTTGGACAAAGCGAAACTAATCATCTTAATAGAGAACAAGAAACGCACAATGCAATCGATGTGTTTCACCATAACCCAGACATGACCTGACGCAAATAGCGGCACTTACAAGATTCATACCTAGAGTCAGCATCTCTGAAGAGACTTAGTGCTAGTTAAAGATAAAAGACAAAGAATACCCAGACGATCGGATCGACTCCAACCAAACATGCTCGCACCAATGAACTCCCAAAACTACAGATCTTCAAAGCCACCACAAGTTGCCCTGCCTGCGATATCATATCGGGTAAGAATTGTTAGTACAGATACCATTGTAAAGCAACCACGCCTGAAAGTACCCGATCTGTAGACGAAAATTCGTCCAAAGACGAAACTAACAACTCTCACAAAGCGAGAGACATAACCCTCTCAAATCAGACGGCAAGTCGTTGATCTGGAGAGACAAAAGAAAATTGAAGAACGAACGAAGAAAATAAATCATGGCCCTTTCCTCCCACCACCATGGGTATTGAAACCCTAGGGGGGAGGGGAAAGAGAAAGAGTAATATTAGTGGCGGCTAGGGTTTTCGGAGAAGAGAGAGTCTAATGCATTTTGATAAAAACTCAACAGATATCACCTAAACATAGCAATATTATTAATGAGGCCTAGTTTGAGGAGGCACTATTCATTAATGTAGTTTATTGAGGCCTTAATTGAGGCTGCTGTAGGGGTTTTGGGGGTTTTGACTTGGTAAAATAGAGTAGAGAAGAGAGCCTATTTAGAAAGGTTGTAGAGGATGCTCTCATTATGTCACATCAGATATATAAAATGGAGATATAGAGATTGATAGGAAATTTTCTTAAAAGAACTTGGACAGCATATCATATGAGCATTAATGTTATGGGTCATACATACGTTTACGTCTAGTTGCTTCCAAAAGTTATTAATCAAGGGTTTCTCATTCTTTTCGTTGTCCACAAAATGGGATGAAAATGATTAAAGCTCCGTCATGTATTACCAAGAATATTTTATGCCAAATATATCACGGACTCTTTCAGCTTTCGGCTGCCCAGTACCTTTTGTATTCGGTTGCGTTCTGGGTTCTTTGAGATTGGGAATGATGTAGTGCGCAAAACGCATTGTATCATGTAGTGCGTTATCCGACCGTTTATTTTGACGATGCACATCTCCATGTAGTGCGTTTTGTGCTTTACGAGATCCCTGGTCCAGTTTTTGAGAAGAAAACTTCGTTATACTGTGTCGTTTTTTTTTCTTGTTGTTTATTGTTAACTTCTCATCAAATATTTTTTTTTACTATTTATACTATGTCAACCTCCGATGCCTAAGTAAATAAATTTTTAGAGAAGGTGAATATTACTCAAGTAATTAGGAACACTAGAGCAATGTACCAAATTTCTGGTATGAGAGGTATTTATATAGGCATTTGTGGGGGTTGAGTCTCATTAGGACTAGGAGCCTTGACCCGTTGCTGATGGAGTTATAATCTCTTAATGCATTAGGTCTCTTAACCCTAATCGGATTTGGACTCCTAATGTCTTTGGGAGTTCAAAGGATAAACTTCTTAAGCTCTTTGGGCTTATATTTACGTGATACATCCCTATTCATCAGGAATAGAGTCCTTTTGGTACTCAAAGACTTATTAGGGTTGCTCACTATACCGTCTTTATTATGTCGATGGGTAGAGCCGAGCTGGCTTCTATGGCTGAGCTGACCATTCTTAGTTGGACTGACCTTATGTGACCGTTCATACTTTTTTGGAGAAATAGAAAGAAATTGAGAGAAAAAGATACCCCGAAAGATGCGAATCTTCGTGGTCGCCGTTTACCCATGTACAACGAAGAACAAGTTTTGGTCCCCCGTTCCCCGCGTTACATGGGCTCCGACAATGCCTGGATTCGTCTAACGGAAGTTCTTTAATAACCTAAAATTGCTTTTCCTGTCATTAATTTTGAAAATAGGAGTGAGAACATACCCAGCCCTGGCCACGGCGTGTTAATCACCCCGCGACCATACCTATGCGACTACTCACTCATGATAGCTTGAATCAATGACAAGATTCTAAAACGGAACATGCTTTTATACTCGGATAAGGATTGCAACAAAAGATCTAAGAACAAATCATGCAAAACTCCCGTAAACTGAGATTAATGTAAACCAGAAAGAAGTTACCGGAAACAATATTCGAATCTTCGAAACAAAACTTCAAAACTCCAATGGAAAAGATCTCCGGAAAGTAGAATCTCCAAAAAGAAAACTAAAGAGCTGCTAATTAGAAAGAGAGAACAAAGTTCGGAACCCTAATTCGTCCAAAAAACAAAGTATTTATCCTTTCCCGAAGTCAAACACGTGGCAAGACCACCGGCTGATTTTAAGCCTCTCGGTATCGATACAGGAAAATCCCTGTATCGATACCCAGAGCTTCTGTTCGCTCAATGTTGCCTGAGTATCGATACAGGCAAATACATGTATCGATACCGAGACCTCCAAAATGCTCTTTAAGCTTGTTTGCTCGTCCTTACTTGGGTCCCACCAGTTCCCAACATGCCCGATGTCCTGTGTCCACTTGACGTGCTCCTCCGACCTGTTTCCTACAAAAACACGCAAAAATACCAAAGCAAAAGACAACACCGCATCAAGTGGAAAATGGAATAAATCGCGCCTCTAATGCGCTAACTCGCCCTACTTAGGCGCTTATATCTGTGATATTGCGCGCCTATCATGCACCAAAGCGGTAGTATCCAAAATAGATTCCCCAATAACAGTAGTGCTTGTGGCTGCTCCACCCAAAACTGTACTCCCTTCAAGAAAATACAAGTTCATGCACCTCACACCCACTATCACAACCAAATTGCCCATACAAACCTTTAGAGTCCCATCAAATTTTTTGACATAGAATTTATCATTTGATATCACCGTCCTCACCATGGAACTGGAGTTGGACCCAGCTGCTGCAGATTTCCCCCATAGATTTCTCCGTATGTTTATTGGACGAATAGTCAGACATCTTTGAAAGTATTCAATAACAACCAAACAAAAAATCCAAAGAACCAAGCAGAATAAAACGAAGCTTAGGTCAAAACTTGCGCTCTGATACCAATTTGTTGTGCTACGGGCCCACACAGACTCAAACGCACACAATTAGACAGATGTGGTGATTGAATATTGATTCGAAGAACAAAACTAAATATGAATCAAACCTAATTAACCAAACCAAACGTGAGACAAGGATAAAGAAAACAAACAAGGAGAGAGAGAGAGAGAGAGAGAGAGAGAGAGAGAGAGAGAGAGAGAGAGAGAGAGAGAGAGAGAGATTTACGTGGTTCGGCCTTACTTTGGGATGTAAGCTTAGTCCACGGGCAGTCGATCAATAGCTTCACTAATTAAACGAATGTTCAAAAGAGCTACAAAGAAGAATTCTGCAGAAAATCTTCTACCCAAACCCACCAAAAGCTAAAATAAAGGCAACTCTCTCAAAACTCTAACTCAATGCCCTAGTATTTGCTCTCACACCAATAAAAGAGGCATAACATACATATTTACTAAACAAAGGAGTGTCTAACAAGTCAAAACCGAATTGTGCTTTACGACCTCCAAAAAACCCTAAATACGAAGCTGCGCGCGTTTCTGCACGTCTGAGTGCCCGGGTGATTTTTCCACCGGACCAAAAACGAGCCGAATTTCAACACTACATTCTTCAATGACTTGGGTTATCAGCCGCTGAGCTAGATTGGCAATAACCTAACCAAAATCTCCATATAATTAGATTTTGCGTAAATTTCACTGACACACCCTGAGGTTTTCCTTAATGATGAATACCCCTTCATGTATGAAAAATGTCTATAAACCCCTATGATTTTAATGTTCATTTCAACGACACCCAACCAATAACTATTTTGCTCTTTTGGACCAAAAGAACGGTTCTTTCTAGTACTTAAAATAAATAGTTAGCAAATTTTATTTTTTTATTAAAACATCTCTAACAGGTTAAAAAAATCATTTTATTCGGATATGAGTTTTAGTACTTATTAACATTAGAAAGGGTGATTTTTTTAGATATAAAACACTTTTGACTCATTCCGTCACTTGTTTGTATAGACAATTGTTGATTGTGGTGTTGGTGAAACGAATATAGAAACCGTAGGAGATTTATTGTTTTTTTTTTCTTTTCATACGTGAGGGGATTTTTATCATTAAGGCAAACCTCAAGTTCAGTTATAGCAATACTATTCAAACTTATTGACATCCTTTAGCATTTCCATTCTACTATTACTCATATACATCACTATACATCACTGCCATTCTGGTCAAATGTGTCCTCATTTCATTATCAAGAAATTGGAGTGCATACCGGGCTAGCCCAAGGGTTTTCAGTGTCCAAGGCCTAATCTAAAAATTGTGCCCTTAACAGTAAAAACTTAATTTTTTTTTACAGCAACCATAGGAGAAATCCAAAACAATATGAAGTTCTACTAATCATCATATAAGAACACAACATAAAAAGTCTCAACATACATATCATCTTAAAAACGCATGAGTATCACTTGAATATTACTTGTGTTGCATTTCTAGAAGCAAAAGTATCTATTAGTTGGCAAATGAACAGTTCAATCTACCACTAAACAATGGGCCAAAAACATCTGTGAATAACCAATTGTTAATAATTGAATAATGAATAAACTTTAGGTATCCCACTAGGTATGAGATTTTTAATAAACTTTGCAGATTGCACTAGAATCTGGTTTCTAGCACATCTTTTATTGGATTGAGACGAACACTGGGTTTTATCATTGAGGGAGTACCACGTCCCCTTAGCCAAAGAAGAACTCTAGAAGATCATGATTTCATCTCCAGATCAATTTCAGTGCATGGGTGCATTATAACCTTTGAAGTTATCAACTATTAAATTTTGTCTTTCTAGAAGTTGACTAAAGCCCAAAGAGATTTGTATCCATATATTCATTTCAACAACCATTTATTACCAATTCTTCCAATTGCCATCCGTGGCTCTTAAATACTAAGGCCATTTTCTTCTTCAGCCGTCATTTATTATACACTAGTAGTTCTTTCTAGATACGAATGACAAAGTAAACGTTTGTCTTGATCAGAGTTTGTTAAAACATTAGGTTTACCTATTTGACCTTCAAATGTGAGTTGAAAAGTTTTAGGTGATGTTACCATCTTGGTTTTCTCCTACTCTACAATCTAGAAGGATACTTCCACTATGCCTTTTTGTTGGTCCATCAATCCATTTTGGGCTTAACAAATGTTGATTTGCAAAAGGGTTAAGTTGGTAAAAATTGGTAAATTTTCGATTTTGTCCTTTCGAATAGATTCGCTTTTGAAAAGTTAGTGAGTGAAAGTGTAATGATAATTAGGGATGGCAATTCAACTCGCCCAATACCTGTCTCGAACCCGCCCTGAAATTTTGTTATACATAAAATTGTATTTTTATTCTTGTATTCTTACCTTTACAACTAAAATACCGTATTATATGCTAATTGTTTTCAATTTTGCTTTTAGATGGTAGATATTGGTTAATTTGTGCTCACTTATTTTGCTTTTTGGAGCCTAGAATATATTTCGTTATGTATAAAAAAAGGTTTGGAGTGGGGCGGGATGGGGGTACCCATACATTATCCGATTGGGGTCAGGGCTAGATTTCTGGGGTCGGGATTGTGTTATGGCAAAATTCACTCCCACCTCATTGCCATTCCTTGTGATGACGTCCTCATAAAGGGTTGTCAAAAGTTCGAATGTTTGAAGTGTAATGATGACATCTCTATAAAAAATTTGATTTATCGAAGTTGAACATTAAAAAAGGTTTGGATTATTACTCCTCTCGAAGGCCTTGTTCTCTTTCCTTTTTTTCTCATTTTCAAAAGTTCTTTTTAAAAAGATTCCTTCTTTTAAAAAAAAAAATCTCTCTACTCATTACCTCATTATTTCATTTCTCTTTCTATCTCTCTCTAATCATTATCTCATTATTTTCATTTTCAAAAATCCAACCAAACACTATCTCAAAAATTCTTCTCAATTTTTTTTTTTCAAAACCCATCCAAACACAGCCAATTTTCGCTTTTCAGAACTATTCTTTTCTCAAAATATGCACACATGTTTTGCTCTTCTTTTCTTCAACGACATATAGTTTCAGCCGAAGAAACTTGTTAAGAGGGCATTTGGTAACGTTTTTGTTTACTGTTTTTCAATTTTTTTTGGTGAAGAGATAGAAATATATTAATCAATACCACCGGCCCAAAAAAAAAAAAAAAACCACTGGCCCAAAAATAGGCAAACAATATGACCAAAACAAAAACCACCGGCCCTTGAAACCGCCGGCCAAAACCACCTACAAAACTAACAAAAAATAAAATAAAAAAGAGCAGAAATAAAAACGACGGAGCAAATCACAGAAGTTGTCACCCGCCGCCGCCGCCATCGTTATCAGGAGTCCGGATCTGGAAACCCCAAATCCGGCTCCTGACATCGCTAGAGCTGTTTTTCATTTTTGTTTTCAATTTTTTTCAAAACTAAAAATAAAAATTTGTTTGGTAATTTATTTATGCTTTGTGTTTATTAAAAACGTTTTCAAATTTTCTGAAAATTTTCAAAACACAAAAAAATGATTGTCTAAATTTTTAATATCAAACATGGTTTTTGTTTTTGTTTTTACATACAATAAACATAATTCTACTTTTAGTTTAGAAACAAAAACGTTACCAAACGGCTCCTAAGCTATTGCATTCACAAATTATCAAAATTGGTATTGCCCAAAGCAAGAAAACAAAAAATGGAAACAGCAAAAACTATATCAAAATAAGCCCAATTTTCTACATACCAAGCTTTTGTCACTTCCGACTATTTTTTTATCATGACAGTTACCCTATTGGACTCAGCACCATTATTAGGACATCCAGGGTCCGCATCTACAAATTTGTAGTCCCAATGAATAAAGGATTGAGAGGGCAAAGGGCAAGAGAACGAGAACATTGTGAAATTCAAATCTCAAACTGGGTAAATTTCACGTTGACAAATATTCCAGCAGTTAAGTGTCAAGGTGCATGACCAACGGTGACGTACAAAAACATGCAAGCGTGCGGCATCCGGGTTATAAACAGGCATTTCAGTTTCAGGAAACAACAACGTAAAGAAAGGTGCATCCGGAACCAGTGTAGATTATTAAAGAAGGTACAACAGAAGGAAAGATCTCCCATAGGAAATTCTCTCTAATTGAAAAGATCTAGTATATGAAGAAACAACACAACCAACTGAAAGAATCATTTCCAAAGCTTCCGCAATGACATGTTTTTATCAGTATCTTTCTTCATCACCTTAGCCACAGCCATTTCAAAATCTTCCTGCGTTACATGAACCCTCCTCTCCCGCAGTGCAAACATACCAGCTTCCGTGCAAACCGCCTACAGTGAAGAATATGAAAGCTTAATAAAAACAAAGCATTGAAAAGCAAAGAACAAAGATCAATGAGCAAAATAATATCAGTGAGAAAGAACTTGATGGAAAAGAGCCCTAGCTCAACGATGCTCAAGCAGTTTGGGTTATTGAAAAGTAGCTAGGAATTGGCTATGATGGTGTTGTTTTAATAAATTGGGTATTCATTCAGGTTGCAACGTTTCTTGGGGGTATTTTCTTTTTGTATCCTTTGTTAGATTCTTTTTTCTTTTTCTTATTTTTTTTCCCGAGTTGGTATGTTTTGTTTAGGATGTTTTTGGTTTGGGATTATCTGAATAGGTGTTTGGGCTTTGACGATTTGTTACAGGTTTTGGGTGTTTTTTTTAGGTTTGTTTGGGCGGCGGTGTTTCGGCAGCAATTGGGGTGGGCATTCGTGGTTTTGGTTGGCCTCTTGCCATACTTATCCTTTGGATCCTTGTATCTCTGTAATCTTTTCTTTGAGGTTTATATATTTTGCTTTTTTCGCTATTCAAAAAAGAATATGAGAAAGAACTCGATCTGGAAGAAAATCTTCACCTTTAGTTCTGCACCAGATGCGCCATTCATCTTCTCTGCTATCTTCTTCAAATCAATCCCACGCATCAAGTTCATTCTTCTGGAGTGTATTTTCAAGATATCCCAACGGGACTGCAAGCAACAAAAACAATTGATCAGGATATACCACAGAGCTGGAAAAGCAGAAAACCTGGAAAAAAAAAAATGATACCACACCAATTTCACGCATTACGTTTGCTTCACTTAGTAAATTTAAAGAACTCCAAACCCGACGACAGATAACAAAAAATGCTTTAAAAAGAAGACAGAAGTTCGATTTAAATACAATCACATAAAATTGATCATAAGAACATAGAGAGTGAGTCATGACGAATAGCAGAATATACCTCTCCGTTGGGATTTGGAAACTCTATTTTCCTGTCAATCCTTCCAGGCCTCAGAAGGGCATGATCTAGAATGTCAATGCGATTTGTAGCCATCAAAACCTATGAAAATGTCATTTTGGTAGCAAATTATTTGCATGAGCAGACAACTCTCAATCAGGCCAACAACTTTCACAAACACACACAAGGAAATAAGAGATGAGTACCTTAATTTTGTTAGACGCCTCAAAACCATCCAGTTGATTGAGAAGTTCCAGCATAGTCCGCTGCACTTCACTATCACCATTGCCAGATCCAGATTCCATTCGAGCAGATCCAATGCTATCGATTTCATCCATAAATATGATAGATGGAGCATGTTCTCTGCGACACAATAAGAATAAATCTCACATCTAAGAGCATATAGACGGAATAACAGACCGTATACCACTATCATGAATAACATGATTAAGCACCCGATTGTGTCAATGAAGGATATGAGACAAACCTGGCCATGACAAAAAGTTCTCTAACCATTCGAGAGCCCTCACCAATATACTTCTGAACCAACTCAGAGCCAGAAACCCTAATAAAAGTACAATCAGTATGATGAGCTACTGCCCTTGCCAAAAGTGTTTTCCCAGTACCAGGCGGGCCATAGAGCAGCACACCCTACAACAAAGAGAAAAAATAGATGGTAAAATGACAGCATTTCAAAAGTAACCGGTTACTGAATTGTGATTTGTAGTTTTGTACACGGATCACGGATAATGAATTACGGGTTAAACAATTAGTTTTTCGGACCCAAAATTTTCAATTTGAGGAAGAAACAACAGAACAATATGACGGTGTTCCACTAACTTAGTTTTTTTAGTTTTTTGGTTTTTTTGGATCTTTTTTTAGTTTTTTGGTTTTTTTGGATCTTTTAGTTTTGCAAAAAAAACAAACTTGTTCCACTAACTAGTTTTTTGGTTTTTAGTTTTGCAAAAAAAAAACTAACTTGTTCCACTAACTTGTTCCATTAAACTAGTTTTTTGTATGTTTAGTTTTGCAAAAAAACTAACTTGTTCCACTAACTAGTTTTTTTGACTTTTTTGGTTTTTAGTTTTGCAAAAAAACTAAGTGGTTTTTTGTTAGTGGAATGAGATAGGTTTTGAGTTAAAACAAAACTTTTTTTTTTTAGCGGAACGGGGAGTCGGGCCAAAAAAAAAAAAAAGAGTTTCATATATGTTTAATAAGTTAGCAATAAATATCGACACATTCCAGGAAAAGTCACCTTTGGTTGGGCTATTCCAAGACTCTCAAATAGTTCCGGATGTTTGATAGGTAACTCAATGACCTGGAAAAGTTACAGGAAACAAAAAGATAAATTAGTTCCAAGATAACCAAGGGCGATAACCAAGGGCAATGAAAAAAAAACATTAATATCAACATACAGAATAGAGGGAAAAAAACTTCTCTTAAATTTGGGAAGTGGTACACTTGAGTTGAAAAACAACAAAGCTATTTAACCAATTCATGTAAGAAAACAACTTACACGGTCTATTTGCATATCTAACAAGAAAATAAACATAAAACAACTAACCTCCTTTATCTCTTTGATTTGTTGGTCAAGGCCACCAATCATGTCATATGTAGAATCTGGAACTTTCTCAACTTTCATTAGGTTCACTAGAGGATCTACTTTACTAGGCAATACCAAGTGAAGCACATAGCTGTCATTGCGAAGGGCAACTCTAGTTGATGGCGTAAGTTTTGTGATGTCAATGTTCTTGTCAATATCCACAACATACTTTCCTTCTGGATGAACCTGAAAAGGCAACGTGATAACTCAGTAGACTGATTTGCAGATTTCAGGTTCTATGTATCGGAAGCAGACATCTTATGAGACGACAGAATAATCAAATAGACAAGGATCAGAAACTCAGGGATACTTCTCCCAAACAAACAAACAAAAATAAAGAGGAAAAATCATGCTTTTGAGTAGGAAATGTCTAAAAATAGATAGACAAGCTCAACAGGGAGAAAGTTTCGGTGAATCAAATCAATAGGAATAGGATATGATGCTAGAAAAATATAACCAAAGGCCGAGGAAAGTGCTGAATAGATAATCAAAATAGCTGAATTTGTTGAATTCAATGCATCAACGTCCACAAAGAGCTATGCATCATCAATCATCATTCATCACTCTAATGATTTGGTAATATGGCAATTTGGCCACCACTAGTAAATAAAATGATTTCTTTCATGAAGTTGAGAATGAGATTGCGTTTACAAAGGGACTGTGATTGAATCGTCATACAATAGTAGTTTACCTTACTAACCTTAATCAAGTGCCATAGCATCCAAGCATTCATTAGATTACCAATATTTTATGCGGCTCCAATCACTCAATTGAGTATTTTGTTCAATAGGTTAAGCAAAAATGCTTTAATTTTCATATTGAATCTCCTTAATATTGGTTTACTTCCATTATAGGTAATGTACTTGGGTTCAAAGCCCTGCGCGCTCTGCGTCTAGAAGATCTACAAATCCCTGTTGCTTATGCTAAAACTTTCCGCAAAAAAGAATTGATAGATTGTACTTTCGTTGTATTAATAATAATCATTTCAAAGATCAACTTCTCCATGTGGAGAGAGCTATTGGAGCCTTCGTTTACTCTGTGTGTGTGTGTGTGTGTGTGTGTGTGTGTGACTGTTAGCATGGTGTTCAAGAGTGGAAACTAATTATTCATGCGCTATTATTAATGACCAGTAATATGCATTGACATAGTAGGATAACCTGGTAGGATGTCGGCTGGAATGGTGTTCATTTTTTGTTGTGTTCATGAAGGTTCATGCGACATTATATAAGAAACTAGGATGTGGCAATCTCTTCATACTTTTCAGGAAACCAGTAGAATATCAGCTGGAATGGTGTTCATTTATGTTGTGTTCATGGAAGGTTCAAGCGACTGTATACAAGAACCCAGGATGTGGCGACTTCTGCGATACTTTTTAGGACGACTTCTGTGTTTCTTCACATTGCCTCGGCTATAATATTAAAATTGTGGTACTATGTGTATCCATGCTGTTTTCCTGAATATGATATGTTTTACACGGCTGTTTCTTAATGATCCATGCATGGCAGCATCAGCAGGGAAAGGTTCAATTATGTTGTTTATGTTCAAAAGATCCCTGGTATAAATCAAACATGGATATATGGTAGCCAACAGGTATATCGATACTTGGGCTACAAGTATCCATCCTGAGAAGAGGCAAATGTGGAGGGATATTTGGTAGGTCAGTCCAAGGTATAATTGCGTGCTCAGCAAGAAATTATCAGCAATTACCAATATTTGCTATTCCCTGTCAATCAAACATGGTACATGGATGAGAATGGAATTTCAAAAGGGCAAGGTTGATCAACCAAGTGCATTTGTATGCTTCTAAGCAATGGCACTTTAATTCAGTTCCTTGTCATTTTTTTCTCAAAGAAAGGTTATAAAAAAAAAAAAGTTCATGTGCTTGTTATTTGTATAATATAGGTTCAAAAATGTATGGAACAAGTTTGAAACTATTTTGTAGCTTCATTCTGTGATGGCCACAGAACCGACGTTTGATACTGGTATTTTTGGCAAAGTTCTTGGGTAAGTCATGTCATATTTTTCTTAGATTGGACCATATAATCTACTAGTAAGAAATGTGCAAAGAGTCCATAAATGTGGCATTTTTTATTTCACTAGGTCAGCAAAGCTGAAGTCCAGGTTTAATGGTTTTGTTTTCATGAAAATGTTGGTCAAGATTATATTTTCAAAACATCAATGATTAAAATTGAAATCTTTTATTTATTTTGCTGGATTTTACACTTATCATATGCGTTAAACAAGATGTGCTGTGAGGCCCGTAGTAAAATTGGTTCTGTATTAGAAGGCAAACGTAATTTTGGGCGTGAGGGGAGCAAGGAAAACTTTGGAATTTGGGGTTTGTTAGGCCACTGTCATCAAAACAAGTCAAACAAGTAATTGCCAATCCTTGAGAGAGAAACGATTAAGGCTATTTGGACATGTATATAGTAGATCGGTCGATGCAATAGTCATGAGAAGTTATAAGGGGAGGGATAGACCAAAATCGTCTTTAAGAGGTAGTAATTCAAAATCACCTAGGCTTCTTGGATATCACAGAACATGATGCCCTTGTTAGAATTAAATGGAGAAAACAAATTAATGTAACTTACCCCAATTGATTGGGACTTAGGGTTCAGTTTGGTATTTATTACCAATCCTTAGTCAAATAAAGAGGGGGTATCAACTTTACCACTAATTCCTGCTCGTTAACAATCCCAATCAAGGTTGTAAAACTCGTTAGGTGCTAGCCGGGCAACCAAGCACCTTCTAGCTTCCAGGCCTGAGTACTCAGTGACTAGCAATTAGTGGGATTTAAAAAAATAAAATAAAATAAACCTTAAATGTCAATGTAGTCAAATATAACACAAACTATCATTGTTCAAGAACTTTACACCAATACTGGGTAAATTTTTATTTCCTTCTGAAACTGGAAATTACGTTGTTTTTTTTAATCCTACACAGTTTTTTGTTGCTTTTTTCTTTGGTTACTATCTTGCCCTTTTTTTAGTAACGAAACCTAATCTTCCTCTGTAAATAATACTAATAAACAGTGGTACCACAAATTTAGCACTTCAACAAAAGGGTGTTTGGCCGAAAACAAACAAGTGGAGCGAAGCAGATCTGACCCGGAAATGATATTAAACAAGAACAAAGATTTAGGGTCATATACAAAGACTTTTCTGATAAACACGCAGCTTCGCCAGAAGCAACTAGTCGCCTCCTTTCCTCCATCGAAAGATGCTGCTTTTGTTGAACTCATGGGCAGCTGTGAGAGAGAGACGAGCAGAGGGGGAAGAGAGACTAACGAGCAGAGAGAGCTTAACTGACAAATCATACGGTCGAAGAAGAGAAGAGATTTGTCTGAGAGAGAGAGCTGACCAACACTCCGATTATGAGTTCAACCAGGCACCAGCAGACAGCAATTGCAAGTCGCAGTGAGAGGATGAGAGAAGATCAGATGAATAAAGGGGATTTAGGTTAGTATAAACCTATCCATGAAATTACACTAAGCCCCCCTTAAATTGGCAAATTTTCTGTTTTTACCCCGACTTTTCACCGACTTCTTACGACTTCGTCTAACTAATTCCGACTTAACGAGTCGGCGACTAGTCCCACCTCACCGACTCAGCTACTAGTAGGCGGACTAATTCCGACTAATCCTTCCAGCGACTATATCACATGAGTACCCCTTACTCGCCTCACTAAGCATCCTTCCAACAACTAGTCGGCCGACCAGTCCAAGCTTTAGAACACTAATCCCAATCCCCCATTTACCACAAAGCCCTAGAAACTATAAACTGGCACCAACAACGCCCAAGTCTCTTTCCACCCCTCCTTCAACTATAAACACTAACAAAGGGAAACAGGACATATTCCTGCAAGGAAATATCACGTAAATGGCTTTGGATCTTAGTATACATACACATTTGCGTTCAAAGTAATTTTGAGTTCCGGCTCTAACAATCACCTTCTGCTCCCGGCTCCTCTAAACCAACAAGCAGACATCTAAGTGCACCTGCCACCTCCAAAACAATCGGCTGTCAGAGGAACTTCTGTATTTGTCCTTTTTGGCATGTTTTCACCTGGTTCTGAGTTTTCTCAGCTAGAAACAATGTAGGGTGCTGAGCAAAGCATTTGCATTGATGTCTCTAAGACTAGAAAAGCTACAGTCTTGAGTGAGCCAAGGTATAAGACTATAAGTTGAAAAAAACTATAAATCTTTAAGATTTGCTCCCACAGACTAAAATATTAGCTAAATGTCCTCAACTCCCGAAGCCAAGCTTAAGTTGCATACAACAATGACTGATAATTGATAAATGATAATACATCATCCTCTATGAAGAAAACCAAGCTCAGGAACATGAGAAACAACTAATTTTTTAGGGCACCATTTGACTGAAAGCTATATAAACACCACAATAGTCATGATCCCACCGTGAATAAAGGACAAATAGAACTCAACAACTGCCTGCGCTGCTTGTTGTTGAAAAGGTAGGTTAAACATTGTCCAATAATTCTATCATTGACCATAGAGGCTATTGCCAAACACTGCGTCCTCTTTCTCTACTTATATTTTTTCTCTGGATGACGCAAAAATTTGTGAAACTTATCTCTCCTACCTCTACAGTCATAACTCATAAAAGCTAGTGCAAAACGTGGGTTCAAAATGTTCAACTCTTGAAATGATGACAGCATGATGACACAAGAAATTTTGGAATAATTGTAGTCATACCTTCACTAGGACCTTAGATTTCCCCATAACTTTGACCACCTCACCGACATATGAGCCGGCCTCTTGAAGCAGCTGCAGTTCTTCTTTAAGCATCCTCACTGGGTATATTTATAAAACAAGGTTAATAAAAGAAATTGCATAAATCTACCAAAAACAACAGAAGGACTTGCTACTGTATTAATGCAGAACTTAGTGCATTACTTCTTGTCAAGATTTGCCTGATCCAACATCAGGAAAAGCCAACTATTGATTGGTAATTCAAATACCAACCAAAATCAACCAGAAAACCAATAATATTCACTTCCTCATAATCCACTCACAGATGGTTATGCATTGCTTTATTGCAGCAAGGGTTGTCAACAAAACAAAGCTCGGTCCTAAAATTTAGAACTCAAGTGCAGAACTATTTCCCCCCCATTTAGTCGGGGAAAAGAGGCAGTAAGAGAGGCAGAATACTCATTGGGTCTTTTTCCCGCTGAGCTTATGGTAAAGGCTGATTACTGAAAAAGCAGAAACCAAAAGGTATGAAAATGGAGCTGCTAAAAAATCAACATTTTCTAACTCTATAAAGTTATTTTTGGCCCATGAGCCAAGTGCTTTCGAAATGAAACAACACCCACGATAAACTTCGACTTGCAATTCCAAAAAGCTAGGGTTTGTTTTGGCTATTCATGTAGACACAAAATACAATGATTTTATGAAACAAACAACCCAAATAAGCAAAGCTAAGACGCCCTACAGTAACCCTAAAGGCCTTAAAACAACAAATAAGCTAAATTAAAGAATATAATAAGACAACTAACATGGTATTGCATAACCAATTAAGCTAAAAAAAGAAGAAGCTAGCATTCGTTCTGGTTATTCACGTCACACAAAAAGCTGATTTTAGGCCAATAAAAAAAACAGGCAAAATACACACAACATTGACCCCAAAAGCCTTAAAACAAACGAGTACACGAAATTAAAAAAACATAATAAGACAACCAAGAGCATCTACACTCATCAAAATTCCAAAGTAAGCCCACAACCAAGAGCATCTACACTCATCAAAATTCCAAAGTAAGCACAAATTTGAGTAAAATCTTCATTAAGGGCATAGTTTTAAATGAACAGAAAAATAAGCATTCAAAAAATTGAGAGAAATTTGAAAATCGCCCTTAATTTGGTTTCAAAAAATCGAGTAAAACTCTGGTATGAGTTTGAGTCAAGACTGCAGTGAGTGTACAGGGATTTTGCTCGGAATTTGGTTCTGAGGCAATTAAGGCAAGGGGAGGAGCTGCTCTAGCATCGAATTGCAAAGCCAATTATAAGTTAAATAAAACTAGGGTTTGTTTTTGCTATGCATCTAGATCGACACATCATACTTATGTACCTTTGGAATTGAGATCATTACGCAGAGCTTCAAGGCGATTGAGATTGTGAGACTTCTGGCGAACCTGGAGCTGAAGATCGTGGATGTGTTGTTGGTAGTACTGCCTCAAACCCTCGCCTTGTTTCGTTCTAGAGGAGCTGCACGATGCTGGGTTCGTTTCGATCGCTGCTGTCGCCATTGTTGAGGATAGGAGGAGTACGAACTACGAAACCCTAGTATTTGGAGGAATTGGGTGAAGACTTGAGGGTTGGGTTTGGGGATTCCACAATATGTAGGTTTTGCGGTGCCTTGGCCTTGTTCAACAAGGTTTCGGCTTTAGCTTCGCACAAATAAGCCAAAACCCATTTGCGGATTAAAGGACTGCAATATACCGCTAGACTTCTTAGTTATCGCATTTAGCCATCTACTTCAATATTATCCTTAAGATGCCATTCTATGATATTTGAATCTTTATAATTTCATCCTGAAACATAATATTCGGACCATTGTACCCTTATGCGTTAGATGTATATTGTTACCAAAATTTCAGGGATTATCATCACATTCCCTAAATTGGTGTGATTCTGTTTCTCGTATGGGAATACCAATATAAATACCCCTGTTTCTTATTTTAGGCACTTACCATGCAATAAAAGCTTGTGGTATTTAAAAGGAAATAAATGGTTGGAATTCATAAGCATGTAATTCCTTTCCATATATTGCCCATATGTTCCTTTATTTTTATTTTTATTTTAAAGGCTTTCACGCATAATCCTTTCTATATATCCCTTCATGTGGCCTTCTTTTTTTATTTCGTTAAGGCATTCAAATTCCCTATTTGGATGAAACCAACTATTCTTTCCTTTCGTTCTTCTTCTCTTTCTTGTTACAGAAAAAAATTATTCATTTCTCTTTATCTCAGCCAAGAGGCGGCACCAACATCAAAGTCGGCAACCGGCCAACTCCAGCAGTGGGGGATGGAGAGGCATTAAAGAGATGAAGAGATTCAGCCGGGAAATTGAAAAATTGCTGTCAATGACGGAACATTTCATCGAAGGCCGCTGGAAAATATAAATTATTCCAAGCCTTGGTTGCGCTTTGTCCTTGTTATTGTCGTCGTTCTATTTTTTTGTAAGGCCCTTCAATTTCTTCTTTATGTATAAGGTCTTAGTTGAGACTATGAATATGCAATTTTGATTGTTTTTTCGATTCAATGGTGGTTTTTTTTTCCCGGTTCAAGGCTTATGTTTTTCTTTGATACAATAAAATTAGTAAATCAATAAACCATGTTCACATACCCTTTAAAAGATGGTTATTTCATACAACAAATATGGTTACTGATTTACCATTTTGGTGATTTGACACAGTAAAAGTGGTAAATCAGTAAACCACGTTCACTGTATGAAACAAATTACACGTGAACATGGTTTATTGATTTTTCATATTAAGTGATTTGATACAATAAAGAATGGCTCATTGGTTTACCACTTTGGAACTTCGGTGATTTGGCATAAACATAATAAATCAACACATGATTCAACCATGTTTTTCATGTGGTTTTATGGTCCATTAATCAACCATGTTTTTCATGGTTTTGGATTGGGTGCATTAATTTACCATATGTTTCATGGTGGGTTAGTAACAAAAGTATATTAAGTAATTTATCATGTTTTTTACGTAGTCTAAGATGGTTAATTAATTTATCATATTTTTAACATAGTCTAAGATTGTTCAATAATTTATCATTTTTTTTTTTGTTGTGTGTTCATTGTCAAAAGAATTTTTCATGTCACGAGAAAGCTTTTTTATTTTTTATTTTGTTTTGAGATTTTAGGTGAGAGTAGGAGAGAGAAGATTAGGGAAGAGAAAGATTTAAAAAGATAGGCAATAGTGATTGAGATAAATTAGGAAAACATTAAGAGAGAGAAATAGTAGGATAATTAGTAGGATAATTAGGAGAGAGAAAGGTAGTTTGGGGTTTTTTTGAATTTCAGGATGGATTCATAAGTATTCAAATCTCATAGGATGAAATCATAATAATCTTTTTTGTACAGGATGCCTAATTAACTCTCCCTTTGGTTTTCGAATGAGTCTCGGAATTATTAATTGCAGTATTATTTTTATTTTTATTTTTCAAAATTATTTTTATCCTTATATCCAAACCCGAAGGGCTAATATAAGAGAGGCTTTGTACTAAATACCGGAGGTATTGAGTAGAATTAATAAAGATGGGATTGTTTTAAAAAATATTCAACTTTATTTTTAAAAAATCAAAATAATAATTATTAAACAAATATTTTTCTTGTTTAAAAAAAACTATTTTTGATAAATAAAAAAAATTGTCCTGTAAATAATTCCACTCGAACCAAACATGAAATTGAGTAGAATTGGGGATGAAATTAATACCAGAACAAATAGTCCAAGACTATTAATTCCAAGATTCTTAATCTCATTAATTTCAATCTGTGAATCAAACAAGGGATGTGTGTAATAAGCCATTGAAGTCTAAAAAGTCAGTGAAGCAAGTTGTCTTTTTGTGATTGACTCAACAAGTGAAAAGCCAGTTTGATTAAAGTCAGTTTTTTTTTTATAAGACATTTTTATAAAAGAATTTCGAGCATCTCTCAGCAGGTTTGGTACAGGTACTAATGCTTGTACCAATAATTACACAAACTCTCTTATATTTTCATTCCTTTAAAATGAAGAATCACCCAACCAATATTCATTTAGGCTTTTCATTTTGAAGGATTTTAATACTTAGTCGGGGTACTTCAATATTGGTCCTCCAACTTAGTATGACTTAAGTTTTCATCCCGATCATTTTTTGGAGTTATGTTTTCATTCTCAAATTCAAATAAATCTCAAAATACACATTTCTCTCTCCTACTCTTCCAAATCTTTCTCTCTCCTAATCTTCTCTAATTCTCAATCTCTCTCTCTCTCTCCTATCTTCCAAATCTTCTCTCCCCTCCTAAAATTTTATAAGAAAATTTGAGATAGAATTATCATAGAGCATTAATACAATAAATTTATCACATGAGGATAAATTTATAGCAAACTAATCAAACCAACAACAAATACAAGAACTTGCCGGAAAATCATGTTAAAATATGGTAAATTTATTATACAGGAAATATGGTAAACTTAACGGCCTTGTTCGGTTTGGAGTTTAGTTTTGTTTTAATGATGTAAGCAGGTGTAATAAGTGAAGAGAGATAGAGAGAGAAATGAGGGAAATGATGATGTCATCAAAACTAAAACGAAACCAAAACTTGCAACCGAACATGGCCAACATAGCTTTGAATGAATTAACTTGTGCGTTTTTTGTTTTTTTTTTGGCAGAATAGAACCGCCAATTAACCGCATTGGGATAACCTCTGTACACTTTTTTTCAAACTGATCATACTTGGTAGGATTGGTGGTGTTCCTGGGATCAAAGCATTCATGACACCTATTGCAATTTCCTTAAGTTAGGGATAACGGGTCAACATGAGGGTGTCTTGGAAACTATAGATATGGAAACTATATCCAAACCCGAAGGGCTAATATAAGAGAGGCTTCAAAATTGAAGTAGTTTGGTCATTTGGCCAATTTGGTCGATTTACCCCTCAATTCCAGAATCTGTCTGTTTGGTTTTTCGTGATTCATGCGCCACTGGATGGGCTTTCTGTCTTTTTAACGTTGTTGGTTTTTCCGTAATTTATGTGCCATTGTTGCATATATTTTCCATCGGGTGCACAACTGTTGTTTTGTTTCACACACATTGTGCGAGAGAAGTAAATCCTCTTTGCTTGAGCTTGGTTTTCGCGCCATATACAGTGCGCAGAAAAGACTTTTGAGGCAGAAGTACATCTTTATCTTTACTCTTTACTGGAAATAACCAAAAGAAATCGATGAAGAGTGAAGGTGTGTGCTGTGGGTTTCTTTCTTTTGCTATACTTTGAGGGTGGTTTTCTGCAAGAAATCGAGGAAGAGTTCAGGTAAGTGTTTTCGCTTGATGTTTGTGTCGTGGTGAATTTCTCGGTTTCCAGGTGTTGATTTTCGCTTGAGTAGTCGATTTGTTTATGTATATTTGTTTGCATGCAGCTAAATGCCTTGTACTTAGTTTTTTATGATTTGTGTTTTCAAGAAGTTTTCAAATAAGTTTTCCAGTTGCACTTCTCGGTTTTCTTTCAGTAGTCAAGTTGTTTCTTGAGTGTTCTTTGGGAAAATTATAAAATTTATGATGGTACAGTTTTAATCTGTAATAATTTAGTGCCAAATTTCTTATATTTGGCTCTGTATGTTGGTTAGGGTTTATTGGCCCTTTTTGAATTGTAGTATATAGTTGTTATTTTGCTTCTAATTTGTTTTCCTTATGATTTTAGGATTATTTATCTGCTCTAGAAAGCCGATGCTTCTTAGGGTTTGTATCAAATAAAAAATTTGTAATTTTTCATAATGCAACTCTGATGAGTATTAATTTCTGCTTTGTTTCAGATTGTTTCAGTACTTTCGGATAGATCTGTTGAACCATATGTGTTGCATCGTCATTGGCTGGTGCATTTTTCTTGAATATCCTGTTGAACTTTTGAATATTAGCAATCTTAAATTGTAAAAGAATTTCTAGGAAAAAAAAAAGAAAGGGTACTTCTTTAAGTGCTTGTTCTTGTGGGATTGCTTTTTTTGTAATTTGCCATCTTCTCTCTCGCCCTCTCCCATCTTGGTTTGCTGAATATTTTCAGTGTTTATGTTTGCAATTTCCCCATTAGAAGCTAGATACCATCTCAAGATCGAAGACTACATTTTTTATGGAGTTTTTCTGATTAGAATCTCTTATTCGTGATCACTGAAAAGGAGTGGGTTTAGCTTGAATGATTGAAATCAATATGGATTGTTGAGGGATTCTTGATTATTAGCGTGGTTTTTTTTTTAAGATTTGGGTTTTCTTTGTCGATCCCCATTCCTGATTGCTAAGCATGTGACACACTGTCAGAATTTTATTTGTGGGATGCATTCCATTGTATTGGATTGAATTTGACGTTTGATTCCCTCTCTCTCTTGGCGCACCCAAGTCAAAAACTAACCATACCAAAACGAATAATAAGACCCAAATCGAAGCCAAATCAGCCAAAATTGGCAGGTAAAAGTGTATCTTAGGCTATTTTTTGGCATGTTTTGTGCGAAAATTTGCATTCTGGTTTCTCTCTGTATATGTACAAGCATATACAGAGAGAGAAGGTTCAACATGAAGACCACAAAGGGAGGCAAATTCATGGACCACCCACAGACGCCTATCGCAAAGAGCTTCGCAAGAAGGAATTGAAAAGGGTATATCGTTATTGCACCTCTTTTAGCATTTTATTCTTCGTGTACGCTGTTGTCTTGCCATATTGCTATGTATCACATGTGCCAGTTGATTGTGTGGATGAATCATGCGAATTTGTTTAACACCCAACCTCAAAATCGGAGTTTATCGCTACATGTTAAGTAAAATCGATTCGGGTAAAGAGTTCATCTTCAAGAGCCCTCACTGAGTGAGTTCTTCATCCACATCTCTCTCTCTCTAATTGTTTTTTCTTTTTTTTCCCCCTCACAGCGAAACAAATATGAGTCCTGCCAAAAAATTGAATGAAACAAGCCCTAATTCAAAGAGGTCGTTCAGCGATTCTATAGATGGTGGCTTTCAATTCATCACTTCTGTTGAAAATGATTTAGATTTATGTTGCAGTACATTCAAGCACCTATTTAGGTATTGATAACATATGTTTTCTGTTTCATTTTGCTTTATGTGATGTTGCACGTGACCATTAGGCCACCAGTTTAGATTGTTTAGTAATTGTTAACTCTATGCCTTTGTCCTAATTTGTCTAGGCCGGGCAATTGTTGTTTGTAATTTGTATGGATCTAGACAAAGTCTAGGGGTGTCCACGGATCGGATCCGAATCCGATCCGATCCGATCCGCTCAGAGCGGATTATCGTTTTTAAGATCCAGAACCGAACTGAACATTCACGGATCGGATCGGATCGGATCAGATCAAATCGGGCGGATTTGACAGATTAAGAAGGATTATTGAGCGGATCCAGAACCGCCAGATAAGAAATTCTCGATCCGAAACCGAACCGAACATTCACGGATAAGTCAACGGACGGATCGGATTGGACGAATTTGGCGGATTGAGCGGATCGGATGATCCGCTGAACAGCCCTAAGACAAACATAGGATTTGAAGTCCTTTATTAGGGAATTAAGAGGTTGCAGTAATGCAAGAATTGTGATTCTTTTTTACTGATGTTAAGGATGTCGAAAGAAATGGCCATTTATATGATCATCAAGGTAATTGGCAGCCAAGATGTATAGAAAAGGATTGCGATCAGTGTCAATATTGGTTGATTTGCCTACTTGTATTGTAGATGCTTCACAAACAATGTTCACTTTGTACCTCAAAGGGCTCTTTCCCCAAATCTGTGCCAAACCCCTCTTTGTTCATTTGCCTATGAAATTGTAATTTAATGTTTCATGTGGAAATGAGACTAAGGTGCTACCTTTCCGTAGATTTTTGTTTTCTGTAAAGGGACAGCCCTTTCCAAGGAGAAGTGCCTCAAAGGGCTCTTTCCCCCAACTTACACCAAACCCCTCTTTGTTCCTTTGCCTATGAAATTGTAATTTATTGTTTCATGTGGAAACGAGACTGAGGTGCTACCTTTCCGCAGATTTTTGTTTTCTGTGGAGGGTCAAGCCCATTTCGAGGAGAAACACAACATTGAAGATTAAGAGGTAAATCTAACATGGAAGATCAAGAGGTAAATCTTTTTTTCCCTCTCTAATTTGTTATAAGAACACAAATAAATGTTGACTTAAAGTGTTTGTTTGTTTGAGAAGTAGTATTGTTTATTTTATGTTTTTTAGTAAATAGATGCTGCCTCATATATTTTGTTGGGCAACTTCAAAATAGTGTACCCTGGAGCAAATCTCCACTCATTACTAGAGCACCTATTAGATTATTTTTTTATTAGCAATTGTTCTAGCAATTGATTTTTGGTTAGCTGATTTAAGTCTTTGTCATGAAACTTGTTAATTGTTGACAGTATCTGCTGGAGCTGCATTCTATGCACCACAATATTACTCTCAAAACAAAGCAACATCATGCATGTAGTTCTTTTTATTTCATATCTTCCCCACTTCTCACTTGTTTTGTGCTTGCTTCTGGGGAGAGAGAATACTATGAGAGGCAATCAGCTACATTGAAATCATTCGAAGAAGTTGACTGCATAGATTCATCTCATGTAATTGTTGAAGAGCAATACAGAGAAGAACAAATGCAGCATGAAAGAGCAATGAATATTTGTAATGTGGCCAAAAGCATGTTTGGGTAAAATTTTTGTTCTAATTTACTTCTTGGCATGAGTAGGAAGTAGCGTTAGTGTGTTAGCAAGTTAGATTACATTGCTTCAGAAAGGTCCATCTTCTTTCAAAGGGTATATAAAAGTGTGGAAGAAATTACATAATTTTATCTCAATGCTTATATTGAAGCACTTGTCATTAATCAATTAGAATACACAAGACTTTCTGAATTCTTCGCAATAGGATTTCCTTTCTTCATTTTTTCCTTTTAGGAGTGTAAGCAACTGGCATTATCAAGAAACATTACTGAGATTTATCCGGTTGATCAAGAGTGGTGACCAGAAAACCAACCCCTAATTTGCTGTCAAGTTTAACAAGGCTGATATTCCTCTGACCAGGGATAGAGCATTTGGAGCTTACACAGTGAAAGATCATCTGTTAAATTATGTTGGCATGTAATGTGTATAACAACAGTATTGTTGATTTTGAGCAGAACTGACATGTATGAGATTTATGCTTAAAACGAGTAGTTCATCAGGAAATGGTTTTCCTGTGTACGCAAGAAGACCATGTTTGAAGCATCAAATGTCAAAACTTCAGAGTGGTTCATTAACCAATGCGATCCCAAGATACTTTTCTCTTTTATGCTACCATTTCTTTTCTCAAGTCCTAGGAAGCACATACACTTCTTAAAGTTTTCTCAGGCATGATTTTAGTGTTTCATAGCCTTGGTCCTCATCTTTGCTCAAGACCAGTTCAGCTGCAAGTTTTAGGATACTTTGATTCAAGGCCCAGTCAATTTGACTGGATTACGTACTTCTCGTTCTACCAAAATCAAGACTCAGAAACACGGGCATCAACCTCATGATATGCACGAGGCCCCGTACCTAGTTTATTAGATAAGGTGGGGAATCTCCAATTTGAATCCTTCTCAATATTTATGGAAACCGTATTGCCGCATCTAATCTCAAAAATTAAGACTGGCAATATACTCATATATATAGATACCATAGTAAAAGGATAACAAAGGTAATTCACACACTTACGTGATGTATAAAAAAGAATGATTGTTTAATTAACTATTTTTCGTATTCAAAGAGTCACCCAATCTTCAATTCAATTTCATACTTTAAGATGCAGTTAAATGAAGATATTTAATATTCGATTTTATAAATTTAGTACTGCTGGAAAGGTTTTCCCAATACCTTAAAAACACGACCATTTTTCTATATACTTTGGAAATATTTGGAAATTTGAATTTTCGTACGAAAACAGTATTATTAGTATAGGAAAAGTGTGGTGAAGTTAAGTCAAGTAAATAAAATAAATCTCATATGTATTCATTTGTCACAAGAATTTTGTACTTCATTAGCTTAATTATGTTGACAACTAAGGTGCAATTAAGTCAGTTTTTAATTCAATGTATTGTGAGAGAACGATCTATGCAATAAAGCGCAATAAGCCAATAAAATCAGTTTTGAATTTAAACAAACAATTGGAACAAGGCCTAATCTTAAAATAAGTCTCTTGCAAAATCTTATTCCTTTTGCAAGACAAGGATTACTTGGGAAACTAGGAGTAGACAAGTTAAAAGTTGTGTCGTGTCGGAAGCGGGGGAGGTGCTGCCCAGCCCCGTGCTGCGCAGCGTGCTGTGTAGCCCATTTCGGCGCCGTTCCGGCACTGTTTCGATGATCGGAGACGTCAACCGTGTAGAGCTCGTTGAATACTACATATGTACCAAAAATCAAGTCGATCGGATATCGTTAAGTGCCTCATCGGAACACAAATAAGTTGAAAAAACATGGAACACACATGTCTTGAAACATTAAATGAAAACCATTGAAGCCATTTTTTTCAACATATTTGTGTTCCGATGAGGCACTTGACGATAGGGGTGTACACGGTCCGGATCGGATCGGATTGGCATGAATCCAATCCTAATCCGCGAGTCACGGTTTTTAGAAAATACAATCCGTGTCCGGACCAAAAGTCTCACGGTTCGGTTCCAATCCGAACCGCGAGTCACGGATCGGTTCCGGTTTTATCCACGGATTACATGTTATATAAGACATTCTTGTTTACGGTAGTCGTAATCTAGCATAAAAATTAAAAATAAAATCAAGAAGCATCCCAAACCCAAAGCACATTATTCAACTTGAAAAATACACCCAATAGCTAGTTATCAATAAAAATACACATCCAAACATAATACACCCAGTAGCTACATTATCACAGATTCACATCAATAAAAATACACCCAGTAGCTAATGAACACAAGCATAATGATCCGTATTCGGTATTCTGATGAGTGATCGGTGATTCGGTATGGAGAATGAGAGGAACTCTCGAACTGGAACTCTCGGTAATCGGTATGGAGTATGAGAGAGAGAGAGAGAGAGGAACTCTCAAACTAGAAAATTAGATCTGGAACTTTGGAAGTGAAGTTGAGGGAGGCAGTAGAAATTAGGTTTAGCAGACAAGTAAAGTATATATATTAAAAGTAAGGGTAACAGTTTAACCCCTAAGTTTTGAAAGTGTTTACAGTTTACCCCCTAGTTTTTGTAAAATTATGTGTGTGTGTGTGTGTGTGTATTTAAAAATATATATATAATAAAAATCTCACGGTCCGGATCGGTTAATCCACGGTTTCAAAATCAAAATCCGTGTCCGGACTGCGAGTCACGGTTTACTATTTTTTCAATCCGTGTCCGGACCATTAATCCACGGTTAAAATCCAAAAAGCACGGATCGGTTCGGTCCGGACCGGATTCACGGTTCACTGGTTTTTTTGTGCAGCCCTACTTGACAATATCGGATTGAGTTGATTTTTGATACACTTATAGTACTCGACGAGCTCCACGCGGTGAACGTCTCCGATCGTCGGAACGGTACCGGCACGGCACCGAAATGGGCCCGCACAGCACACTGCGTAGCACCCCCTGTGCTCCGTGTCGTATGAGGTCTTTACTGTACAGTTAAAAAAAAGTTAAAAGAACTGAAACATTTTCGTACTTGTCTTACTTAGTTAACAACTGAACATGACATTAATGTGACATCAACTTGAGCTAAAATTGTACATCATCGGATAAAAAAAAGAAATTGTACTCCCTCCGTTCCTATTTGTTTGTCCCACACTCTCTTTTGCCTTTTTTCAAATCAAAAAATTAAGTGCTTACGTGTATCATTTTTCAAATTTTTTTCCACTGAATTAAAGTACAAAAGTACTCATCGTGTACTTTAATTCAGTGGGAAATTTTTTGAAAAATGATACACGAAAACACTTTATTGTTTTATTTGAAAAGTGGCACGACTTTTTGTAGTGAACAAACAAATAGGAATACATCATAGTTTCAAGAATATATAAGGTTTGAGATTTTAGTTTATGGAGAAACATCATGTGTTCTGTAATTTTGTTTGGTGGGTGTTGGGTTAACCCTTGTTCAACTAGAATCTCTCTCTCTCTCCCCTTTTTAGTAGATATGTTGTACACTTGAACTAGTAGTGGATACTAGTGTAATTTGTTAGATTATGTTAGGTTTGCATCTCCCCTGTCGGACTACGATTAGGTAAACAACACAGAGTCATCTTCAAACTCAAACGAAAGGCCAAAACAATGGCGGAAAAATTTCCCCTTCGCCTTTGCTCCAAAATCAGGCAAAAAAACCCACATGAGAATGTGAAACAAAATTAGTTTCCTGGACTGAGTGAAAGAAAAATCAATCACTTTTGTTATGCCGTTTAGGAAAAATCAGAGGTTTGGAGGTTTACTGATCGGGATCTCATGAAGGATAGGCGATATTTTGGTTGTGGTCTCCTGTTCTTTTCTCTATTCGATTCCTATGGGTTGGGACCGAGTTTGAGTGGTGAGAGAACAAAGATGGAGAGAGTTCGAACAAGAGTGAGAGCGATTCGTTATCCAAACAATGACGTTTTGGGGTGATAAAGTGGCTGTCTAACATGACCCAAAACAACGCCGGTTTTTCGGCGCTGTCAGTTGCAGCAGTTCCTTCTCGCTATAGGGACCCCGAAATCCAGGGAGTAGAGGAATGACAGTTTGTGACTTGCTGTCAGTTGCAGCAGTTCGTTCTCGCTATAGGACCCCGAATCCAGGGAGTAGAGGAATGACAGTTTGTGACTTGCAAGGATAAGACTCGATCTAAAAAATCAGCCGGATAATGAGAGTGACTCAACCTCAAAACCAAACCCTACCGTTGATCTTTGAACAAGAACTACAAGCAAACTCTTAATACATTGAGCAGTGCTACAAACGAAGATATACGGGTACAAATCTAGATTCAAAAAGTGAAACTCAAATGTATTCAGAATCAATGAATGTACGTGAGCTCCACAGGAAGGATTTTAGAGGGGGAGACAGAAAGACTCTAAGTTCTTTCAATATGTTGTAATAAAGCAACAAGTTTAGTTGCGAAAGCAAACATAGAAATGAGGAACTCTTCAAGAAACAAGGCCTTCTATGTTGTAATGACGATAGGATTGTTAAAATAAAGAGAGAGTACCAGAAACGGCGACTACCCGAGCTAATGATAAGATGCAAGAACATGCAATAAAAAACATAGAGAAGCACAACCGCCTCTTAGTATGTGGCCCAAGCGCAAAATAAACCAATTAAAATAGCAAGACCATGTCTGATATCAAAGTCTCAGCTGCATACAAGAATAAAATTAATCCTGGGATAGCCCAGCTTACACATCCAAACATAAGTAAACACCCTTCAGTTTGTTAAAACCCAACAAAGAAACTAACCCATCCATCCATACTAAAAGCAGAAGGTAAACAAAAAGACCCAAACACAAGAACAAAAAATAAAATTCTTCTTTCTAGCTTTCAGTAGCAGATTCAGTCACCAAGACAGAGAACAAGAATGCACCAAAATGCTGTTGCTACTAAATGGGCGACTCACTGAATAGTAGATTCAGATGGCTGCAAATTTTGGAACATCGACTGGGAACTGGTCTATCTCATCCATCCATGGGTTCTTCTCCTTTTCTGGGTTAATAGCCCTCAAAGCCTTCCAAACTGCGCTGTTACACTTAAACCCGGATCCAAAGGCTATCTGCCACGTTCTATCTCCCCTCTTGATCCTCCCTTTGGCTTCTGTATAAGCCAACTCATACCAAAGAGAACTGCTCGAAGTGTTCCCAAATCGGTAGAGTGTCATCCGTGAAGGCTCCATGTTCCAATCAGAAAGCTGCAGGTTTTTCTCTATCTCATCCAGAACAGCTCTTCCTCCAGCATGAATGCAAAAATGCTCAAAAGCCAACTTGAAATCCGGAATGTAGGGCTTTATCTTCATCTTGAATAGTTTTTTCGCCACTAATGTGGTGAAAAACAGCAACTGTTCGGACATTGGAAGTACAAGTGGGCCCAACGTGGTGATGTTAGTCTTCAAAGCATCTCCAGCCACCGCCATTAGGTCCTTTGACAATGAGACTCCAACTTTTCCATTCGGATCCTCCATTTGGTAAACACACGAAAAGCATTTTTCATCGGACCCTTTGTGGGTCCTGACAGTGTGAACCAATTGGTATTTGGATCGGCGGCGGTCAGACCGTTTGTTCGAAAGCAAAATGGCGGCCCCTCCCATTCGGAACAAGCAATTGGAAACAAGCATTGATCTTTCATTCCCAAAGTACCAATTCAAGGTGATGTTTTCCATGCTTATTACCAGAGCATAGGTATTGGGATGAACTTGAAGAAGATCTTTCGCCAGATCGATTGAGATCAAACCGGCACTACAACCCATCCCACCAAGATTATAGCTAATAATGTTCCCTCTAAGCTTATAATGGTTTACAACCATTGCAGATAGAGAGGGCGTTGGATTGAACAAGCTACAATTCACAATCAAAATCCCTATGTCTTTTGGTTTCACAAGGGTTTTTGCCAAAAGCTCATCAATGGCACCATACATTACCATTTCGGCCTCTTTTCTTGCTTCCGCCATACATGGATTAGGAGGTACTCTTATAACAGCTTCAGGCAAATAGGTTTTTTCGCCAAGACCAGATCTCTCAATAATTTTCTGTTGGAAAAGGAGGTTTTCATCTGTGAATGAGCCAATCAAACGTGACCTTTCCATGAAAACCTGCCTCGTGCATTGGCGAGCGTCTTCTGGTTTATAGCACGAGAAATTCACAAGGTAAACAGGACGAGGGCGAGTAAGGAAGTAAAGGGTGGATAGAAACACCAAGAGGGTCGAGCATAGGATCGCCGATATGAGATTGAAGCGAAGATGGTCCCAAAGAACATAAACATCTCGGAGTGAGAATGTAGATAGCTGAGCCACTATGAGAGCAATCAGAGGGGTTATAAACAGGAACATTCCATGGGTAATGAGGTGATGGTATCCGAGTTTAACGTACTTCAGTTTGACAGACTGCTTGAAATCGGGAAGCTTCCGTGACGAAGATGATGGCATCGAGGGTTTCTCCGGTTTTGCCTCACTCATTTTCAATCCAATTCGAAGAAAGAGCTTATTTAATTGCTGGGTATAACTCGAACAAAAATCACAGAATTTCCTCTACTTTCCACAAGAAATGAATGGAGAGAAAAGGGATGTATGAATCAAAGATATGGGTGATCTGGGAGGGTCTATATAATTACCTAAGAACAAGTTGGGCAGTATTTCTAGGGCAAAAACAACAAAACAAATACTAAAAGGCAACGAGATTTGGGAATATAAGATCTGGATTTGTCAGGAGAAATATTACCAGCTAAATTGGGCCTGGCACAGATGTGAAACCAATTACCAGCTAAATAAGGAGTTGGAAAATTCAAGAACAACCCAGCTCAAGGAAAATGAATTCCTGCAACCAAAAATCAAACAAAATTCAATTACCAAAAAAATAAAAAATAAAAAATTATATAATCTATACGTATATGATATTTACTTCACCAAAATTTAAATTATATTTGTTTCCCTTCAATCGTTCATGAGATCTAACCAACATATCTAACGCAAATCAAAACCCAATATGCAAAAGAACACGATAAATATTTCAATAAAAATCTGTGTTTATAAGATCAGAAAACATCGAGACAGAGAAATTGAAATTGGAAATAAAAAACCCAGATGGGAAAAAAACTAACCTCGAGCAGTGCAAATTTCCGCCACCAGATCGCCTACCTTTCTCCAGAAATACTATCAATAATGCATGTGTATATATGAGCTATATAGAGGGAGAGAAAAAAGGGTAGCGACAAATTTGAAACGAGGGAGGAGTTTGTTGCGGAGAGGGAGAGCGCGTTTAGAAAGAGAGATTCTGGTTTGACGAAATTATACAAAGTGAGAAACGCCTATGTCTATGCTTGTCCGTTTTGTTGGTGTGTTTGCTCTATAAAAATTGCTTAGTGTTTGATTCCTCGGGTCAGACCGCAAGAAGGATTTTTTTGTGCTCCCCTATTTCCATAGATAGTTTAGATTTAATCAAACCGGAAAAAGAATTAATCGAGGTATACATAAATTAGCCCGAACATCTTTGACGGTAGGGAAAAAAAAAAACCGTGTATACCAGTACATATGTCTGCAGGCGAGTGGGACCCACATGGAGAAGGCAAAGAAAACATGAATTGTGCAAGGTTGACAATTCAAACTGCAGATCACAGGATTAATGTTGACGGGGATCGACGGTAATGGGTTTTTCTGATTTTGCTGATTTTTACGGAATGCTAGAAAAATCCTCTTTAATCCCTTTAACAGCCGTATCCAGACCGTTTCCAGCTCTTCTGGGTCTGTTTTGATTATTGGAACCGTTGATATTATAGATTTCTTTGAAAAAGTTAGGCACGCAAAAGATTGGGTTAATTTGATATTGTTTGATGTGTTATCGAAAAATATTTATTTCTAAAAAGATGAATTTTATCCAGCATTGTAATATTTTTAAAAATCTTATTTTTTTTTTATTATAAAAGTGTTTCGAGAATGTACTATCTGACTACCATGAATTTTAATGTGCCTATTATTCTCGACGAGGTATAAACTATTTACGGTTCTGATCATCAAAACGAAACCGGTAAAATTCAGGAAACCGTTTGGACAAGATCTTCCAATCCCTTAGGGACTGGAGAGTATCTGTATCCTTTTCTTACTTATTCTGCCGGCCTTTTTTTTTTCGCTGTTCAAAATTCTTAGTCACTGATGATTACAAAATAAATGAAACAGCAAAGCAAATCAAATTTAAAAAAAAAAAAATATAACTGTTTTGGCTGATTAATATATTTGTCTTCATTTTAACTTTTTCGGATGTGTTTTGCACCAATTTTTTATTTGATTTGACATATTCGTGGTGTGGTTTGATCTCGATTTAGAAGATAAAAAATAAATTAAGAGAGTGTTCCGCTAAGGATATTTTTAGAATAAACTGACTTTTCATAGTTTTTTATATGATGTATTATAAGAGAATGACATGTCTCGATTTTTAGAAAAAATAGTTTTTTGTTAGTGGAACACCCCCTAAAAAGACTTTTGTGGTCATTGTGTATGTGTCAATGGTTCTGGTTTCCAACTGATTTGGACTGCAACATATATATACACACACACACCAAATTTCCTATTCACATCTTTAAATACACACATTCACTTTTTCGATCAAATTTTTCATGATCCGAACTGTCCAATGTGTTTAAAAAATATTTTTAAAAGTCCGAGCAAGAAATCACCCAAAAAAAAATGCCACGACACAACCCGAAAGGTTAGGACATCTCTAGTACACTACCTAAAACAGTATCCTAAAGTGCTCTAACTAGTTAGCTAAGGAAAACTCAAAAAATGCTCTCTAGTACACAAAAATTGACTCCCTAAAATCCTAGGTGTCACCCTTCACTACCTAAAGTGCCTCAAGTCACTACCTAAATTTGGGGGGGGGGGGGGGGGGGGGGGAGAGAGAGAGAGAGGCTTTAAGGAGAGAGAGAGGGGAGAGAGAAAGGAAAGACTAAAAGATAATATATATATATAGAGTTCACTTCTAATCCGGACTTTTAATTTCCGCACCTTATGATCCAAATTTTTTTTTGACGGTCCGATCCGTCCAATGTGTTCAGAAGGTGTTTTCAAGGGTCCACGCAAAAAATCTTCAAAAAAAAAATACCGGGAAGGGCTTGATCCAAGCAGTTTTCGCAAAAAATATATAAATACAGTTTTTGCGAAAAACTGCTTGATCAAGCCCTTCCCGGTATTTTTTTTTGAAGATTTTCCGTGTGGACCCTTGAAAACACCTTCTGAACACATTGGACGGATCGGATTTTCCAAAAAAAATTTGCAACACAAAAAAACCCCATTTTTTCCTTAAATCCGGGAGTGTGGATAAGAAAATTTCCCTATATATATATATAGCCCATTAAAATGCATTTTTCATTAACTAGCTAACTAAGTTCTTAGCACATAAAATAGGGCCTCACGTGTGCTTAGATGTACACTTTAACAAATATTTTTTAGGTAGTGCACTAAAGACGGCATTGGATTTCATAACCGGCCAGTGATTCTAAAACATCCCAGGCCTCTATAAAAACCACATTCTTAGAACTTTTCTAAAATAGTCGAATTTAAGAAATTAAAAAGACGAATCATTAAATTTAACAAAATACATTCAGAGCTGATCTAATGTGCAACAAGAATACATATTAAGTTATTGGCATTATATTACAACCCTGTGACCCATAACTATTGTCACCATCAATACAAATAGAATTATAATTTAGGATGACCACAATTTTATTACAAAGTGAATCTGACATAAAATAGCAGTAGCAACAACCATCAATCATTAACCACATGATATTCATGGAGTCTTTTTTTACCTCTTGTTTCCTGGAATGGGTTCATAAAACAAAAGCATTCCAATGAACGTTACGATATACAGAGGCTCGTTGACTTTAGGGATCTGAACAAGGTCAGCCCTAAAGATGACTTTCTCTTGGCACACATCGATGTGCTTGTAGATAACACGGTCACATGGGATTAATCTTACGAAATGGCTACAATACATTCCCCTTTTTGAGTGTGTAACATATGCACCCAAGTTATCTACCGTTGGATCTTAAAAAGTTACAAATCGATTACAAAAAGTTACGAATCAATTACTTGTTAACTTGAGCAACATGTGACCTAACAAATTGAAGGAAAAAGAGAAGGGTAAATTTCACTTACCTCCCCTAAGGTTTCTGACAAATACAAAGACCTTTATACTTTCTAAAATTCCACTGCCTCCTTTACTTTACAAACTAATTGACAGATTCCCCCCTCCCGTTACTTTAAGGCTAACAGTATTAACTTTTTGCTTGAAATGACCGTAGTATCCTTAGTATATTTCCTCCACCCTAAAAAAAACCGTTTAAAAAAACTTTTTTTTAAATTAAACCGTTTTCATTTAAAAACAAAAAGTATCAAATAGAATTTTTTTTTTCAAAAAAAAAACTACTGTTTGAAATTTTTTGACGAAAATATTTTTTCAAGGGAAAAAAATAAAGTTTTGAATTTTTTTTTGAAATACGAAAGTTTGGAAAATATTTTTTGGATAAAAACTAGTTTTTGGTAAACCATTACTTAAAAAATAAAGTTTAGAAATAGTTTTTTTCAAGAATCTAAAAAAAAATTGAAAAAAAAATTATGTAAAAAACTATTTTCAAAATTAATTTTTTTTCCTTCAAAAAAACTATTTTCAACTAAAAAACTTTCAAAAAGTATCATTTTTTTGAAATTTTTTCTCTTTGATACGTTTTTGCTTTTAAATGAACAACGCTAAATTTTTTTAAACTTTTTAAACTCTATTTGTTAAATACGGTTTAAATTACGCCATAGCTATAGTTTGGAAAATTTTAAAGAGTTTAAATTTTCAAGTAAGTTGAGCCATAGCTATAGTAAAGTGTTTTCAAATTCTAAGGGAAGAGAGGCCCAAATTAATATCTGAAATTAATTTAGAATAAAAATATCTTCTACTTCTTCTTCTTTTTGTAAAAATTGAAACTAAAAATAATTTTAAAGAAAACACATTTAATTCGAAATACAGTTTAATCGATTACCCAATCGATTATACATGGTTGAAAAGTTACGATTTCTTACTATCAAAGTTACGAGACATAATGAAAAGTTACAAATTTTTGTCTAAAAGTTACAAGACGCAAAAAAAAATGTTATGAATCATAGTTGAGAAAAGTTTGATTTTTTGTCTCAAAGTTACGTGTCCCACAAAAAGTTACGAAACACACAAAAAGTTACGAAACGCAAGAAAATGTTACGAATCATATTGTTGAAAAGTTACGAATTCTAAGTATAAAAGTTATGAAACTCATAAAAATGTTATGAACAACCGGTTCACTAGGTCATTTATTATGAAGTGGCGCAATATAGACCACACAATGAGTGCATTTCCTTAAGTTATTCGTAAAAAGAATTTCAACATGAAATAGACATGAAAGAGAGACAGACAAACAAACAGACAATTTTCACAGGTTCACTATCAACCTTTATCCTGTGTTATCGAATTCAAAATCTTTATGAACGGACAGTACCAGTGTAACGAGAGTGACCTGTAAATCAGCAAGGTATTGATATCAAAACTTAGGACACCCGGCCGTACCCTCCCTTTATAATAGGGTTGGCAATGGGGACGGGGCGGGGCCGGAGACTACTATCCCCGCCCCCGATCCCCGAATCCCTCCCCCATCCCCGTCCCCACCCCGATCCCCAATGGGGATTATTTTTCCCCCTCCATCCCCGCCCCAAACGGGGAACGGAGATCCAAACCGGGGATTTGGGGAAATTCCAAAATTCATTTCAGATCAACAAAACGAGGAGAGAGAGAGAGAGAGAGAGAGAGAGAGAGAGAGAGAGAGAGAGAGAGAGAGAGAGAGAGAGAGAGAGAGAGAGAGAGGACAAGGTTAGAAGGAAGTCTCAAATAGCAAAATGGCAAGCTTTACTATGTCACATGCCTCAGTAGCAGAGCTCGGGCTCCAATAGTTTGACAAATTGCCTTAAAAATAAAAAAGAAACTAAAGCCAAAAACCAAGCAACATCAAGCTTAGTAACTTAAGGTAGATGAACCAAAACGAGTCAAGAATCTGTTTACAAATCTACAGATTTACAAAAAAAAAAAAAAAACTGTTTACAAATCTACAAATCTCCATTTTTACCTTAGAAGAGTAGAACGGTATGGCGGTAGGCGTCGTCGGTGTTCGTCGTCGTCGGTGTTCGTGGCGGTGGTGAACGACGAACCATGACAACGGAGGAAGACGATTGCGACGATTTCGGAGTGATTGAGAGAGAGTGGTACAGAGAGAGACGGAGAGAGAGATGAGTGGGAGTCGGCTGTGGTTAGAGAGAGAGAGTATACGAGTGTGGATTGTGGAACCCCAGATCTGTATTCTGATGATATGTGGTGCAGTGTACGTATATAACAAGTGAAAAATACACTTTAGGTCCCTTTAGTTTTGTAAGGAAAGTTCAAAATTGTGTTTTTACACCCCTGTAATTATGTTTATATATAACAAAATATAAAAACGGGGATTCGGGGACGGATTGGATCGGATTCGGAGCGGGGACACACCTATCCCCGCCTCTGATCCGATCCCCGAAATTTTTCAAAAAATATCCCCAAATCCGACCCAGTCTCCAAACAGATCCCCAAAACGCCGATCCATTCGGATCGGGGAGCGGATCGGATTCGAACGGGTCGGTGGAAATTGCCATCCCTACTTTATAACATCCACACATTGCCAAACAATATCCATGTGCGCAGGACCTCAACATTCAGATGTTACGATATCACCCGTTAATTCTTTTTCCAATTAATCCCATGATCTCATGTCTTTTAACCATCTTTTCTTTAAACAATTTATGCATGATTCAATACTTAAATTCACACGTCCGTTAATCAAAATATCGAATCACGCATATCACATGAAAACTAGAAATAAAATAATATGTAACCAAAGTATATACGTAACTTACCTTCCGATACCTCATGCCGAGATTGTAGCCATATGGTATGGTAATCCCATCGCCAAGATCAACGTATTACTGTTTTTCCCATTATCTATTAAACTGGTCGTAGGATATATAAGGCCACCACTTGAATACACTTATTACAGGGCCCCCGTTCCGAAATGGATATAGAATGATCAAATTGTGAAAGGATGGAGGCTACTGCCTCATGCTAGACTAAATACTCTCTTATATATATGTGCTCTTTTCCAAAGGAGTGTCCCATTTAATAATCAAAACACATCCAACCACTCTAATAAATTCCTCTAGCTATTTAAGGCCTCAACTATCTACACAAATGCATGTGTCCCTGTAACCCACAGCCTTAAAGTCACTGTTCAAATTAGGTTTCACTGAAAAATTCACCGACAGTGTGTATCGGTTCCCCATCAGTTACATCCTCCGGAAAAAAAGTTATATAATTAACCGCACAATGAAATTTTGTGAAAATAATTTGTTAAATAAAATCTAATTATGTAGCACAAAAATCAGGTTATCACATTCACCGTTGGCCTTGAAAATTATTCTAAGATTAATAGCGACGGTGCTGAAATTTCTAATGAATTTTACATTTTATTATAAAAAATTCGGGTTATCACAAAAAATGACCGGGAAGGACTTGATCCGAGCAGTTCTTCATAGAATTGTACATATGCGGTTTTTATGAAAAAATGATATGATTAATAGGCGCGCAATATCTCAAGATATAAGCGCCTAAGTAGGGCGAATTAGCGCATTAGAGGCGCGATTTATTCCATTTTCCACTTGATGCGGTGTTGTCTTTTGTTTTTGGTGTTTGTGTTTGTTTTGTAGGAAACAGGCCGGAGGAGCACGGGAAAGTGAACACAAGGCATTGGGCATGTTGGGAACCGGTGGGACCCAAGCAAGGACGACCAAACAGCTGAAATTTCGTTTTAGGGGGCTCAGTATCGATACAGGACTTCTCCTGTATCGATACCCGTGTGGCAATTTGGGAACAGAATGTCTGGGTATCGATACAGTACTTCTCCTGTATCGATACCGAGGGTCTTAAAAGCCAGAAATTGACTTGCCACGTGTGTTGATTTCGGGGGAGCATAAATACTCCGATTTTAGGTCGAATTAGGGTTCCGAACTTTACATTAGTTTTCTTTCAATTAGCAGCCGATTTTTCCTTTGGAGATTCTACTTTCCGGGTTTCTTTTCCATTGAAGTTTCTGAAGTTTTGTCTCGAAGATTCAAGTTTTGTTTCCGATAACTCTTTCTAGTTTACATTAATCTCAGTTTTTGGTTGATCTTTTAGTTTATTCCTTTTCCGAGTTATATGAGCATGTTTTGTGTTGAAATCTTGCTGTTGATTCAAGTTAATATGAGTGAGTAGTTTCATAAGTATGGTCGCGGGGCGATTAACACGACGGATTTGTTCTTACTCCGATTTTTACACTAAAGAATGAAAAAGCAATTTTAGGTTATTAAAGCGCTTCCGTCGGACGAATCCGAGCTTCGTTGGAGCCCATGTAACGCGAGGAACGGGGGACCAAAACTTGTTCTTCGCTGTACATGGGTAACGGCGACCGCGAGGATTCGCATCTTTCGGGGTAACCTTTTCTCTCTAAAATCAAACGTTTTCTTGGAAACAACGAATGGAGCATGAAATATCCGGACCTGGTCACCGTGTTATGAACCCTACGACCGTACTTCCTTTTAATTAATTTAAGTAAAATCAATTCTCTTAGTTTAGGTAATTTCACCAATCAAATCGCAAAGGGTGGCTACCTAAGAGCCGTTTCAAAGTTCACAGCCCGAGTTTTTAGTTAAGCACTCTCCGCCGTCTCTGTGGATTCGATTCCGGTCTTACCGGGTATTATGCTACACCGGTCTCAGCCCTACGCTTGGGGCAACCCATTAATTTAGGTCTAGGATTTGGTCAAGCAATGATAAAGTCCATCCCTGTCATTTTTTTTTATGATTTCTCGTGTGCACCCGAAAAAACACTTTTTAAACATATTGGACGGTTCGAATCATAAAAATTTGCTCCCTAGACTTAATCACACTCTTTGCACGCCAACTCCTTCATTGAAATTTTGAAAACCTCTTTTTTTTTTTTTAAATGATTAATCAGTCTGACTCCATCACCTTATTACATGTTTGATTTGGTAAAAAAGAAAAAAAAATGGTTTTTTGGTTTTTTCGTTGTCTTTATTCAAATGTTTTTTTGCATTTGTTAGTTTTGTGTCAAGTTTTCATGGTTTATGGATTCGTCTCGACGAGACGAATCTGAAAAAGTATAAAATTATGGTCGAAACTATTTTTTTTTAATAAAGCCAAAACTAAACCAATGAACTGGATTATTTTGGTTTATTTTTGGCTTTATTCAAAAAAATATTAGTTTCGACATTAATTTTATACTTTTCGGATTTGTCTCGTCGAGACGAATCCATAAACCACGAAAACTTAACTCAAAACTAACAAATGCAAAAAAAAATTGAATAAAGACAAAATGAAAAAAATAAAAAACCAATTCTGCGTTTTTTTGCCAAAGTACAATGGTAAACTTTGATTGGTGATAAGCTAGATCTATTGCGTGGGCCACATATATGTGGGGAGTTGAGAAACATGATAGACGTTGAGTAATTTTTTTTTTCCCCGGAAGAAAGCTGTAGAATATTTTTAAGAAATAAAGAGGTCCGAAGACCTAACATCAGCCAGGGCAAGACTAGCAAACTCATGGGGGACAGGACCCCCCCAAATCTCTAATCTAGCACCTCATAGGGATCGTTTAGCCAACGAATGGGCTACCCTATTGCAAGAACGATTAACATACTTAAAGACACAAGAGGAAAATAATGGGAGAAGCTCTATACAATCTAAGAGAATAGAGCAGCAATCAGAGAACGATTTCCCTACTTGAGAAAGAGCTTGAACAATTTGAAGTGAGTCGCCTTCCACAATAATATTTGTCAGCCCTTTGTCTCCAGCAAGCACCAATGCTTCACGAAAGCTCAAGGCTTCAGCAACTCTGGGGGAGAGTAGTCCTGGAAAAGGAATTGCTTCCACCCCCAAAATAAGCCCCGTGTGGTTACGGGCTACAATGCCAAGACCCACAAGTCCACTATTTTTGCAAACCGCACCATCAACATTGATCTTAACAACACCAACAGAAGGCAAAGACCACAAAGGGGGAGACGTGGATGTATGAGTGATAAGGGGTGAGCGTTTTGAAGAATCACAAGCTTCCTTGAATTCAGAGCAAATAGCAAGAGCCTTCTCTAAAATCTCGAGGCCATTCCAACCCTGGCCTTCAAACTGAATTTTATTTCGTGCCTTCCACAGAAACCAACACAAAGATGCAAGAAGTGCAGCCATATTAATGCTGCCAGCAATCGGGGTAGAATACTGATAGAGAGAGGACCACCAATCAGAGAATTTGAGAGTGTTCCAGGAATAAGATATAGCAGAAGCATAGGGGGACCTGTACCACACTTCTTTCGAAAACTTGCATTGAAACAACATATGCTCCAAAGTTTCTTGCTTGTTTCGGCATTTGGGACTATATGGAGCTACATCAATACTCTTACGATTTAAGTTTGCAAGAACCGCGATTGCATTATGAGAGCAACGCTACAAAAACATCTTAATCTTATTAGGAATAGAGAGGGACCAAATAGATTTCCATAAAGAATCTGATGGAGTACCTGAACTAGATTCGCCTTGCTCACGAGAGGAACGTGGAACATTGCACATAGTAGCAAGATGATATGCTGATTTCACAGAGAAAGAACTTCTATCAGTAAAGTGCCAAATGCCCGTATCTCCAATCCCTTGAGAGCTAATAGGGATCGAAATTATAGCTTCCTCATCCAACTCTGAGAACAGCGATTTGATGAGCGAGAAGTTCCAGTTGTGAGTATTCTCATCAATCAATTCGGAGACGAGACGAATTTGATGAAAAGGAGAATTTGGTGGTGGCGGTGAGCTAAGGATCCTGAATGAGAGAGCGCGAGGGAGCCAAGGATCCTTCCAAATATCGATTGAAGAGCCGTTCCCAACATTCCAACGCCACCCCTTTTCCAGCACACTTCTACCAGCAACAATACTTCGCCAAGCCCAGGAAGATGAACAAGGTTGAGTAATTGAGAGGGTCCAAACAAGGTTGCTATTTCGGGAAGTTATGGGCTTGTCTGAGAGTTAATTGGGGAGTTGGGAAGTATGTGATTTGAGAATTGAAAATCGTCTAAAACGACGTCATTTTTGGCGAAAATAATAACAAAACAAAATCAAACTTGAAACGAAACATCTCATTTGACACCTGTGTGAAAATTGTTGAGGCTTAACCCCTGGAAGAAAATGTGGGGTGGTGGGGTCAGTGATGGGATTGTTCTTCAGGAAATCCAACCTATACGCGAGAAAATATTAAATGTGGGTAGTGCATGAATGCACTTCATGTAATATATCATTCGATCGTCTATTTTGACAATGCACAACTCGAATTAATCTGAACAGTGAATTTAATCCGATTGTCGGATGTTTGGAGTAAATCTGAACTGTGCATTGTCGAAATGGATTGCCGAATATAGTGCACTGCACCGTACGTGGAGTGCATTTTGTGGACTACAGGTCCCCTTTCCCATCCAGATCCTCTCTAGTTTTGAGGAGGGACTGGATTGTGTCTAATTTCTTGATTTTTGTAAAAAAAAGTTCATTATGTAGAATTAGTGTTCGTGTAGTATTTTAACCATGAAATAACTTTCGTGGAAATCAATCAAGTTTCTTAAAATATATTTTTATGGATTTCTGAAAAGAAAAAAAAAATTAATCCATAGCAACGAAGTTTTGAGAGATTTTTTTGTTGTCTCTTTGGTGCCCAAAATGTTGTCGTTTTGGGCAATTTCTAGGGTGATCTCCAAGAAGTGATCTCTAGCACCTGAATCCTTGTATTAGTGTGGGAAGTAAAAGAAAAAAAAAAGAGGCAGAGCGAGGGGATAATGTGGGAATCCCCTTTGGGGATCTCTCCCCCACCAGATTACTATGAGTCCGTGAGATTGAGAGAGTGTGAGGAATGTGCATATAAGGGCATTCTTATCACACACACAAAAAAAAAAACATCAAATTTAACCTCAAAAACACCTTTTATAATTTAGCCAGTCACTTTATCAAAAACTCATAGAATCAGACTTTCTATTCAAACTTTAGCAAGTCACTTTATAAAAAACTCACAGAATCAGACTCTCTATTCAAACTTTTACTCTTCCCTCCCTCCTCTTCTTTTGGTGAGTGAACAGTAGGTCACCAAATTTGTTAAGTTACTGTAGCAAAGTTAAGAAATCTTCAAATTGGTGAGTTCGTTTGGTTGATTTTTGAGATTTTGGAGGAGTTTGCTCTCTAGAGATCCTGATATTGATGCTCTAACAGAATGCATATGAGATTTGTATTATTACTAGTACATGCCCGTGCCTGAAGGTACGGCTTGAGCAATCAATGCACGTGCCCATACCTGTGCCCATTATTTATGGTCTTTCGAATTTCAAAAAGGGGGAAGGGGAAGAGATAGTAAGAGAGAATGTTGTTTGAATTTTGAAAAGAGTAGAGAGAGAATGTGATTTGAAATTTTGGGTGTGGTGGGCCGGTGAAGCCACTGGGGAGGAAAAGGATAGAGAGAGGGAGTGAGTTGGCAGAGAAAGGAATAAAATGTAACATGATGACTGGGATATAAAATATGACTGAGACAAAAACTACTCTCTGTTGTATATAGATGTTCAAAAGAATAAATAAGAAAGAGTAGTGTACTGTAACAAATATAAATAAGAATAATTTATATCATTCTTAACCATCCCACCATGAATAATATGTAAAAATAAATAATAAAATAAAATACCTCCCCCATCGAATAACAATTTACTTGCTTTGGCAAAAAAACCAAAAAGTGATTTTTTGGTTTTTTGGTTTTGTCCTTATTCAAATTTTTTTTGCATTTGTTAGTTTTGGGTCAAGTTTTCGTTTTGTCCACATCCACCTATTTAAATTCTATAAGATTAGATTAAGTTCATTCACATATTTGTCAAAATAATTATCCATCAACCACAGTTAATCAAGATAAAGGAGCAAAAACTATCAAAATTACACAGTTATATATATAAAGCCAGACGAATAGATTTTTTTTAAGGGGAATTTGAAAGTCAAATAAGTCATAAAGACTAATCTAGCTAGATATCGATCTTGAAACTGTGTCGGTCCAACGTGTTTCAAAATAAATATCCAAGGCAAATTAAAGAAGTCAAAAATAATGTATTGGGGACTAAAGCTAGATATGTGGCTTGAAATAAACATTCAAGATCAGCCTCCCGATAAAAGTACAGTTTAGTAAAATCAAAATATTAGACATCGGTTGTTTAGTTGTGATCAGAGGAGTACTTAATGAAACCGGCCCGGACTTGTAGTGAGCTCTCTCAGCCGTCCGATCCAAGATCAACGGTCCGGATAAATTAGAGTTAAAATTAATGTAAAAGTGATTTTTAAAATGTAAGACGATCCGAGATCAATCGTTCGGATAAATTGGAGTTAAAGTTAATGTAAAAGTGTTTTTTAAAGTGTAAGATGATCCGAACTGTTGATCTCGGATCGGATCGGACGGCCGAGAGAGCTGACTGCAGGGCTCCCGGTTCTGTCCTATATAGGCATACGAAAAGTATGATGCAACTAACATGTGTGCTCCTAAAGCTCCGATTTTTATTTCTTATTTTTTCCTTTTAAACGTAACTTTAAAAATAATCACAGTCACGCCTTCGTTATATTCTGTGAGTAAATCCTGGAATTTCGTATATCAGTTTGTCCCAATATAAGACATAATACCTAAGCTCTGATACCAATTTTGTCACAATCCAATTCAAAGGATTGGAAATTATGACAGGCCAGTGATTCTAAATCACCCCAGGCCTCTATGAAAACCACATTCTTAGAACTTTCTCAAATAGTCGAATTTAGGAAAGGATTAATTATCAGCACACCCCTCCAACGAAACGGGTTTATCTTGCGCAGCTCCTCTACGAATTTTCACTACGGAGACACCCCTTCGTTAATGTTTTTTTGCCCCGTACACCTCTTTCATTAGGGTTCCGTCAAGAAGCGTTAATTTTTTCACCTAGATTCTGTCAAAAGTGGTGCAATCTTCCAATATTGCCCCCCTAATGACTCCAAAATAGCTAAATAAACCCTTATCCCTACCCTTTTCCCTCGGGACACCGGCGACCTTCATCAATGCCGGCGATGCCACCCTCTCTCACAAAATCTCCTTCCCCCCCCCCCCCCTTCTCTCTCTCTCTCTCTCTCTCTCTCTCTCTCACACACACACACACACACACACACACACAAAGTTATTACACCAATAATGGGTTTCAAATCCCTATTTCGCAAGAAAAAATGCAACGGCCTCGCCCTCTCCCTCGCTGGCCCCCAATCCCTCACTAGCAGCACCCCTTATCAAACTCAACTCTTAGGTCAAACCAAAACATCAAACCCACTTCAGAATCATATAAACCAAGAAGTAGCAATAGTTTCCCAAGAAGTCAATTCAACCAAGAGTGGATATTTTCAAAACTACCACAATCGTGGTACTATAGATAATAAAGAAGTAAAAGCATGAAAGAACGAGGAGAATAATGGGTTTTGTATGCATCACCGTACAAGTGTAGCACTGGTCGAAGAGTGGGTTGCCCAATCCCTCATTGGCAGCACCCCCACCATCTCCCGTCCCTCCTCCTCCCTCGTCAATGCCTAGATCGAGGAAGAGCTCAAGCGCCAACGATGACGGCAAGATCTCTGCCTCTGAGCTCTCTAGCCTCGGCCATGACACCACCCTGGAAGAGATCCATTCCATGATCAGCGAGGTCGACGGCGACACCGACGACCACATTATTCATGACGAGTTCATCGACTCCGACTGCCACATCGACCTAGACGGGAGTGGAGTCGATGTGGCTGCCACTTCTTATCCGGACTTTTTATTTCCGGACCTCATGATCCAAACATTTTTTTGACGATCCGATCCGTCCAATGTGTTCAGAAGGTGTTTTCAAGGGTCCACGTGAGAAATCTTAAACAAAAAAATACCGGGAAGGGCTTGATCCAAGCAGTTTTCGCAAAAAATATATATTTACATTTTTTGCGAAAACTGCTTAGATCAAGCCCTTCCCGGTATTTTTTTTTTGAAGATTTCCCGCGTGGACCCTTGAAAACTCCTTCTGAACACATTGGACGGATCGGATTTTCCAAAAATAATTTGCAACACAAAAAAAAACCATTTTTTTCTTATTTCCGAGAGGTGTGGATTAGAAGTTTTTCATGTATATATATATATATATATATATATATATATATATATATATATATATATTATACTAATTTTTAGTGAAAATGTTATGAATTTTATTAATGGAAAGTTACGAGAAGCAATTGTCATGATTCCTACTAAAAATGTTATGAATCATTTTGCTAAAAAATGACGTGTTTTTAGTATAGAAGTTACCAGATACACGAAAATATTATGTATCTTTACGTGGTATCACACCTAGGGTTGCAAATGAGCCAAGTTGAGTCTCGCTGGGTTCAAACTTGTTTATTAAAATTTTACTGAGCTTGAGTTCCATCGTAAATAGGTAACGAGCCGAGCCAATCGAAGCTTGACTCGAGCCCGAGCTTATTCACGAGCCAACGACATATTTTTGAGTATTATACATCAACATATTAGTTTCGAATTAATAAGAAGAAATGTAATTTTCTTCTGGTAAAACAAAATGAGCCTTAATGAGCCCTAGCTTTTAGGCTTAGTAATTTTTCGCGAGCTTAAGCTCGAGCTGAGCCGAGCCGAGTATACTAATATTCAAGCTTGTTTATTAATTTTTTTCCGAGCTTAATAAAATCATAACGAACCGTGTTCGAACGAGTCGAACACTAATCCGTTCACGAGCGACTCAGATTGATTTGCAGCCCTAGACTCACACCTTAGGGCATCCTTATCAGCCTCACAAAAAAAAAAAAAATGCCAAATTTAACCTCAAAAACACCTTTTATAATCTAGCAAGTCACTTTTCAAAAAACTCACAAAATCAGACTCTTTATTCTAACTTTACTATATTAAACTATTCTTTCTTTCTACTCCTACTCCCCAAAAGTAATAATAAAAAAAGTGAACAGTGCGTGAATAGTGCATGAACAGTACGTGAATAGTGCATTTGGTTCGTGAATAATGCCGCACCAAATTTGTTCAGTTACTGTAGCAAAGTTAATAAATTTGCAAATTGATGAGGCATTTGGTGAGCCTGATTTTTTGAGGTTTTTTGAGAGTTTGCTCTCTGCTTTAACTAAAAAGCTAATTTGTTAAGCCACATTGATGCTCTTAGAGCAAGTGCACAAGATAAGCTAAACCTCTGTTTTTTGCTATTTACCTCACAAATCACAAAAAATTGTGTTGCACCAGACAAGCTAAAAGGGAAGGTAAAATACCTTTGGCGGCTTGGGCTCGGTATCAATAGCCAGGCACTGTTGAGGAGCAATTGTATAATTAAATCATTCTTTACTCTCTCTATCCTCTCTGTCATCTTCTATTCTCTCTCTCCCTCTCCTCTCTGTCTCCTTCTCTTCTCTCTCTTCTTTTCTCTCTCATTATTATTTTACATTATTTTATTGGAATACCTTTACATTTAGAGAGGATTAGTGTAGTAGGAAGGCCACGTAGGGATATGAAAAATACAAATTTGCACTGTTGAGGAGCATTTATAGCTATCTATTGGTGCACTTGCTCTTAGAGCATCTCATCAGGCTCAACAAATATTGTGCCAAATTTAACCTCAAAAACACCTTTTATAAATTAACAAGTCACTTTTTAAAAAACTCACAAAATCAGACTCTCTATTCAGGAAGTCAGGAGACAGAATTGCTTTAACCTGTGAATAGTGCCTCAAAAAATTTACCGAGTTACTGTAGCAAAGTTATAACTTTTGCAGATTTATAAAAAAATTATTGAGTCTGATTTGAGGGGTTTTTCCCTTTCACTCAATAACTTAGCCGTTAGGGGATTTGCCTTCCCACGACGAGATGCTCTTAGTTGCATCTAACTGCTACCATTAGATGTGCATTGTAGACTTCCGCTTTGCAATCTATCTAGCCATTGAACACACGGAGATGCTGTTGTAGGGGGGGAGAGAGAGAGATGGATGATGGGAAGAGGAAGGGGAAGGCAGTGGTGGTAGGGGGCAGCATAGCAGGAATCTCCTGTGCCCACGCGCTCATAAAAGCAGGGTGGGAGGTGGTGGTGATTGAGAAATCAAGCGGACCTCCAACTGGAAGCCCAACCGGTGCTGGACTCGGTCTCGACCCACTCTCTCAGAAACTCATTGAGTCGTGGCTCGGACACCCCAATCTTCTCCGCAATTCCACCTTGCCTCTCACCATCGATCAGGTCTATTTCATTTGCTTGCCAATTTGCCCTACCTTTGCCCGGTAGTATTTCTCTGTTTGCGAATTTCAGTTTGAATTCTTTTTTTTTATTCATAGTATTAGCTTTTGCTTTTATAGATTTGGGTTTCGAATAAAGATGCTTAATTTGTATCTAATTCAACTAATGTACATGAGGGTTCAGCTATGGCGGACTTGTGAAATTAGTGTAGAACAAATCTTTTAAATTCTCCCCTTAACTATATAAAACAACACTCGACCGCCTTAAACTATCTACACCTTTCAACTTGGTCCTAGTTAGTCTTGCGTCTAATACGGAGTAGCAGTTAAAAGAGTCTAGAATTGGTGGTTCTAACAAAAACAAAAACGAAAACAAAAAAAAACTAGAATGCCCAAAATGGTGACTTGGGGTCCCTTAGTGACCCAAGCCACTACTTCTCCGTAGTGACCTCAATTGTGGGCCCTCTGAAATCTTTATTTGGGTATGGGTACCCCAAATAAATACCTGTTTATCTAGCAAAATCAAAAAAAAAAAAATTTGGTTGTTTTTGGTTCTGATTTTTAATGTTTTGTTACAGTTTTAGGTCCCTTCTCCTTCGTATTCGTAATGGTTGTCGCTCCTATTAAGTTGTTATTTTGAATACTCAAACTCAATGTCTAAAAGTCATGTCCAAGTTATAAAATCCTTTTCTGAGTAATTCTCATCCTTTTTTAGTCAAATCCTTATCTATCCAAAGGAAGACCTAGGTGGTTGTTAGTTGAGATGTGTGAGCATTACCTTATGGTAATTGCTATTCTCGTGATAGTTGTTGTTTAGCTGGGCAAAATTCTAAATCTCCCTCCAACTTGAAATTGCTTTTGGTACTGGAGTTAGGGGGTTGTTGACTTGTGGAGATCTTTAGTGCTCCCAAAAATGGCTTCATCTCAAGTCTCGAACGTGTTCCAAACTATTGACTTTGTAACGCTCATTGAGGGGAACACTGTTGCAAGAAATCAAGTCCATCGGATATTGGTAGCCACATGATCAAATAAAATTTATCTTGAAAGGGTACATTCCAAAATCATATTTCCTGCTAACTTTTATGAGACCAAAGTAAATTCAAGCACTAGTTTATAAACGTCCATTCAGCTTAAATGTTACAGAGATGATCTACTCGACAAGCTCTAAGCCATGAGCAATGCAGATCAAATTTTGGGCTTGAAATGGGGCACATTTGAGGGAATAGAAGAGCCCTCCAACTCCTTTGTCCTTATAGTATTCTTGATAATTTTGTATTACTACTATTGTTGTTATGATGACGATGACAATGATGATGATAGTGATGGGCCATAAATGTGGATTTTTTTTTTTCTCAATTTCATGGATATTTTGATATGAGAATAATGCGGCAATGAGGGGTAGTTACTAGAGACCTTCATAATGTGTCTTTTGTGATTAAGTGGTAGGAGTATACATACCAATTAAACCACATTATTGTTGTCTTTGGACCGCGGGAGCTCTCGAAGACATGTATAGTTCAATGTGCTTGTCATTGCCTGGCTTGAGAGTTTGAGATGGCGATTGTCCACTGCACATAAGCTATGTGTAATTCTCATATTCGAATGTGCTTTAAACTCCGACGGACAAATGGGGCAATTTAGGTAAGGGCCGGCAAATGTAGTTCAACTCATGAGCTGTATGGTGGGAGCCATCAGCCACCGCAACTCCTCTCTTCTTGAGAATCCATTCATCTTTTGATGAAATTCATATTTCAAATTCAAAAATGCTTGTGAATGATAGGAACTCTAGACTTTGGAAGTTCCTTTTGAAGCACATGTTTTATCTAGGATTTTGCTTTTAGCCATATAGACAAACAGTCAAAATTAAAAGCTTCTTCCGTTGGCACAGCTATTCTTCATTTTACAGCCACTCATGTGGCCTACAGAGAATGTAGTATTAGCCAAGCTTGTAATATCCGTTATTGTTTTTATACCCAAAAAATTGCTTTTCATTCCACGTTTTTGTTTTCCTATAGAATCAAGCAACGGATGTTGAGAACAATATGAGCTGGACACTTACAAGAGATGAAAACTACAATTTTAGAGCTGCACACTGGTTTGATCTCCACAGTCTTCTGTACAATGCGCTATTACCACGAGATATTTTTCTCTGGGGTCACTTGTACCTTTCTTTTTGTGTTGGTAACGACAAGTCGAATGTTAAAGTGAAATCTCAAGTTCTTGAAACTGGTGAAATTGTTGAAATAGTTGGCAATTTGCTCATTGCAGCGGATGGGTGTCTTTCTTCAATCCGAAGAAATTTTCTTCCAGAACTCAAACTTAGGTCTGTAAATTGAAACAACAATGGGAATTTGGTGTGTGTTTATCTGAAAAGAATAGCTTATGGACTTGAGGTGTTTTGTAACGTTTAGCTTACCGAATTATTATCATTGAACTTGGTCTAGGTACTCGGGTTACGTCGCATATAGAGGAGTACTAGATTTTTCAGATGTCGAGCATTCGGAAGCAATTACGGGTATCAGGAGGGCATATCCAGAACTTGGAAAATGCTTATACATCAACTTAGGATGCAGAACGCATAGTGTGCTTTTTGAGCTTTTGAAGAAAAAGATCAACTGGATTTGGTATGTCAATCAACCGGAGCCACGACTTCAGGTGGTTGCTTATTCTTATCTCATACATAGCATGCATGTTAAATTTTATCCTGCTTATTTTTTATAGTACACCTGAACATGAATGCACCTCGTGGGAGAGAATTTAATAATTTGATCATACAAATTAAGTTTGTGTTCATGAGGAATTTTTAGAGTTTGCATAGATGCATATAGGCCACAATGTTTTCCTTAAGACCTATATTGTCAATAGTTTTACGTCCTTGGGCACTTCTGTTTGAAAAATTGGATCAGGGGGCTATGACTTAACAAACTTGTTAAGTTTCACATGCTTGTATCCCAAGGAATAATAATTTGGCAGTATGGATTGTTTTCCGTCATTAGAGTTCGTCCACCCATGAGCCAATTAGCCTGTCAAAGTAAAAATATTGGCAAAATGGTGCTCCGCCTGAAAGCCAAAGTTGATGCAAAAAGCCGTTTTTGTTGCCAAATTTAGCGGCAGTTATGGCTTGTCGAAACGGCCATATCATCGAGGCAATAAATCTGCCGAGACATGAGATGAGTTTATTCCAATCATCTCAACTCCAGATTGTGCCAAAAGTGGCACAAAACTGGGACACCAAATTGTTTTTGTTTATTTTTATTTTTATTTTATTTTATTTTTGGCATTATAGTAAGCCATAAAATCACTTGCCAAAGTCATTTTGGCACCAAAATGTGCACTTGCTCTTATATGGCTAAATTTTCTCCAAATCTTATTCGTTATTTATCTCACCTGACCAGATATAAAAATTAATACCATACTTAAAATAAACCCATCCAATTTGCTATGGTACAAAAAATAACATGTGGATCCAACGGTATACTGCTCGCATACTTATCCTCCTAATCCTACCCAGAAAAAACCATGACCTTGAACATTGTAAATTAACAGCTGTTGCTGGATAAGCTAGAAAATCATATGAATTTTGACCAGGAAACACTACCACACAGAGATGTAGAACTGTATAAAGCAAAATAATCATACCAGTATTTGACCCAAGTCTGAGATGATAAACAACGATAGAAAAATGCTGGATCAATTCAATAACAATTATCCCAGTGCCTTGATCTTTGTTCTCAGACTCTGATGTGTCTAACCAATTTGAACTAACTAGTTGAAAACATGAATCCAGGGGAACTCAGTGACCATGAAAGTAAACAGTGAGATGATCAAGAAAATGCATGAAGATGCCGAGAAGGTTTGGGATCCTGAATTTGTGAGAATCATTAAAGAGACGAAGGAGCCTTTTGTTAATGTCATATACGACTGTGACCCCTTACAACAACTTGTTTGGGACAATGTGGTGTTAGTTGGGGAAGCTGCTCATCCGATAACCCCTCACGGCGCAAGGAGCACAAACATGGCAATATTGGACGCGGCTGTTTTAGGAAAGTGCCTTGATAAGTGGGGACTGGAAAATCTACGTCGAGCGCTTGGGGAATTTCAGACTATAAGGCTGCCGGTGATTTCAGAACAAGTTTTACATTCTAGGAAAATGGGTCAGATCAAACAAGGCTTAGTTCTTCCTAATGGAAAGGCCTTTGATCCGAAGATGGTCAGTCCAGAAGAATGCCATGATTTGCAGATGAAAAACATGCCTTTCTTTGGCGAAATTCCTTCAATACTAGAATAGACAACATGCTTCAAGAAAAGAAAAAAAGAAGAGAAAACCGATAAACTATATGATGCGTTAGTTTGCATAGCATTGTCTTCAACCTATATATCATTTGTACATTTGATTGTGTTACGTTCTTGTTCTTGTATTATACGTTGCGCTTTTCTGTATATTTATGTAATATAATTTCTGAGACAGCACACTTGAATATTGATATCTGAGACTTTCTATTGTTTGTTATAGCAGTGGTTATAAGCTTTTCTTTGACAACTCAAAGGTGCCCGACCAACTTACTCGTGCCTCGACTAAACGGAGTCTTTGTTCTACTAAGTGGATCGAGATATCATTTTTTTTTACACATATACTCCATGTTTTGGATTTTCGCCCAAGTCAATTATGGGCACCTTGATGAATGTCTAGAGCTGAGAAAAAAGATGATCATTATTGGTAGTTTGGCCTAATCTATCTGTTTTTATGTTTTCTGACCTTTTGTTATTGTGGTACAACAATAACTTAGGCTACGTAAATCATTCTTCCATCAGTCGGTGAAAAAAATTTCCCTATATGATATATTCATGTATTTACGCAAAATAACGTTGGGCACGTGCTCGTATCAAACTCATAGTTTAGTATCTTTAATCTCCTTTTACTAATATCGGTCACTTCCATCATCAATGTATGTTTACTATCAAATTAAACTTTGTGGGCCTCATAATGGGTCAATGACCTCCCTTGAAGCTTCTGACAACTTCTGCTGTAGTTTTTAAATAAAAATGCACTGTCCTCCCTTGCTTTTTTAAATAATTCCTGAATTCACCACTCCAGTTAGTTCCGTTAGTTACAGTGACAAAACACTGATGTCATCATATTTTAATTTTAGACGCCCATATTGACCTCCCTGCTTTATTTTTTTGAAAAAAGTTTTCAAAAAATGGTTTTCAAGAAAGCTGTTTCCGAACAAATTTTCAAAAACTGCTTTGCCGATTTTTCAAAGTTGTTTTTAAAAAATGGTTTTCAAAATAACAGTTTTCCCAAAATTATTTTTTTATCCAAAGAACTGTTTAAACTAAAGTGTTTTCAAAAGTATTTTTTTCCTTCAAAATTGTTCTCAACAAATGTTTTTTCAAAAAGTAGTTTTTTTTTTTTTTTTTTTGTAAAAAAATTTCCTTTGATATGAAGGGCGCATTGGTCTTTTCAAATGTGAATGTGAAACAAATTAAAATATGCGGGTCCCACACGACCCACCTTATTTAAAAAAAAGCGAGTTTTCACTGCAGTATTTTCGCTATTTTTGGTATTTCCACTACTTTTCACGCATTTAAACTCAATATACATCAGAAAAATAATGAATAGTATTCTTACCGAAAACCACACCCATTTTTGGATATGCAATATACATCACAAAAATACCAATGAATTGTATTCTTACTGAAAACTAAACCCACTTTTAGCTATAACTTAATACCGAAAATACTAAAAAAAATCACGGTGGAAACTCATCTTTGACATGAGTCTCCCTAAGTCACAGGAAAAAGTGAGTCCCACACTGCGCCAACTTTTATGACTGTTGCGTTGCTAATTGCATGCCACATGTGCATTGTGTGGGGGCGAATTTCCTATCTGAATGACCGAGCAACGAATCGTGCCTCTTGTGACCATTGAGCTGCTTGTGACCACGAGCCGTTTGAAAACTCCTGCTTTTAATAGAGGTATAGATGAGTATATACAGTTTTGTTTGATTGAAAAATTGTAATTCTAAGCGTTCATTACGAATTATTGTACGCTAAAAAAATAAAGTAGTTCTGGGAAATATTTTAAATTTTTTTGAAGAGATTTTAAAATAATTTTTTTGAACTATTGAAAAAAGAAAAAGAAAATTAAACACGAAGCAACTGTATTTTTGTTTAGTACTCCTGCTTAGGGTTGGGCAACAGGTAATTTCGTGTTATTTTCATGTTATGTATTATAATTTTATTTATGAATTCCCACAACATTTTCAACTCATCAAATTTTCATGTCATGTTTTGGGTTCGTGTTGTCATGTCACATCAAAAAATTTTGTTTTTAGCTAAAATTTTATCAAACTAATATCTAATATATAACATTACTAACAATTTTTTTTTTAGCTTAATTATATAAATTTATTTTATTTTTTGTGTTAGGCATCGTGACTGGTGACCCCTCTCCTACTACCTGATTTTGGGTGGTTGACATTGGAAAAAAAAAAGGGATGAATTATAATTCTAAATCCACCACAGAGAGAGAGAGAGAGAGAGAGAGAGAGAGAGAGAGAGAGATGGAGGGGGGGAAGAAGAAGGGGAAGGCAGTGGTAGTAGGGGGAAGCATAGCAGGATTATCCTGTGCGCACGCGCTCATAGCAGCAGGGTGGGAGGTGGTGGTGATTGAGAAATCAAGCGGACCCCCAACTGGAACCCCAACTGGTGCTGGACTCGGTCTCGACCCACTCTCTCAGAGACTCATTGAGTCGTGGCTCGGTCACCCCAATCTTCTCCACAATTCCACCTTGCCTCTCACCATCGATCAGGTACATACCTTTTTGTTCACATTTGGTTATGGAAAATGGTTTTTTCACATCACTTTTTTTTTTGTAAATGTATTCCATATGTATTTTATAGTGCCTGTGTGGTGTGTAATTTTAAATACTGATTGAGAATTGGGGCGGTCGAATGAAGCAAACAGCTCGAGCTCGGCTCGGGCCGGTTAAATACTCTTTATTGGTTCGTTTCGTCTGATGAGCAAGTCAAAGTTGAAAAAAATATTTCAAAGTTGTTAAAGTGTTCAGGCAAATCTTGATGAACTATTAGTTGATTCGATAAGGTTATAATGTTTAAAAAAATCAAGTTATTTGAGCTCGTTTCGTCTTTGGCTCATTAAAACTCGTTCAAGATTGGTTCGAGTAATAAACACCTGATTTTGAACACATTCTTGAAGCTCGTTGAGTATTCGAACCGAAGTCTGAACAATTGACTGTTCGGCTCGTTCATCAACCGTAGTTTCTTATCTTCTTTTACGTATTTTCGTATGAGAAAACATTATTTCCACCGTTGGCGGAAATAACTTGTTCTCTTTTCGTATTTGCTGTATTATGGGTGCACTTAAAGTTAAGTTTGTCGTTCTCTGTTGGTATTACTTTCCGAAATTTTTGTTGCCGTGACATTTTTAGCTTATATCAAAATCCAAAATCCAAAATCTCCATTTGGGCTTACTATAGTGTTGTTATTCTTGTATTTTTTTTTTATCATAATGGTGGTGGTGGTAGTGCTAGTGGTGGTGGTGTTGGTGGTGATATGTTGAGCTGGTGATAGACAAAATCAACCACATTGCTTTGAGTGAAATTTGTGCTTAGATTCTGTGGTTTTTCGAACTTCAGCTATATACTTATTTTTCCAGATGATAAAATTAAGGTCACAGCCAGTGGGTAAGACGTTGGCTTACACCTGGTTATTTAGGTAAGCAACCTTACTCCGTTTTCGGTTGAGATAAGTTGATTCTGGAACCCTTGTCACAAAGCTACGGCAGATAGGACTTACTACCTTGCTAGGTTACCTATTTTGTGTTTCATGTCACACTTAAAGTTGCTCTGAACATCCTCACCAAAGAGCCACCTAGTACCTACATCTAAGTTCTAACGAATTTACTGTTTTAAGGCCTCCGCCCAATCACAAATGCGGGCAAGATTCGATCGTGGTTGATAATACGGTCGAAAGGACACAAGAGATGGTTGTTAATAGTACTCCGTATCATTGCCTGATGAGTTATAACATCTTAAAATCATCCTCACTAAAGAGTTACCTAGTACCGAGCTTCATCTAAGTTCTAACCAATTTACGTTCATGATATTGTTGAAAGTTCCAGAATGTCTGAAACAAGAAGATCCTAATATATGAATTTTTTTGAGGGTAGTGTCTATTAGAGTTAAGATCCTAATATATGATGTTACTAGGAATTTTGAAGTTGGTGCTACAACATAAACATTGGTTGGCAACACAGTTAGTTACATACTAGCATGCAACAGAATTCATTTTCACCCAACAATGGCCACTTGAAGACGTCCAGCAAATTTGAAGCTTTGTGTATCTCTACACCAAAGTGAATTTGTGAGATAGAGGTCCAGCTACATGTAGATGTAGGGGTTACTAGAGAGAATTACAGAGAGTGGTGAACTTTATGGACAAAAAACGAGCTGTACAATTCGCCATGCCCCCCTTTCTTAGCGCCCTACCTTGCACTCAACTCGAAGTGGAGGGACCCGGGGGGCCTGTCGTGTAATGCGCATCCAAGTCCATTTTGGCGATTGATGGTTCAGATATGTTTGTAGACTCTTACCGGTAAGAGTATACTTTTACCGGTAAGATTGCTTAGGAGAATCTGAACCATTCATAATTGCTCTCTACACGCTTCTACTAAGATAGCTCACTACAGGCTCCCTGGATCTGAACTGGAGAGGTTTTATTATTGTGCGCTTATTATCCAAGATGATATTTAGTTGGTAATGTCCCTCCTTTTATGTCCATGCAGCCCTGTATCTGGTGATCTAGAGCGGGAAAGGGACTTTAGTTCCATGCAGGCATGCACACCTGCTTTTGTCAAATCGGGTTGTTGGTGGGAGATTCGCAAAATGGTTGACGGTAGAACAGTTTTCTGATAATTGTGCTGCTATTTGTAGACCTTGAGAGCTCTCAGCTCCCATAGTTAGTTTGATGTTCTCGGAATCTCGGTACCGTGTGACCTTTTTATGTAGGTTAGTTTGTTAGTGCCTGAACTTGATGTCTTCTTTGCACATCAGTATCATGTATTCTCTTGGTTGAACCAGGATATGGAACTAAAGTACTTCTCAGGAGTTCTTAAATAGACAAGGCAACTCAAGTAAAAGCAATGTGAATTGTGATTTGCTCGTGGGGCCAGGGCAGTGTACGGGTGAGCCACCACAGCTCCTCCCTTTTCACGAAGCAGCTTATCCCCTTGTGTTATTTCAGTTAAAAAATGTTTTTCAGTTAGTGGAACTCTTGTTGAAAGTACCTTTTTGTCTTGAAAGTTCCTTTTGTGTTTGACCTTATAACGGAAAAAGCTTCATTCGTATGAATTCTCGTCATTTTGTAGCTGCTCGTGCGAACCTACAGATAACGTGGCACGGGCAGGCTTGTGAATAGTCCTCACTGTATCTAAAACCCAGAAAGATCATTAACTTTTCCTCCTTTTGCTTTTCATTCTAAGTTTCTATTTGCCTACAGAATCAAGTGACAGATGGTGAAAACAAGATGAACTGGTCACTTACAAGAGATGAGAACTTCAATTCTAGAGCAGTACACTGGGCTGATCTGCACAGCCTTCTGTACAATGGGTTACCGCCAAACATTTTTCTCTGGGGTCACTTGTACCTCTCTTTCTGCATGTCTAATGACAAGTCTGTTGTTAGACTGAAAGCTAAAATTCTCCAAACTGGTGAAATCATTGAAATAGTTGGTGAGCTGCTTATTGCAGCAGATGGGTGTCTTTCTTCAATCAGAAGAAATTTTCTTCCAGAACTCAAATTAAGGTTTGTATATGTAAACAAAAATATGGTTTTCTGATCATAGTTTAATTCTGAAATTACTGCTTATGGGTGTGAGGTGTTTATCATCAACTTGTGCAGGTACTCAGGTTACTGTGCATGGAGAGGATTACTGGATTTTTCAGACGACGAGCATTTAGAAGCAATCATGGGCCTAAGGAGTGTGTATCCAGATCTTGGAAAATGCTTATACTTCTGCTTAGCATACGGAACGCATAGCGTGCTTTATGAGCTTTTGAACAAGAAAATTAATTGGATTTGGTATGTCAATCAACCAGAGCCAGAACTCAAGGTTATTACTTATCCTTCTCTGCTTCTTATGAAACGTATTTACTTTTTTCCTACCATTATCATTATGGAATTAACAGCAAAACATGAATGCCCGCCCCACATTTTATTTTGGCACGAGTGACGCCCCCATGGGTTAAAGGATAATTCAAAGTAGGTTTGTATCCAGAAGCAAAATTTTAGATTCGTCATGGAAGCAAACAGAATGCACATTTTGCCTCCTGTCCTTTGTGCCCTCGTTTCTACACCCTTGGCCACGTTTGTATCCGAGTTTAGACTAAGGGACAAGTAAGGCCCACATGACTTGTAATGGCGGTAACCACCAGTGATAGAAGTTGTAAGAATGGATGTTGGCCCTACATTTTTCATATATATAAACCCATCTAATATCTCGTGGTAGCAAAAGAGAAATGCTTTGGATGCATATGTCCACATACGGATGCAGTCACAGCTGTCTGATGAGAGGGTTACCCTAATGATCATGTGTTCATCACACGGTTTTAGACACATCTGTGTCTGTAACATTGCTTGTAGCTAAAACAACCACATCCCACGATATTACTTATCATCCTTACCTTCCCTAAATCCTGTTCCCTGAAACAAACGTAGCCTTGCAGGATAATTGCTAATTAGCACCTGTTGCTTTGACCTGAAATATTGGCTGACAGGCACATAATGTTCTGCAAGTATTTAACTGATTTGGATCAATTACTTAGGGTAATTCAGTGACCATGAAGGTAAGCAGCGACATGATCAAGAAAATGCATGAAGACGCAGAGAAGGTTTGGGTTCCTGAATTGGCTAGAATTATGAAAGAAACAAAGGAGCCTTTCATAAATGTCATTTATGATTGTGACCCTTCAGAACAGATATTTTGGGACAATGTTGTATTGGTTGGAGAGGCTGCTCATCCAACTACCCCTCATGGCTTAAGGAGCACGAACATGACAATATTGGACGCTGCAGTTTTAGGCAAGTGCCTTGAGAAGTGGGGAGTGGAAAATCTACAATCAGCGCTTGGAGAATACCAGTCTATAAGGCTTCCGGTGTCTTCTAAGCAAGTACTGCATTCTCGGAAAATGGGTCGCATCAAACAAGGTTTGGTTCTGTCTGATCACAAGGCTTTTGATCCGAAGGTGGCCACTCCAGAGGAATGCCATGATCTTCAGCAGAAAAACATGCCTTTCTTTGGTCAGGTTCCTTTAATACTTCAGCAGACGCATGCTTCATTCGATTGTTAAGTCATTGTTGGCTGCCTATTTATCGTGTGCAGGTTGAATTGTCATATCGTTATCTGTTGAACTTGGATAGGCAAATGTACCATAATAGCTGAGACCACATTTTAGAGAAGGAACGTGTTATATATAAGAAGATAAAGCAGCGACGATGATAATTGTCCATTATTTTGTTTTCTTTTATTTTTGGGTCAGAATGATAGGAATTTTACTGATGATAACTGTTGAGAATATAAATAATTAAATTGCCCCTTTCTGTAACAATTTAAGCTTTTAGATGCATTGGTGGTTAATAATCTAATATGGTATCAGAGCAAACAATAGATCCTGTGTAAATTTATGTGTTTAGCCCGCTTATGGAGGAGAGCTTGGCTAAGGGGATGTGTTGAGAATATAAATAATTAAATTATTCCTCTCCCTAACATTGTAAGTTTTTCGATGCGTTGGTGGTTAACAATCTAATAATAACCAAAAAATACACAAAAACTAACTAAAGCAGCAGCCATCCTTCGCCACGGCCCGGCAAAATAGTGCATAATGGAACGTAATTGTGGAGAATTCAGATTTGGAACTAAACAGAGTCGAGGTGCTGGCGCGGCTCGGTGTTGCTTTATGAGTCCTCATTTCATGGTGAATTCTTTGGTCTCCCCAGAGGGGATAGAAACTTAGACCGACCAAACTTGAGGATAAATCATATATGCCATGAAAAACCAAGCAGCTGATCTGGTGACAAAATTTAGACTGGATTTTGAGAGAGAGAGAGAGAGAGAGAGAGAGAGAGAGAGAGAGAGAGAGAGAGCACTGATCGAAATTGGAAACAGGCGTGAGAATTGAATACAAATCTGAATAAAGATTCAACATATTTTTGCAAACATAATATGCGGTATGATTTATTTATCGAGGAACGGTTGGATTTATAACTTTGAAAACCATCTATCTCAGCCGTAGAATTTATAGAGACAATTGTAAACCGATAGATTTATGTATAAGTTTGAAAACCATTCTATAAAAGATTTACCTAGGTACTTTGTTTCCTTTTTTTTCTTAGAGACCTTGTTGTATTTACCCCAACCGTATCAGACACACAAATGGCTCAGAAAGCAGATATTACCAACTTATTATTATTATTTTTTTTCACAAGGCGAGCAAATTTATACAATCCTGCCATAAGGAAAAGGAGTAGTATTTTAAAGCTTTTTCTACAAACGGAGACGAGTAGCCATTCTTGATCAGCTACTCTGTGCATATATCAACAAGCAGAGCATTCTGAAAACCGAACCCGACTTAACAAAAATCAAAATAAATACAAGGAAAAAAAAAATATATCAAGACCTATATTGTTCCCAACAATGCTACTGAAACTTACTTCTATTTTTCACATTCCAGCAGAACTAAAGCAGCCTAAATTTGGGAACAAGCAACACACAGAACATCAACCCTACAACTAAACCGAGGAAGATACAGACTCTGTTACTGTATGCTGGTTCTAGTGCCAAAAAAGTACCAAACTTGAGCTCATTTAGAAGGCCACGTGGCTTGAGCCGACATGATTTCCGACTATCACTCCGAACAACCCGAGTGCACTGCCAAAGATTTCAATCACAAGAATTTTCACAAAAAGCGAGGAGTTCTGGGCATCAGATAATGCACAACTGCTTCCTATGATGCCTACGCATAGCCTGAACCAAGCACAAGTTGTTAGAAATCAATTATAACTCACGAAAGAAAACACTTTCAAGTGAAAGTTGTTAGCAACGAATTATAAGTCACGAAAGGAAATACTTTCATGAGCCAAAGTAAAAGATAGAACAAACCCGCAGGCAAGGTTCGCAAAACCCACAACAATCCCAGAGGCAAAAATAGCATAACCAGCTCTAAGAGATTCAGGAGCGTATAATTGTGACGGTGGGACACTCTCCAACTTTGTTTGTAGAATAATTGCCACAATCACACCATATATAGCAACAGCTTCGCAGAAGATTACACTGACAGAACACAAGAAATTGCATCAAAATTGAAAGCTCCGAAAACATGACTTACATAAGCATGTCAAATCGAAATTACACCACAGATAGAAACATATGAAGATAACACTACCAACATAACACATCGTCAAATTACAATGTCCAGATGCAGGAAACAAGCGATGGACACCTTTCTTGATTCAGTCCAAAGTAAAAATTAAAATCTTCAGTTCAAATCACAAATTCATACCAGTACTTTGTCAATCCCGACATAACGCAAAAGAAGGTAAATCAGATTATACTCGATGCAATTCGAAACTAATTCCCTCACTATTAAGTTACCAATGTTAGATATTTTGGCACTTTCCGGGGTTGTACAAAAACCATCATTCATATATTTGTTTTAAATTGTAATGGGTAGATTTTTTTTAGGGGGTAGTTGCTCGCTCGATACTCCTCCCATTATCTACGCCAAATTGACCGTTGCAAGGTAAAAGCATTGCACAACACGTCATGCATATTATTTTCAAGATTCTCCAGAAATTCATTTACCGTAGATGCGGAGATTACATTTATATATGCATTTTTCTTTTCACAAAACTCTCCGAAAATTTTATTTTCCATATATATATATATTTGTATCAAACAAACTATTTTCTTTTAATATGCTGAAAATTTTGTTTTCCATGTGTGTCATTCAAAGATTTTATTTTTTATTTTTGGAGAGGATAAAAGAGATTTTTTTTTTGGAACCTCATGATAGGCGTCCATCTTGCCTATATATACTATCCTTAATTAGTCGGATGCACATTTTTGACGAAAAAAAAAGACATGAGACTTTATAATATTTATTGTGCATTTTAGTTCTTTTAGGAGCACTTTTCATATCACATTATTTGTCCATTTGGTGTTCATATTTCGTGGTGCCGTATACTGCTGTGGCCGAATCTTTTGGAGATTGATTTGGAGCCGGTTGAATCCGGAGATCGGGCGTGAAGTCTGTGGTTCATCTATTGAATCTTGAAGAAGCTCTGGGAGCATCGGAGATTGGCGAGAATAGGTAAAGGCTTGGGGTAACGTTTTTACTATTTCGCAATCTGTACTTCTTTTTGATTAATAGAATAAAGCAGTAGTGTTAGGCCGTGGTTTTGGCTTAGGGTTATTTAGGACCCTAAGTTTTTCCACGTAAATCGTGCATTTCTGATCTCCATTTTATTTCACTCTGCTACTTGTGGTTTTGTTAAAATTGTCAAGATAATCAACCAGTTCTAATTTAATAATTTTTAATCGGTCATTATTTTTATAAACTGGTAATTTTTATCAAAACTCCTATTCACCCCCCCCTCTAGGAGTAAATTAAACGCTTCCGCATAATTTCAATTGGTATCAGAGCTTGGTTGCTCTGTTTAGGTTTAACCGCCTGAGTTTAATCCTGGTTATAAATGGACATGAACGCACCACGAGAGGGAGCCTCAAACTCGAGGCCACCCTTTTTCGACGGCAACGATTATCCATATTGGAAGGCCCGTATGACCACGCATTTGAGTTCCCTAGGAGTTAGGGTTTGGAGATCTGTTAGGTACGGCTATGAGGCCCCAACCATAGAAGATGCTACAACTAAAAAAATGAGGCCGAAGGAGGACACTGAGTGGATTTCTGCTGACAATGAGAGTTTTGAGGCAAACTCCAAGGCCTTAGGAGCCATCTATGGTGCTTTAAGTAAAACTGAGTTTAGTCGTATTTCTGCATGCACCACTGCTAAAGAGGCTTGGGATATTCTCCAAGTCACCCACGAGGGTACAAAGACTGTTAAAACTTCGAAACTCCAAATGCTTACGACACGTTTTGAAGAATTGAGAATGCAAGAAGATGAAACTTTTGATAATTTTATTACTAAGTTGAGTGACATCGTTAATTCCTTCCATGCTTTAGGAGAACCAATCCAAAATCTTAAAGTTTGTCAAAAGGTGCTTAGGTCCCTTCCCGAGAGATTTAGGGCTAAGGTAGTTGCTATCGAAGAGAGTGACAAAGTTGATGACATTCTTTTTGAGGAACTTGTTGGTAAACTTCAAACATTTGAATTGAATCATCTTTCGAAGAAACCTGCATTAAAGCCTAATAAAAGCATAGCTTTTAAATCTTCTAAAGAAGAATCCTCTGTGACACAAGAGAGTGACGATGATCTTGATGAAGAGGAGCTTGCCTCTTTCGTTAAAAAATTCAAAAAATTTGTCAAGTTCCGTAAATCTGAAAATTTTCCGTCTTCAACTAGTAGGGGTAAAAATTATAATTATAGGGATATTGAAAAGAAATCTTTTATAGATAAATCCAAGAAAACCCTAGGTATACAATGTCATGAGTGTCATGGTTTTGGGCATATTCAAGTAGAGTGTGCAAACACTCTTAAAAAGAAAGAAGCCAAAGGGTACAAGGCTTCGTGGGATGATGATAGTGATGAAGGTAGTGATGGGGGTTTTGAACCCTCTAGATATTCTGTGCTTGTTGCCAACATCAACTCTCCCACATCCCTTAAAACAGTTGATCTTTCTACAACTATTAGCGATGATAGTAAATATGTTTCGACTGACGAAGATTGTGAAAATAGTGAAGATGATATAGATTCTATTCATGAGGCCTATGATCAATTGTTTAAAAAGGCTGTCAAATTAGAAAAGAAAAAGAATGAACTCATGAGTGTCATCAAAAGAGTTAGTGGTGAGAGGAACAAACTTAATGAGGACATCGAATCTAAGGACATTGAGCTTGAAAAATTAAAAATCTATAACTCTAATCTGGCAGACAAGTTTGCCAAAATAGAGAGAGAGCGTGTGGATGCCTTAAAAGCCCTTGAAGGATCTAAGGATAGGATTCTTGAATTAGAGCATGACCTTAGGGAGGCCACTGAGGCTATAAAGCGTAATGAGTGTGGCGCAACCCGTATTGCCGAGATGACATGTACATTTAGAAATAGAAGCGGCTTAGGGTTCGTTGATCCACCTTCCCTGACACCTAAGGTCAATGAGTCCGCAAAAAGAGAAATCAAGTTTGTGAAATCTGAAACTGCTAAAAATGAGGTGATGTGCGATAAACCCGAATCTTCTACTAAATCTCCCATCACCATTAAAAAGGTCTACAACAGTAATCATGCACATGATAAGAAAACTCCTTTCATTTGTCACTACTGTGGTGTCCAAGGTCACATTCGACCTTTTTGCAATATTCTTAGAAAAGAAAATCAAAGAACCAAAGGGAATTTGTTTGTTGCTTCTGTTAATCAAAGTGTTCGGTATGGTCAACCCAATTTGGGAAGATCTCAAGTTGTGCGACAGTCTCCCAAAAATAATATGAATGAGAATTTTCAAAAGAAATTGGGTCAGTTGGCAATTCAAACTTCTCACCTCGTCGAGGAAATAAAAAATTTGTCAACTTTGGCTAAAAATAATGGAGCGATTGATAAATTTGTTGAAACACCAACCACACATGGTCATTTCTCACATGCAAACACTAAAACAAAACAAATTTGGAAGAGAGTCGATGTCGTTTGATTAAGTTTGGTGTTGCCTGTCATCCTAGTATGCTTTTCTTTATATATATACACTTGTGAACATGTCTTTCTAGTTATTTATTTAAGAAAAAAAAAACCCTTCATTTTATTTTATTTATTTATTTTCGTATATGCGAGTTTTAGGTTCATGATCTTGCATGTTGCTACTCCAAATGAAAAATACATAAACATTCATATATATGAAAAACAAAAAAAAAAATTTAAAAGGGGCATAGCATATATATATATATATATATATATATATATATATATATATATATATATATATATATATTTTGGATGAGTAGTCATTCATGAGACTCATGCAGATGTTCTTCTTTGGGAATGCATGCACGGTTTTTATTCACTCCACTCATGAGATGCATTCGGACATTGGTGTAGCATGTTTTATGACTCTATGATCGCCACTTTTACACGTCTGGGTTAGAGAGATTACTTAAAGAAGAAAGTTGATTCTCATGCACCTAGGTTTGTCTCGTCTTTTCCCTTGGCGATTGATTGTTTTGGCATCATAATTGGATACAAAGTTTTATATGTCATGCTACGCAAAATAACAAAAAAAAAAAGGAGGAAAAGAAAAAGAAAATACATTTGTTGTGGTTGAGATAAAATGTCTATCCGGGCATTCACCGAGTAACCGGATCATTCGGCTGTATCCAGTCCGAATGTTCGCGTAAAAAGGTGGATAGATCTTGTGAAGACATTCGTATTGGACCACTTGCCTAGTAACCGGATCCATTCGGCTCTATCCAGTCCGGAGGTTCGCGTCAAACGGCAGTGGGGTAAAAGAGAATAATATACAAAAAAAAAAGAAAATATCCTTTGTTGAGGGGGAGTTTATATTTTTGGGGACATATTTAGTATCGATGGGTGCTTAGTTTGACTTCGTTAGGGGGAGAGTTCTTGACGGTCCAATGGTACATGAGAATTGACGAATATTTGGATAGAGATCTTAATTTCTTATGACGTGTCACACACTCACTTTGTCATAGATTCATCTTGTGTGTTACAGTTTATATTCGAATTCACTCATTGGATTGGTGTAATACAAATTTGTTCATGCACTCTTGAATTTCGTCATATTGTCTGAGTCTCATATTTGAATATTTGTTCTTTGGATTATATGTTGCATTGCCACTTTGTTTTATTAAAAAAATGGGTATCTTTGGTCATTATGCTCTTAAATTTCATTCGTTGCATTTCTCTTATAGCCATATTGCCTATGTCATTCTTGTTTTTGCATATCGTATAAGTCTCTCGCATGCTTTCTAGTTGCATGTGTCTCACCTTAGAACCGTCAATTCCTTTGTTTTTCCGTGACAAAAAGGGGGAGAATTTTCAAGTACTACTGTTTCTTTGGGGAGATATTTATAAGGGAAGATTTTATTATATATGCTGACCCATTCTATTCTTTGTAACATATCCTTGGTCGCATAGTTTTTGTTGAGCTGTCTTTGCAGGTATTGAAAAATCAACTCAAGTTTCATTGGATAGACCTAGTTTAGGCTAGTGTTTGTTTCCTTCAGTTGTAATTTTCGATTTGTTTTAGTGCAGTTGGTTTTTGTCCCGGAAATGCCAAAGGGGGAGATTGTTAGATATTTTGGCACTTTCCGGGGTTGTACAAAAACCATCATTCATATATTTGTTTTAAATTGTAATGGGTAGATTTTTTTTAGGGGGTAGTTACTCGCTCGATACTCCTCCCATTATCTACGCCAAATTGACCGTTGCAAGGTAAAAGCATTGCACAACACGTCATGCATATTATTTTCAAGATTCTCCAGAAATTCATTTACCGTAGATGCGGAGATTACATTTATATATGCATTTTTCTTTTCACAAAACTCTCCGAAAATTTTATTTTCCATATATATATATTTGTATCAAACAAACTATTTTCTTTTAATATGTTGAAAATTTTGTTTTCCATGTGTGTCATTCAAAGATTTTATTTTTTATTTTTGGAGAGGATAAAAGAGATTTTTTTTTTGGAACCTCATGATAGGCGTCCATCTTGCCTATATATACTATCCTTAATTAGTCTGATGCACATTTTTGACGAAAAAAAAAGACATGAGACTTTATAATATTTATTGTGCATTTTAGTTCTTTTAGGAGCACTTTTCATATCACATTATTTGTCCATTTGGTGTTCATATTTCGTGGTGCCGTATACTGCTGTGGCCGAATCTTTTGGAGATTGATTCGGAGCCGGTTGAATCCGGAGATCGGGCGTGAAGTCTGTGGTTCATCTATTGAATCTTGAAGAAGCTCTGGGAGCATCGGAGATTGGCGAGAATAGGTAAAGGCTTGGGGTAACGTTTTTACTATTTCGCAATCTGTACTTCTTTTTGATTAATAGAATAAAGCAGTAGTGTTAGGCCGTGGTTTTGGCTTAGGGTTATTTAGGACCCTAAGTTTTTCCACGTAAATCGTGCATTTCTGATCTCCATTTTATTTCACTCTGCTACTTGTGGTTTTGTTAAAATTGTCAAGATAATCAACCAGTTCTAATTTAATAATTTTTAATCGGTCATTATTTTTATAAACTGGTAATTTTTATCAAAACTCCTATTCACCCCCCCCTCTAGGAGTAAATTAAACGCTTCCGCATAATTTCAACCAATTGTCCCAAAAGCTTAAACGGGTTAAAAAATGGGCCCGCCTATGTATATCAAACTATTTAACACCCTCGTCTTGCCAGTGCAAACGGGAGAAGCACAATGCAAATGGCTTAGACTTGAACTCAAGACCTCTCCCTACCTAAGCTCTAATATCATGTTAGGTTATCAATTATCCTAAAAGCTTAAGCAGTTAGAAAAATGGGCCTAACCATGTATGATGTATATCAAGCTATAGAACAGGATTATGCTAAGCTACCCTTGGATGAACATCCCAAAAACCTTCCGGTTTGGAATCCTCATTGGCTGACTAACTGCACAAACACAACGTAACGTCATTGGCTACCTGTCGGAGAATGGCTGGAAGACACTTTGATGCCAAAGTCAATTTCCATTTTATAAAAGAACTCGTGAGAGTCCCTTTCTATGGTCAGGTCATGTAATCATGTAATTTATGACTTTATCTCATGAATCGCGGAAAGTCTCTTATGGTACCCCTTATTTGAACATGAATCGAGAATCGAATTGACCTTTCTCCGAATCGTGAATCATAATGATTTGGTCAACATTTAAAAAATATGTACGTATTTAGATAGTAAAGATACATTATAAATTGATAGATTTAAGCTTAAACAAAAAATGAAGTTTATTTTCTATCATTCATTGATGATCACATGGTCTAACAGGAAACACACTTTTGCATAATAGATATGCATATCATTACAGAAATGGAAGCTCTACCCGAAGCACAATAAAAGTTTGTTTTTAACTGCTTGACCGACCAGGTGACTAAAAATAAGACGCGTCCCAAGCGTAGGACTCTCGACCAGTGTAGCACAATATCCAGAAGTACCGGAGTCGAACCACAGAGACGACTAACGGTGTTGACTCAAAAGTGTGAAATTTGTAGTTTAACCTGGCTCTTAGGTAGCCACCCCTTGATTTGATAAGATTAATGTACTAAATACTGAACTGATTTACTTAATGCAGATTAAAAATGAGAGCACGGCTGAGGGAACCCAGCGTCCGCGATTAGCCTAACCGATGTTCACTCGGGCCACAATTCCTCTTTTACTGATTTTAGAATACGAGAAAGGCTCCCTAACAAATGCGCACCACCTGTCACCAGATTTCGCGCGCATTCGAATTCCGGCGATGCCTGGGTTTTGTTTGTTAAACGAGTTTCTGGTTCCCAAAATTGCCTGAAAATTAAGTTGATTCGGCCCCGAGGTATAACATCAATTAGCCTAACAGCGAAGCGCTTTCGCCCGCAGCCGCACTGTATGCGACTACTCACTCATAATGCTCATAATAACAGAAATTATCACGGCCCTAGATCTAAACATGCTTGAGAATTAAAATAGAAAACAGAGAACGATACCGCAGATTGCAATATGAAAACGAACTTGAATAATACTTGAAAACACCAATCTCGAAGCTAGAAGATCTGGAAATCCGAAGTAAACTGAATGTTGAATGCTGAAAATATGAAGAACTGTAGCCGAACAAACTAAGAACAAAACCTAGGTAAAAATTCTAGAACCCTAATACAAGTTAAAAACCAAGTATTTATATGAAAACGACGAAAATCTGAAAATATTCCACGCGAAGACCAAACGATGCCGTTGAACAGCCGAGATAAAGGCCTCGGTAGCGCTACCAACATTATGGTGTAGCGCTACCGCTTGATTAATTTTGCTGGTCCGTACGTTTTTGACCCTTGACCGTTGACCATTAGCCTCTCGGTAGCGCTACACCACTTTTGGTGTAGCGCTCCAAAACCTTCTGTTCATTTTTTAAGTCCTTTTGTGCCAAACTTGAGCGCTCCATAAAATTGGGGTAGCGCTCCCGACGGGTTACGATCACTTCTACGCGAAATCCACTACAACACTTAACCTTCTCAGCCTTGCTCACTCTCGATCCTCGTGCATGCCCTTCCAACAACTCCAATTAGCGCCAAAACACCTCAAATTCCTGCACTTAAGCACAAACACAAAATCCAACCACGTGCACGCATTAAATGGAAAATGAGGCTTAAACCGCACGTCTAACATGCTAAATCTACCCTACTTAGGCGCTTAAATACATGGATTTCCCGCGCCTATCACATCCCCCAACTTGAGCGTTGCTAGTCCCTAGTAACGAACGAAACGAAAACAACGAATTAAACACAACGACTCAATAAGGGATACGAGGGTTATGCAACCTGTACAAAATCAAATGAGCAATTTAAATATCATCTCCTTACCACCCACAACTCGGTCACATGAATGCCCTAGCAAAAATCCGAATAATTCTACTCCTCAACAAGGTTTAAGATAGAAAGCTCCCACGTGTCACAATATCACTCATACTCGCCAAAACACTCTACATCCCATGAGAGGCGCCTGGCGAACAACGTGGAATGAACAAAATCACCACGTGCCAGTCAAAACAACGCCGAAATATGCAATGGAAGCTCACAAATCAGGATACCACACATTCATAATTAAATATAACACATGCATGCAGGAGAGTCAAATGACGTGCATCGGGTTAACTAGGGGCTTCGTTAGGCTTATAATGACCGTGGTTTCACAAAGGACAGATAACATGCAAAGGGTGACGGTCTATAGAAGCGCATGGACAGTCTACCCAGACTGGCCGCCACCAACACAGATAACACAATCATGAACAACACATAATAATAATACATACCACCGTACTAATCACAACATAACAAATAAAGTTCGACACACACCACCGACCCACATACTACGGTCACACCACCAACAAGAACAAACACATAAAATACCAGAGTTTTTGACCTAAACAACACATGAAATAACAACTAAGATAATGACACCACCAACCCAACCATGTCCAACTCTGCGTACTACTCAACACTCCTTTATGCTCACATCCTCAAAATCATAGCTCAACTCCAGCTCAGTTTGCCTCTTAGGGTTCCATAACTTTGGTGAGTTTAGGTTTGGAAGGTTTAGAGGTTAAAGTTTGAATGGAGAAGAAGGAAGAGGGAAAATGAGAATGGTGGGGTGGAGAGAGAGAGAGAGAGAGAGAGAGAGAGAGAGAGAGAGAGAGAGAGTGGGGAAAAATTGGATGGTCCCCCTCAACTTGACTGCGTTTTTTTTTCTCTTTTTTCTTCTTTTTTTTCTTTTCTTTCTTTTCTTTTTTCTAGAAAACTTGTAGAAATTCCTAGCAACGGGTGAAAGGATCAGTTGACCGTCTTTCCACCTCTCTCTTATCATGAAGATGGGTTAATTTGGGGGGAAAAAGAAATGGATTAAGGTTTAAGGGTTCTTTTTTTTTTTAAACCAAAGACATGGCACCCAAAAACAACATTTTAATTCTTTCCAAAACGACGATGCTCCTTGACACAAAGTTGGACCACCAAATTGACACGCCACCCAAACACCAATTTCCTAGGTTTGACACAGGAACTGACACGGACTGGTTTAACGTGGGATCAATGGGACACATTTAGTGGTTTAATCACGCAAAAATGGCCTTGTTTCATCCCCTAAGCACATCACCAACTCTCACAACATGCATGCAAAATATTCCAACTATGGTATGTGGTACAAACACCTACTATTTTGTGCAAGTGCGGAAAGTGAAGAACAACGAAACATGGGATGCTTTAAGGATATACTGTGCACTAAGTGAGAACACCTACTCAAACTTGCTTATGGTGCGAAATTACTCAAACAGGGATGCCAGATATATGCATGTGAACAAGTTAAACAGGCAGATAATGAGACAAGAATCTAGCATGCTCACCTAACTCATACAAACAAGCATAACAATCGTATCCCCAAATTCAAAACTTAACCAAAAAAAATAAAAATGACCCCTAACCTACTAGCAACGCTCAAAACAAACACGTGTACAAAGTACACCCCTTCCCCCAACTTGAAAATTGCTCTGTCCTCAGAGCATGAAGACAAACATAAAAATAGAAGAATAAGGGAAAGAGATGGACCGTCGGATGGCAGCCAACCATCATGACCCCGGCCGATGTATGGGGAATTTGCCATAATTGTTGTGTTTCGTCATCAGAACTGCTCCCAGGATCCGCTCCTTCGGACCGAAAGAGGTCCACAACTAGTCACACAGAGCCGCGCCGAAGCTTTATTGGACTGACAACTGCCACGTTTCGTGGCACCCCTGCTCGAGGCTCCTGAATGCCTCACTCACTCCGGCGGAGAGGCCCAAACTACCAAGGCTGGTGTGGTAGCATGCTCGTCCTGCAAAAGACTGAAGAACCAACTACATACTAAGCAACAAATGATGTCAGTACTGCCCGCTCGTGAAAGCCAGGCCACAACAAATAAAGAAAACAAAGAAAGAAACCCCACCAGACCTTCACGCAGTTTCACGTGTCATACTTTTCTCCTCATCCCCCAACTTGAATTGAAGAGTGGGTGGCTATACAAGACCATAATGATTTTTTTTTTTTTTTTTGAAAGCTGATAAACAAACACGAATAGACATAAATTGCCCTTACTAACCGGAGCTGGGCACGCGATCCTTTTTTTAATAGCGGCGTGCGAAGCTATAAAAACCCAAGTCAATGATGGGTACCCCTAATGCTAGGGTTCGGGTCCACACTCAATGAAGAGCATGGTACACGTAAGCTACCCGTCAGCAACTTACTCTCTTGATCCTCCTCAAGGGATGAGGAGATCACAACCGGATAAGTATCATTGCCCTTCAACAAGGCGTATTTAAGCGTGCCCGGGAGAGGCTTTAACTCTGGTTTAGGCGGCTGAACCAAAGACGGAAGAACCTTAGGCGAAGGGTTGCCTAGAGGCTCGAACATTGGGTCATAAAAGACCCCACAAACTTCCTCTACTGAATCCTCGACATTTAACGGCTCTAGCAGACTTCCTACCTCTGGAGAATCTAAAAATGACGCCTCCTCGGCGGTAAGAGCAATCTCCAGAGGATCCTTATACAAGACTGGATCGATGTGCTCCTGAACGAGCGCGTCGATCAAACTCAACTCATCGAACTCCTCCTCATCCTCACCCAAGGTACCGACACTATAGACATCCACCTCCATTTTCTCCTTGCCAATAGACAACTGGACCTTGCTAGTTTTGCAATTCATGACAGCATTGGAGGTGGCTAAGAAAGGACGACCTAGGATGATAGGAGTCTTCTCTAAAACCTCAGGATTTAAGCAGGTGTCTAGGACAATAAAATCTGCAGGGAATTGGAACTCACCTACCTGAATCATCACATCTTCTACCACACCCTTGGGCACCCTAACACTCCGGTCTGCCAACTGCAGTGTGACAGGAGTAGCTCTCAGATCGCCTAGGCCTAGCCTCAAGTATGTGGAATAAGGGAGCAAATTAACACTCGCTCCCAAGTCTAATAACGCTTTATCGAAAGTCTGCCCTGCGATAGCTATAGGGATGGTGGGACACCCTGGATCCTTGCACTTTGCAGGAATCTCAGTCTGAAAAATGGAGCTCACTACCTCGGTCAGAACCACATTGTTCTGACTCTTGCGCTTTGGTGTGCAGAGGTCTTTCAGATCCTTCGCACACTGGGGAAAAGACTCAATTGCTTCCATCAAAGTGATAGGGAATTGCACCCTCTTAAAAAGGTCTAACATTTTCAGGTTCATACTCTGCTTAGGCTTCGCCGCCAGCCTTTGTGGAAATGGAGCTAATGGCATTGCTGGCGGCGTTTGAGTCGTGGAAGCCGCAACCGCAGGCACCACCACCTCAGGTGACTCCTCATTATCCTTTACCTCCTTCCTAGGAACATTGACAATATCAAGAGTTGCTCTCAGTGCATCCACTGGCTCCGGGGGTGGAACCTATTTTTGCTTTGTCTGGATGGTCTTACCAATCGATTTCCCACTCCGGAGAATGGTGATCGACTTAGCCTCCTTCTGATTCTGACTCTGAGTATTAGGACCTGTAGGATTTCCTAAGTAATGGGCACCCGTTGAACTACCCTGAGTTGGAAATCTACCCCTCTCCTGCTGCAGTTGACTGACAACTGCAGTGAGTTGTGACATTTGGGTTGTAAGGGCCCCAATTTGCTGTCTTATTTCCGTCTGAAATGCCGTCTGTGACTGCATCAGGTAATTGACAGTATCCTCTAACTTATGATTACACGCGGTCATCTGCGAATAACCTGGGGGAGGACCACTAGTGGATGGACCTACCCCCCTACCAGGCTGTGGCTGGTAGTTATATGGGATGACTTGGCCCTGAGGGGGCCTGGACGACTGGGACTGTGGAAATTGCTGCGGCGGAGGTAGCACAAGGGGTTGAGCTTGACCTCCACCTACGGGTCTAGGGTCAGACCACCCAAGATTTGGATTGTCCCTCCATCCCGAATTATACGAATTATCCCAACTCTGGACTGCATTGACCTCGTCCTGATTAGATTGACTCGCCCCCTTGGCGAGAATGAACGCTAGACAAGCAGTCACGGTGTGCCCTCTACAATCACACCACGCACAAACTTCCTCACTAGCTACCTCATTAACCTGACTTACCTGTTTCACCTTAAACTCTTCAAATTCCTGGGCCATCTTGTCTACCTGAGCCTGAAGTCGTTGGTCACGGATGGTGACAGGAATAACAGTGGACTGGAAGGTCCAGACCGGTCAAAGTTGGATGGCTCTAGGGCCCTCTGCCTATCCGCTTAGTCATCTAGGAAATCCCAACCCTCATCCGCTGTGTTGGACAAGAAGTCCTCCCCTTTACAAGAATACTCTATGTGCTGGAGTGTCTCAGCATTAAGACCCAGATGAAAGAATTCGACCAACTGAATTCTCTCAAAGCTATGGTGTGGCAGCCTTAGGAGTAAATCCTTAAAGCGCTCCCATGCCTTGAGAAACGATTCACCCCTCTCCTGCCTAAAGCCTTGAATTTGACGCCTTAAACTATTCGTCTTAGCCTCAGAGAAATACTTCCGATAAAATGCGTCACGCACTTGTGTCCAAGTGGTGAAGGATCGAGGCTTTTGCATTCGGAACCACCTAAGCGCGTCATCTTTCAGAGTGGCCTCAAACAGCTTGAGGCAAGCATTCTCGTATTGGGTAGTGGACGCAAGGTTGCGCACTAACCCCTCAAATGTTCGCACGTGCTCGTACGGATCATCGCACTCCCTCCCATGGAAATTAGGGAGGCTGTTTAGGACACCAGGTTTTACTGTGAAGGCATTGCGTGCCTCTTGTGTCTCTCGAGGGAACACAATGGGGCCTGGAGGAGTGGTCCTCTCGGGATGTAAGTGCTGCCTCAAGGACTGCGGAGGCATTACTTGCTGATCTCCCATCTCAACTGACTCTAACTCTGACTGGTAAAGTGGATTGTTGACACTAACTGACTCAAACGGCAACTCTATATAAAGACCACTAATGGGAATAGACTCAGACTGATGCTCAGCTGAGTCTGACTCTAAACTAGAAGATGAAAAACTAGGAGACAAAGGCTGACTCGACCCCAATTCTCTTCGAACTAATCGATGCGTATGGTCACGAAAATAAAAAGGGTCCTGCTTAGGAGACCCCTTCTTACCTCTACCTATGATGACTTAACCTAAAGACAAAAATAAACTACGACTCTACACCTCTGAACACTTGTTGCCGTCACCGGCAACGGCGCTAAAAATGCTTGACCGACCAGGTGACTAAAAATAAGACGCGTCCCAAGCGTAGGACTCTCGACCAGTGTAGCACAATATCCGGAAGTACCGGAGTCGAACCACAGAGACGACTAACGGTGTTGACTCAAAAGTGTGAAATTTGTAGTTTAACCTGGCTCTTAGGTAGCCACCCCTTGATTTGATAAGATTAATGTACTAAATACTGAACTGATTTACTTAATGCAGATTAAAAATGAGAGCACGGCTGAGGGAACCCAGCGTCCGCGATTAGCCTAACGATGTTCACTCGGGCCACAATTCATCTTTTACTGATTTTAGAATACGAGAAAGGCTCCCTAACAAATGCGCACCACCTGTCACCAGATTTCGCGCGCATTCGAATTCCGGCGATGCCTGGGTTTTGTTTGTTAAACGAGTTTCTGGTTCCCAAAATTGCCTGAAAATTAAGTTGATTCGGCCCCGAGGTATAACATCAATTAGCCTAACAGCGAAGCGCTTTCGCCCGCAGCCGCACTGTATGCGACTACTCACTCATAATGCTCATAATAACAGAAATTATCACGGCCCTAGATCTAAACATGCTTGAGAATTAAAATAGAAAACAGAGAACGATACCGCAGATTGCAATATGAAAACGAACTTGAATAATACTTGAAAACACCAATCTCGAAGCTAGAAGATCTGGAAATCCGAAGTAAACTGAATGTTGAATGCTGAAAATATGAAGAACTGTAGCCGAACAAACTAAGAACAAAACCTAGGTAAAAATTCTGGAACCCTAATACAAGTTAAAAACCAAGTATTTATATGAAAACGACGAAAATCTGAAAATATTCCACGCGAAGACCAAACGATGCCGTTGAACAGCCGAGATAAAGGCCTCGGTAGCGCTACCAACATTATGGTGTAGCGCTACCGCTTGATTAATTTTGCTGGTCCGTACGTTTTTGACCCTTGACCGTTGACCATTAGCCTCTCGGTAGCGCTACACATCCAAAACCTTCTGTTCATTTTTTAAGTCCTTTTTTGCCAAACTTGAGCGCTCCATAAAATTGTGGTAGCGCTCCCGACGGGTTACGATCACTTCTACGCGAAATCCACTACAACACTTAACCTTCTCAGCCTTGCTCACTCTCGATCCTCGTGCATGCCGTTCCAACAACTCCAATTAACGCCAAAACACCTCAAATTCCTGCACTTAAGCACAAACACAAAATCCAACCACGTGCACGCATTAAATGGAAAATGAGGCTTAAACCGCACATCTAACATGCTAAATCTACCCTACTTAGGCGCTTAAATACATGGATTTCCCGCGCCTATAACAATGATCACGTAGCTTAAGGCATCTTAGCCTTAAATATCTTGAAAAAGATTATTGTAATGTTTAAGACGAGTGAGAAATAGTAAGATTTAATTTAAACAATGCTCCGAATCAGAAAAATACTACAGTAATTACAAATGCTTAACCAAACTTGCATGAAAATACAGATTTTTTTTTTGTACTTAGGGCATAGCCACGTGGTGTCTCATAGCCCTTGTCCATCACATCACAGTTCATACGTTTTGTTTTGTTTTGGATCCCATCACAACGTGAAGGAGAAGGAGCCTTATTAGGGACAACAGCCAAGGGAAACTGAATAATTTTTCCATTGAATTATAAACTTCTCAAGCAGAATAAACAAGTAGAACCCATCACAGTTCAACTGAAGAACATAGGAAATTACCTAATGAGATTCTTGGAAGTGATGCGTGGAGCTTTGACAGCTGCACCGATCAAACTGCTACCCGTTATCAAAATACCCCTAAGAGGAAAATCGCCAATATCGAAATCAAGAATTCCTAATACTCCTATAAGAAGATATAGAAGATTGATATTATATATAAGCGGGTATACCAAGCAGCGCCGAGAACGGAGACGCCGATAGCGATGGCAATACTGAGGGCGGAGAAGGTGTATGGAGAGATTTGCATTAGAGCGCGAGTCCAACTGCTTGACGCTCCCACCATTGCTGCAGATCTGGAAGAAGCTGACGTTGAATTTGGGGATTTTTTCGGTTATGGCGGCGGTAGTTCTTTGTCTTTCTGCGGTCTCATGCACGCGACACAATACCAAACAAAACTCCACATTAGTTCTGCGTGATAAATATGTGCGGGACACATGTATATCCGAGGGTCCGAATCATTGTTTTTCTAGCATATAATGTGAGAGAGCGCGGGATAATCTCGTGTAATTTCGTTAGAAAAAAGGTTTTAAATCTAGTGTCGGCTAGTATATTTATTCTCATTTTCTAGGTTATTCCGGCTCAAATATCGGTCGGTACCGGACTATATTAAGGCTGTGTTTGGATGTCAGTAATATCAATGGGGAATGAAAAAGTGATGTTTTCTATCCATGATTCCAACGTTTAGAATAAATAGAAACAAGAATGTGATGCCAGGTTTTTCTGGTTCCAACGTTTGATAGAGACAAGAATGTGATTCCTGATGACATATTTAACCAGGAATCACATTCCTAAACTGGGTGGGAATTTGATCTCTCCTTTACCCCATGGTAATCTTAGATTCCTGGCTTATTCATTAAGAAAAAGAAATGTTGACTTTAACAAATTTTCAAAATAGTTGTTTCCCACGTAAGATTACTGAATTAATCTAAACAAAAAAATGTCATTCCTCCAGATATCAAATTCCAAGGAATTCGGTTTCCAGTAATCATATTCCTATTCCTACCCAAGAAAATTCCCTGGAATTTGATTCTCGGTAATCATATTCCTATTCCTACTCAAGATTGCGGTCATCCAAATACAGCCTAAATTTAATTTTCTTTTTCAGTATCGGTCAATACCGGATAGGTACCAGTTAGTACCGGATTATTTATAAATTTTATTTCTCTTCAATTAATATATATGTTATGCTAAATTCTTTGATATTGGAGAATTACATTAATCGATAAATTCGAAATGGTGCCAGTACGGTATCTCACCGGTACAGTATTCAGAATTCAAAACAGTACCCAGTAAAAAAACGGTACGGTATTCAAAATATTCTTTCATTTTTTTTTTTGGATAACCTGGTATTCAGAACCTTGCGTTCGCCCCAATGGATATTCGAACCAATCCGCATGATCATAGTGGTTACTTGAATTTTTTGCCGCATGTTCAATTAGGGGTGAGCATGGACCAGATTGGTCTGGTTTTGCAGTAAACCAAAAACCAAACCACGGTTTACTTGAGATTGAGATATCATATTCATAAACTAGTCAAAGTACTTAAAATTACAAAGATAAATTAAATAAAAAATTATATTAACATTGTTTCTATTAAAATTACTAAAACTCCTAACATCGACCAACTAATAAAAGAAGAGTAGAGCAATGAATAGAGCAGTAGATAGGAAAATTAGTTACTAATTAAGAAAAATATTATTAATAGACCAAGCTCAATAAACGTGTATGTTTAGTATCTTCAAATCATAGGAATATATTATATTCATATATAGAAGCTTACATAATTACTCTTAGAAGTAAAAGAATAGGTCGAATGAAGCATTAGATTATTAGATTAATTAACCATGGAAAAAAGTTTATTCAGTCTACTTAAATCGGATTCTATATCTATGTGCAGATACATATATGTAGGTATATATATATGGTTGGGATCGGTTTGGAACTAGAGCCATCAATGTAAGTTCACTGACCAAACCATTTAACACAGTTTTTAATTTTTTTAAAACCAAGACCAAACCACATTACTAAAATAACGAATTAAACCATTTGGTTTGAATTGGTTTGAATTGGTTTGGACCGGAATCGCGGTTTTATGGTTCTTTTGCTCCCCCTAGGTTCAATCTTGTTTTTAATTTGATAAAACTGACAAGTTTCGGTTCGGGTACGATTTTATCCAATATCCAAACAAAAACGGAAACCCAAATCTTAGCAAAAACAAAGGAGAGAGGGAGAGAGGGAGAGAGAGTGTTATGGGTCTAATGATTGGTAAGATGGGCCCCCAAGTTTTGTCTCTGAGGAAGTCCCGTTTCTATTGGATTCGTGTGTATGCTGTGAGGCTACCCACGGCCCAGAGAATAAAATGGGCTTGATGCCTTGATGGAAATTAGTTCAATTTTTTTTTTCTCTTAATTAACCAAGAAAACTTATATTATTAGACTAAAAAAGGACTACCGGTCTGAAAATAAAAGAAAAAAAAAATTACAATATCTGCCAAAAAAATGTACAACAGCGACGATGGAAACCACCAATCTGCTCGGATATGGTTGGAGGAAGATGACAGAATGATATCAGCGTCTAGAGCTCCACATTTCTTCGTCCCATGACAGTCACAACTGCCAGGCACCACAAGCGCTATTGCTGGAGAATCCACAAATCTGGTACCCGGGCTCAGATTTGAGGGCCAGAAATCCTAGATCAGAATATCTAGGTTGCCACCATGCAAAAATGATAGGGTAGTGGAAGAACTTCTCTCCTGAGGACGAGAGTCTCAACCACCACACAACCATAAAGGGAGGAGAGGAGGAGAAGGAGAAGAAGAAGATGGGGAGGAAAGAGGTGGGATGGCTGCAGTGGTGGCTCCAGGAATTTTTAACAGGGTGTTCAGAAATTACCTTTAACTCTACTAGCTTAACCAATCAGTCGTATCTTCACAAAATTTCATATACTAGCGTGTATAATGCGACCTCAAAAATACAAAACACGTAAAACGTTATAGTTATTTTCAGTTTTTTTATATTTTTACCAAAGCAAAATCAAATAGGAGCATAAATATGCTTATTTTTTTAAGGAAATTATGTAGCGAATACGTTTGCATGGATCTTTTTAAACATATGTTTTTATTTTTGGATTGTCTGCTCTAAGAAAAACTACACCATAACGATACCAATATTTATTTTTTCCTCTCCATTTTTTTGTCATTAAGATGTCTATCTTGTTTTGACATGGTATATTCAGTATTCAATTGTAAATCACTTGAATTGCAGTGTGTTTTGTTTATAGTATAAGACTAAGTGTTCAAACAAAATATTAGATAAAATTACTAGATGTAATATAACAACAAAATAAAAAAGCGTATTCAATTGACCACATTTTCTTATATGTGGTGCCACCTATGATTGGACTATAATGTGATGTAATTTAGGTTGTTCAAAGTAGATTGATTTGTTGGTGGGTGTTCATTTAATTTTGCACTGGATGTTCATTCATATTTCGGCTGGGTGTTCAAAACATGAACTAACCTAAAATTTGTACAAATTTGTACATATATTATTAGTACAATTTTTTTTTTAGGGTGGTCATGTGACCATCCACCCCATAGGGTGGAGCCGCCAGTGGATGGCTGCCATGGGGGAATGAAAGGAGGGGGAGGGCAGCCAGAAAAAAGAGAAAAAGGGGGAATAGGGCTTTCTCTCTGTATCCTAGAGCGAGAAACTCCCGAACTCTCTCCACCTCAAATTTTTTTTTGAACGGCTAGTTCATTTTTGTTAGATTCAGAGATTCAGGTATGCAAAAAAATTTAAATTACAAAACACTGATTTTCAAATAAATCAAGTTCCATGACATTGGTAGTTACACAATAGGCACATATTTAGTCATGCTGTATTACATCTTCTCTCGCACAAAATACTGAAATAGTATATTCCAATATTGAGGGGTGACTCGAAAATTTTTGTTCAGTGGTGACGTGCAAATTAAAGAGAAATTTTGTATACAAATTAAACTCTCTGTAGAATAAACATATTTATTTTGGTTGACAAATTATTGGGCTTAGTTTATTTTGTATTGTTGGGCTATACAATTTACTTGCTCACAAATTTAAGTTCATTTTTTTATTTATTTGGGCCATGTAAGAGTAATTCAGTGTTGATAATATTAAAGAAAATTCAAATTATATGTAAGAAAAATTACATATGTTTAGTGCATTTTTTGAACTTAGGAGTTCGCTTGAACCCTCTAGGTAGGTGGAGCAGCCCCGACTAAACTTGCCTAAATTGCTAGGTTTTTCCAGAGTATCTTGTGTGGCGAATGAAAAATTGGGAAACGCACAATTTGTGTCACTACACATCTGTCACTCACCAAACATATAATGTTTCAGAGATGATCTACTCGACAAGCTCTAAACGTATGATTCGACGGTGGTATTCTGTCGGCCGTGGTTCTAGCCATTTTATCCTGGGACGAAGACGCCGGTGATACCTACAACACCTACGGTAGGTGACAAATCTTTGTCAGGGAGAGTGTGGATTCACACTACTCGGCCTTTCAGTTTCTAGTCTACTGTTTTTATTTCTTTCTAGTTTCTGTTAATCTCATTTCATTTCTGTTCATGTAATTATATTCATTGTTATCAATAAATTTGTTCTCTTGAATTTGTATTGCCACTATAATTTTCCCAACAATTCCTACTTAATACAATTTATTTTAATTGTGGACAACACTTTGAATGAGCTGGGCTAGCTGGTAGCTTGCATTGGGCATTGTTTGTATCAAACTCAATTAAAATGATTCAATTCAATAGATCAAATTGAGGTTAAGGATGATTACATACTGTAGTGGGCCGAATATGCATGGTTTAGCCCACTGGTGAACTGACTGGAGCTGGATGACCACGTAGGGGACCACTAAGCACTATGACTCAGTGCCGAACATAATAGGGTCGTAAGTCCTCATGGGTGTCCCGTTTAGCCCAGAGATACTCAAGATAGCTTAGTGCCGAAGGTGCAAAGGACCAAAGGCTCCAGATGGCTTTGCCTACGCGGGTCTCTGTAGGTGCATATGGCTGTAGCAACCAAATGCCGAAGGCGGTAGGGACGAAGGTCATATCCGGATCAAGGCAGTAACTACCCAGGTTCGGTGGTCAGGGCCGGCCCAAGGTATTTTGGTGCCCTAGGCCTAATTAAAAAAACTGTGCCCTAAAATTTTTCATGTTCCTCAACCGAACTTTCTACATCTTTGTTACTACAATCTCTCCGTCCAAAAGGGAATTAATACAAGCTAAATTTAACAATGATTTAGAGCATCTACAGTCCTGTGTCTTTTTTGAAACAAAATTTGGGTAAAAAATCATTTGCTATGCCAATGCTAAACCCTAGTTTTACCCAAATCTGTTGTTCTTCAAGTTTCCTCTAAAAAATTTGGGTCAAAATGGCTCATTTAACTTCTTATAATAAGTAAGAAATTTGATCTGCTGGAATTAATATTATGACTTTATTTGTTGGAAAAACAATGAAATTTGATCAACTTTTTGGTTACTTGGTAAAACTCAAGAACTTGTGTCAATTTAGAAATCCCAAATACAAACCCACTCGAAACTCTAACAAGAAGATTAGAAAATTACTACCAATTACCTAGTCTTTAAGAAAATAATAAACTAAACTTAATCATCTCGTTTAGAATTGCCTTGATTTTTGACAAAACCATAAATAAAAACTGTAACAAGCAGAAAATGAATACTCTAGGTCTGGGGTACCAATTGGAATTTTCAATACTTGAATTGACAAACAAAACTGTGTTGTAAATGGAGGAATCAATCGGATATGCAGAACTGGAAGTACTAACCGACATCGGAGCAGTTTAGGAGTGAACCAGAGATCAAAGATAAGTAGAATGGGTTTTCTCTACTTTCGGATTTTTTATTTTTTATTTTTTTTTGGATTAGAGGGGTCTGTTTTAGTTTGGGCCTTTAGGCCCAATGCACATTACAATTGTTTAGGCCTTTTTAAAAATAAGATTGAGCCTTTTTATTTTTCTTATTGGGCTAGAAATGATCCCTACTCAAGCCTACTAGTAAAAACCCTTGGAGTGCCCCTATTTTTGGGAGTTTTTTGGATGCCCTAGGCCCAGGCCTCGTGGGCCTTGGGCCTGGGCCGGCCCTGTCGGTGGTGTTGGGGCGGGCAGCAGGCCCGACCCAAGAGCTAACCCATGAGGTGGTGTTAGACGTTTAATTGTGCACATGATGAGGACTACGTGGCAGCATATTAGAGGCCGTGTCACGTGATGGTAGTAGTCACGTATGAAATCATGAAATTTGGAGAGCAAGTACATCAATGCCTATAAAGACAAAGAGATAAATCCTAAAGGTACACACACACACACATAACATGAGATCTAAATACTCTTTGTACTCTCCTTCTCCATTTTCTAACTTGATTGTCATAGTGTCCCCAGGCAAGTGGCCTGAGTGACACTAACCAGTTGCTTCTGGTTGTAGGTTCAAGAGAGAAGGGAGAAGGAGAAGACTCCACCGCTCTAAGGGGGAAGTGTTGGTTTTTCCCTTTAAATGAGAGTGACCCACATTAGAGTCTCCTCAACTTGACTCAGCCACTGACAGCAATTTGGGCGCATGGATTTGGCGGAGATTTTCTTCTCACTAGGGTTGGTCATTTCCTCAGATCCGATCCGAACGGATCGGCAATATGGAGATCTGTTTGGAGATTGGATAGGATATGAGGATTTTTTTTAAAAATGTTTGGGGATTGGGTAGGAGGTGGAGATAGGCATGTCCCCGTCCCGAATCCGCTCCGAATCCGTTCCCCGATCCATCCTCGCCCCGCCCCGTCCCCGATCCGCCCCGTCCCGTATCCCCGAATATAGGGATCTATTCATGAGTTATGAGACTTTTGGGTCCCACTAAATTTTCTCCAAACACATAGGGTCACACTAAATTTTCTTCAAACATTTTATTGATAATTGACATTTGTAATACGATAAATGCGATTAAATAAGAACTGCATCACTATAATTTGAATACATCCCAACTAGGTTGACATCTACTCACTATCAGTCATATGCATTCCTTAAAATAAACACAAAAAAATGCAAAATAAAAATAATATTTTCCAATCGAGCCGTTGATTTTGTTGTTTCTATTGATGAAATCAATTGTGTAAAGTTTCTTCTCGATTGACTTCACTTTTCGTACTTTACTTTATCTTAGTGCTTCATATGAAGTTGAAGATAACACTACTTAAATACTCTTTTATGCTATCTTGTTTGCGGTTCCTTTAGTTTTCAAATTAGAAATCCAGTTGATACTTGATACAACTTGAATTGAAGCTGGCAAACACTTACGCTTACACATGAATACCACGTCGTGTCGTGCTGTGCCAACTATAAACGTACCTTGCTCGTGCCGTGCCAACGATAAATGTACCGTGCCATGCTCGTGCGGGTCCGACCCGTTCGACACCTCTACTTGTAACTTGATTTTAGCATTTAATTTGTAACTGAGATTCAAGATTTCTAATAATCTAATTTAAAAAAAAAATGATTGGATCCCCGAATCTCCGTGGAGATCCCCGTTCCCCATTTGGAGTGGGGATGGAGGATGAAAATAAAGCCCTGTTGGAGATCGGGTAGGGGATGGATATAGAGAAAGTGTTTGGGGATTGGGGATGGAGATAGTACTCTCCGGCCCCGATCCGTCCCCATACCCCTCCCTACTTCTCACGCCTGATTTGAGAATCCTACGCGTCATTTAGGAATTAAATGGCTTTGTTTTTTCTTTCCTATTGTTGCCTATATATGCATATGTATAATGTATATTGAGGTAGAGCTATGAGCTGTGAGTGTGGTGAGGATAGTTTGAGAGAACCAGAGTGAGAGGTGTTTTCATGGTTTCTGTATTTGATTCGATTAATACAAAAATTGGAGTTTTTCCTCTGAATTAATGGTGTGTTTGTGTGTGTGTGTGATACTCGTGAGGACAACAAATTGCTATCAGAGCGAAGTAGTGAGTTCGAGTTACCCACAAAACACCATTGAAGCTCGGTTCATGACGCAGCTAGAAACGTGAACAAAGACAAAGATCACTCCCACGAATAAGAAACAACTCTTGTACAATCTAATAACCCGCAGATTAATAGAATTATAGGCAAAAGAGATACTCTCTCTTGTGAAAAAACTCAACATATTAATCAACTCCCTTGTCTTAAGGCTTACATCAATTATTTATACTAACCGCAACCCTAAAACTAAAAAGGAAATAAAATTACTAGCTAGCAACCCTAATTCTTGTAAAACAAGGAAACATAAAATAGGAAACCTCAATTAGAAGAAATTAGGAAACAAAATACTTCAAGAATATTTTGATTAAATTATAACATATTAAATAAAAATACAAAATGTAAATCAATATAAATAAAATATGACTTTTCTTGAAATCCACCCTGCATCAGTTCAAGTTCTGTCCGAAATTTGCAGAATTGAAGAACTGATCAAAACCAACTTTTGACCACTGATTCTTGCTCCTCTCGACGAGATGATCTCGAAACTGTGTTCGCGATCGGAAATCGACCACTGGGAAAGGTTCACGCGCTGTTTGAAATCGGGGCATGGTTGGCGATTAAGATTCACTCTCGGAGTGGAACACACGCACTTTCCAGAGGTAGATGGCGAGTGGCTGACGAGCTGGGCAACAATTGTTGTTCGAGGTTGTTCACAGTAATTTTTCTTTTCAAGGCATGGAAAAAGAAAACTGTGGCCCACCACATTGATTACTCCTCTACATTGAAAATGCAATTTTGATTTGCACAAGAAAGTGCTCCCGTAGCTGTAGTTGTTGGGGCCCATCATCAGTGTTGATATCAGCGTGAATTAGTAGGAAGGAATATTCTTTGGGTGGGGAATATTCCAGAAACTTTTTTTGCGATTTCGGAGGCGATACAACTCCGTTTTTTCGTGAGTGAGTAGTCGATTTAGACTATCTGGACGATCCAGATCTAGTCGTGTGCTCTATTTTTCAAGATTCGATCCCGGCATTGCTGGTGTGCTTGTTTTATAGCTCGCAAAGGTTATATTTGGAGGTCGTGAGTCAACCGGGAGCCCGGAGGTCCATTGTTTCTCCATTATCTTGCTATGAAGTGAGCTTAGCAAGATGACGGAGGTTAGTATGAGCTCCATGATCATGTTGACGGCAACCAACTATGCGATTTGGAAGTCGAGGATGGAGCACTACAACAAAAATGATAAACCGTGACGAAATTCTGGTGACGAAATTAATTTTTGTCTCTTATATGACTATTTTGAGAGGAAAAATATAATTCGTCTTTAATTGGGAGGATAAACAAAAATAAAGGTGATGAAATTTTATTTCGTCTCTAAACTTGTGGAAGAATGGAATTTTTGGTGACGAAAATATTTTTTTCCTCACTAATATGTTCCCTCCACATTCTCCCCAGGAGAGCAAACCAATAGAAGACAAAAATATTCCTCACAAAAGAGAAGACTTTGGCCCAGGAAGTTTTTTCCGTCACCCATTTACTCTATTTTTTTTTGGCAGGCCCGAAAGTGTATCTTGAGGGAAATGAAACTGTAGGAGAGGAATTATTTTGTCACCAAATCTATGGGCCCAACTCAACCATAGTTAAATTTCTAACTCTGAATAAGTTAGCTTCCTAAATTTCATCAACCGTTACTAGAAACAGGACTACAGCGATGGTTTTATTAACCGTTAGTAGATTAATTTACTCCACCAAAACTAATTTTCCTTATTTATTTAATCATTTTCTCGTAAAAATTTGTCTCGATCGGGTTTAGAAAGCTTCTTAATTATCGAGACACAATTTCATTAACAAATTTTTTTTTTGTCTGATCAATTGTGTAGCGATAGCTCCCCCGTTTTCAATAAAATTCTTCTTTGCCAATCAAAAAAAAAAAGTGCAGCGATAGCTGATTAACTTTATTTTTTGTATGAAATTAATTATGTACTCTTTAATATGTAAAAGATAGATGGTTTCGATTGAAAAAAATGACTCAAGTGTGGGGTTGAGTCTTGCAATCTAAAAAAATGACCCGACGAACTTCGATTTTGGTGACAATGACGAGATGTGAAATGCCAACGGTTTAAATCGACGCTTGTAAATATGGAGTTTGTAATTACATTTAAAATATATATGTTAAATGTAATTTATAACAAACTATTAAACCAGATTAAAAAGACTGATTTGTATAGTATAAACAAGATTAAAAAAAGAAAATTTATAAAAGGGCTTATGTTAAAAAAGAAAATTTATTAAAAATATGATATTAGTAGGTGTTTGTATAATGCGTGTTCAAATGGGGAGCATAAAACAATGGGAATAAAAAAAAAAACTTATTTTTATAGTATAAACTGGATTTAAATTTTTTGGGTAAATTTCACTTACCTCCCCTGAGGTTTCTGACAAATGCAGAGACCTCCCCTGAGGTTTCTGAAATTTCACTGCCCTCCCCTACTTTACAAAGTAATTGGCAGATACCTCCCTTGCCGTTAAAAAATGCCTAATGGCGTTAACTTTGCTGGTAAAATGACTTTAATGCCCTTGAACTTGACTTTTTTTTTTTCTTATTTAACTTTATATTGCATAAAATTTTTAAATGACGTGAAAAAGTGACTTAATTATTTATTTATTTCTTGAAACTTTCTTTTCTTTGACTCAAATTATTATTTAAATTTTTTTTTTTACTTCCCATAAGATATATTTTTACATTTTGATAATAAAAATAAGAGTATCAATAATCAACTAAGCTCACTGCTTGAATTGGATTTTTTTTTTTTTTGCATTAGAGGTAATAATGGTCTTTAAAAAATAATATGAAAACCCTTTTAGGAGAAACAAGCATCACACCAAAAAAAAAAAAAAAACTACTCCCTCCGTCCCTTTTTAAGTGTGTAGCCTCGTAATTCTAACTTATTTTCTCTCACATCAACTTTTACAATTTTACATCTACTTTTCACTACTTACCCTAATCAATGTAATAATATCCACTAACTTTTTAAAAAGGAAGCTACTTTTAAAAAGGAAGCATGAAATTTTTCGGATAATTTTTTCACACAAATTCATGGATCCCATTGAGAAAAAATAGTGTAATGTTTTACAAAAAAAAAACTCATAAATGCATTATTATTATTATGGGACAACTATCATTATTTTTAGAACCTTGCATTTGCATTATGCAAGCAAAAAATAATGTATTAATCAGTTTCTTTTGCAAAAAAAATTAGAATATTTTTTTCTCAGTGGGATCCTTGAATTAGTCTACAAAAATTATCCAAAAAATTTCATGCTCATAGTTTTTATTTTTTATTTTTTATAGATATTACCTCTAATACCAAAAAAAAAAAGCGCGGATAGGTAAAATATCTAAAAATATAGAGAAGGAAAAAGAGTCTAGTTAGAGCTTTAAATTTAGAGAAAGAAAAAGAAACATAAAAAAGTAAAAAATAAAATAAAACTACCAATGCAAGCAGTGGGTTTAAGTGATTATTAATACTCTTGTTTTTATTATCAAAATAAAATATATCCTATGGGAACTAAAAGTTTAAAAAAATAATAAGTTTGAGCCAAAGAAAAGAAAGTTTTAAGAAAAAAGTAAATAATTTAGTGGGTTTAAGTGATTATTAATACTCTTGTTCCTTAATAAGTGTGTGTTTTGAAAAGTTAGTGGGTACATTTACTATTTTGTCATTAAAAGTAGCTTCCTTTAAAAAAGTTAGTGGATATTATTACATTGATTAGGGTAAGTAGTGAAAAGTAGATGTAAAATTGTAAAAGTTGATGTGAGAGAAAATAAGTTAAAATTACGAGGCTACACACTTAAAAAGGGACGGAGGGAGTAGTTTTTTTTTTTCTGGTGTGAAATGCTTGTTTCTCCTAAAAGGGTTTTCATATTATTTTTTAAAGACCATTATTACCTCTAATGCAAAAAATAAAATAAAAATCCAATTCAAGCAGTGAGTTTAGTTGATTATTGATACTCTTATTTTTATTATCAAAATGTAAAAATATATCTTATGGGAAGTAAAAAAAAATTTAAAATAATAATTTGAATCAAAGAAAAGAAAGTTTCAAGAAATAAATAAATAATTAAGTCACTTTTTCACGTCATTTAAAATTTTTATGCAATATAAAGTTAAATAAGAAAAAAAAAGTCAAGTTCAAGGGCATTAAAGTCATTTTACCAGCAAAGTTAACGCCATTATGCATTTTTTAACGGCAGGGGAGGTATCTGCCAATTACTTTGTAAAGTAGGGGAGGGCAGTGAAATTTCAGAAATCTCAGGGGAGGTCTCTGTATTTGTCAGAAACCTCAGGGGAGGTAAGTGAAATTTACCCAAATTTTTTTTATTAAAAGGCGTTTGTTAAAAAAGAAAATTTTTTCTTTCAAAAAGAAAAAATATATATTTAAAAATATATTAGTTGGTGTTTGTATAATGGGTGTTCAAATGGGGAGTGTAAAACAATCGGAATAAAAAAAAATTATTTGTATAGTATAAACTCGATTAAAAAATTTATTAAAAGGCTTTTGTTAAAAAAGAAAATTTTTTGTGTTAAAAAATAAAAAAATTTATTAAAGTAGTGATATTATAAGGTGTTTGTATAAGTATAAAATTTGTAAAAGAAATGATATTAGTAGGGGTTTGTATAAGAATAATCCGGTTTTTATAGTATAAATATTAAAAAGGTGCCTAAATGGCACAAGTGGTGGCCTAGCTCAGCTGGTTCGCGCGCGTGCGCGCACAAGCGATGTCCCCGGTTCGATTCCCAGGAGGAGCAAAATTCTCAATTTTCAGCTGCCACGCGTGCTGACACGCCAGCGCCACGCGGGTGCCACACGGGCGCCAGGCGGATGACATGACAGCGACACGTAGGTGCCACACGAGCGCCACGTGGGCGCCACATGTGCGCCACACGGTAACACTTCAGTAGTTTCCTTCATCAATTTCTGTCACGGTTAGTGAGGAAATTTTTTGTCACCTAAGTAGTTTCCTTCATCAATTTCTAGTCACGGTTAGTGACGAAACTAGTGAGTGGGTGACAAATAATTTTAAAATTGGTGATGAAAATTTTAGTCACCAAAATTTAGTATAGGTGACGAAACAATAATTTCGTCACCAGGTGACTTTCGGAGACAACCTATAGGTGACAAAACTATTTTTCGTCACCAAGACTATCAGAGACAAAAACCATGCATTTCATGACGATTTCATTCGTCTCCAAAGACCTAATTTCTTGTAGTGGAGGATATGCTGTACACGAAGGATTTGTTTGACCCTTTGGAGCTTAAAAGGGTCACGCCACGAAGGATCTGTTTGACCCTTTGGAGCTTAAAAGGGTCAAACCAGCAGACACAATGGACGTTGATTGGAAGAAAGCCAATCGAAAGATTATTGGACTGATCAGACAATGTGTTTGACAAGAGGTGTTTCACCACATAGCCCAGGAGACTGACGCCTATACTCTATGGACAAAGATGGGGGCGATGTATCAATCGAAGACATCACAGAACAAGGCGTTAATGATGAGGAGGCTGGTGAATCTGAAACTTCGGCCTGGTAACACCATTGCCGGACATGCTAGCGAGTTTCAGAACATGGTGAACCAACTGGCTAGTGTCGATCTCAAATTTGACAATGAGGTACAGGCTTTGTTTCTACTCAGTTCCTTGGCAGATGACTTTGGTGGTTTCTCTCAGTAATTCCCCATCGGATGGGAGGTTGACCATGAATATGGTCACGGATGCCCTGTTCAACGAGGAGGCACGAAGAACGGAGATGGGTACTTCCAGTTATGAAGGCATGCATGCCTTGGTAATTGACGGGAGGGCGAGATCTCAGGAACGAGCTAACTGGAGTTCCAATCAAGGAAGATCTAGTTCCAAATGGCGCAATTTTATCTGCTATTATTGCCGTGAGGAGGGGCATATCAGACGGAATTGCCCGAAGTTACAAGCAGACAAAGGAAAGGAGAATGACCAACCGGCACAGGCTTCAGCTGTTTCAGAAACCTTCAAAGATAATGCATTTTGGGAAGATGCACTTTTAGCGGCAACTAGTGCACCAAGTGCTGGGGAACCAGATTGGGTGTTAGACTCTGGATGTTCAATCCATATGTGCGCAGACAAACATAGTTTCACGAACTATCAGGCATACAACGGGGGGATCGTCAAAATGGTCAACGACTCAGCATGCAATATTGTTGGCAGAGGGACAGTCCAATATCGTTTGTCAACGGAAAGAGGGTGAATCTATTGGATGTTCAACATGTTCCGGGACTGCGGAAGAATCTAATTTCTCTTGGGAAGATTGATGCAAGAGGATGCAAGTTCTCGGCTGAAGGGGGTGTTCTGAAGGTTCTCAAGGAAGATCGGGAAGTGCTGCAAGTGAGGAGAGTTGGTGACCTTTACAGACTGGAGGGGAATGTTGTGACAGATGGAACTACTGTCAAACATGTGTCCAGGAGTATAGGGAAAAGTCAAAGTGGATAGGGAGCAAAGCGGTCAGACAGAAGCACATAGAACAAGTGCAGGAAGAGTCGCAGGGCCCAAGTCGATTCTCTAGCGCAGACAACTGGTACCAAGGGTGTGCAAGAGCTCCAAATAGTTCACAAGGAAGCCTAGAGCAATGGGATGAGGTCATGTCTGAAAAAATGTACAGCGCCAGCGACCCCAACGACCAAATGAATCTCATTTGCTCCGAAATTAATCAGTGACGACTGTACCTCCATAAGAATTCCTGCAGGATTGGGGGAGGTAGAGTCACGAGTTGCAAGGCAATGGCCTTGCACAGCATCCTGGCAGGGGGTGCGGACACCTCGAGTGGAGGTGTAGCCAGGTTTAGACTGGCGAATGTGTTTTGGTTCAGGGGGTGTGACATTTGGTGGATGATTCTCTCATCTAGGTAAAAAGGGGTGATTGTTGGTTTTTCCCCTTAAATGAGAGTGACCCACATAAGAGTCCCCTCAACTTGACTTAGCCACCAACAACAATTTGGGTGCATGGATTTGGCGCAGATTTTCTTCTCACGCCTGATTTGAGAATCCTACGTGTGATTTAGGAATTAAATGGCTTTGTTTTTTTTTTCTTTCCTATTGTTGCCTATATATGCACGTGTATAATGTACATTGAGGTAGAGCTATGAGCTATGAGTGTGGTGAGGATAATTTGAGAGAACCAGAGTAAGAGGTGTTTTCATTGTTTCTGTATTTGATTCGATTAATACAAAACCGAAGTTTTTCCTCTGAATTAATGGTGTGTTTGTGTGTGTGTGATACTCGTGAGCAGTGTTTTAAAACCCGGACCGGACCGGCCGGTTCAACCAGTTGACTCGTCAACCGGCCCTTAGTCCGGTTCGGTCCCAGCCAATAACTGTTCAAATTCTAAAACCGGCCTAAAAAATGAGAACCGGTCTGGCTTAGCGATCGAACCGCCAACCCGCAAGAACCATTACTGGGTTGAGCTAACCGGACCGAAAAATTTGAACTTGACTTTTAATGCTTTATTGCTGACTCGCTACGTCAGACACAAACTTTTGCATAGGGCCCACAGCCAACTCGTGCCCATTTATGATTGCCTGCTATGTTTAGGTGGTTTCTTGACCCTTTATATAGGAAAAACCAATAACAGAGTTGGTATCTCTCCGATGTGGGATTGGAGAAAACCATTAGTGAAGCAGATGAAGAACAACTCCCTTTATTTCTTCTTACTTCTTGCACAATTTTTTTTTATAGGCTTATTTTATTTAATTAGATATTTTTAATATATATTTAATATAATTATGACATCACGGTTCGATAGCTGTTCAACCGCGGTTCAACCAGTGACCCGTCCACCCGGCCCCTTTTCCGGTTTGTCCTCCGGTCCGGGTTCAAAACATTGCTCGTGAGCACAACAGGAAGCACCACCGTGAACACCCCCAACACATACTTTTTGAATTCCTTTGTACTTCTAGTATACAATTTGCCTTCGCGAGGTTGACTGCAATAGTATATCGAAGCATGCTATGTTTGATATGTAATTCGATACTTTCATCCATTGGAATTTCATACTTTGATTTATGCTCAACTTTTGAGCTTTGAATTTGCAGCAGTTAAATTTGTTTTGATTACACAACATTAGATGTGCTTATTGACCCCTTAATACTTTTGCCTCTCGAATCTCAATCATAAACTTCAAAATCGCTTACTTTGCTGAGTAGCGGATTAGTTGAAAAGACTAGTTTCTCTAAAATAAACTCGGAAATCGACTGTGTTTAATGCTATGATTTTTACCCCTTTTTTATTTTATTTATAAAAATAATGTTCATTACTTTCCCATGTTCCAGTATGGGTAAAGATAGAGGTGGCAAATGGGTTGGGTTTGAACGGGTTGGTGTGGGTTATGGGTTGAATATGGACGGGTTGGATATAGGCCAATAATATGCGGGTTGAATATGGGTTGGGTTAAAATGGGTCCAGTCAAACCCAACCCAACCCAACCCGTCCCGTTTTTTTTTGTTTGAGGTACAAATCTCTTACTGCATTTCACTCATTGCAATTTCGTTGTTGCTTCTCTCTCTCCTCCGATTCTTCCAGTATAAGTTCAAATTCATTTCACCTAGTAAACTTGCATACAGAGATATTGTGCGTAATGCGGTTTGTGTTCTTCATTTTCATGTGCTTCCGGTGATTGAATTGTTTGAGCTCAATTTTCTAATTCATCTTCTCTGGTATTGCTCTTTCGTATTTAGAGAAAAACTTATTTACGGACGATCCGTAGACAAGGTGTTTGCACACCAAGCACATCCATGCGGATTTTATTTTCTTATTTTTTTTGCTTTTAGTGAGAGGGGAGACTGCATTGATCCGGGCCATTGAATCTCTGAATGGACGGTGCGGATGCTCGGTAGTTTGCAAATCGTCCGCAAATAAGTTATTCTCGTCTATGTCTATATATGTATGTATTTATACATGTAAAGTGGAATCGGGCAGGAAAAACAACAGAAGGATTAGTTTCCTGGTTCCCTCGAGACTGTTTCCTGTTGTTCTTATATGCACATATATATGTAACATATGTACATACATTTATATATGTATTATAAATCTGGAAATGCATATGTCCATGTATGTATAGATAAACAAAAATACATATGTGCATGTATGCATTGTGAAGAGATGCTGAGTAATTTTGAAGAGAGAGAACGAGGGTCAATAGTTGGGGCCTGGGTGGGTTCCAATTGGAGAGGATTTCGGGGTCTCAAGTTTCGTGTCCTGTTTTTTCTTAAACCTTGTATGTATTTTTCACCCATGTCTAACCCATTTTGAACCTAGTTTGAACCCATCTAAACCCATATAAATATGGGTTGGTATGGGTTCAACCCATATTATAATATGGGCAAGTTGGGTTGGGTTATAAGTTGGCAAGTTGAGTTGGGTTCATGAGTTGGGTTGGAAATTGCCACCTTTAGGTAAAGAGGTTGATGGACGCTGATCTCGTTTCGGAATCATAATTATTACCAGCTTCCCCTTAGATTAAAGGTTCACAGCTTCATTAAATTTACTTTTGTCATTAGTAATTTAGTATGCATGCGGCTCTAGGGTTTTTTTTTTTGCATTTTATAATCAACCAATCAACAAAACATCAGGGATAACCCTTCTAGACAGATGAATTGTAGAAGGCAAAGCCTACAACATACTACGACAAAAAAATCAACAACTCATATGGTATAACCCTTCTTCACAGATGGACTGCCCAGAATTCTAGTAGAAATATTCCAAAGTTGGCAGAGCCTTTGGTTCTTTGTTGAGTTTGGGAGAAGCCTCCAAGTGTAGGTGTTAGGATTTTCGAACAACCGTTCAATCCCACAACGCCCTTCAAAAATTCAAGTCCAACATTATTCTATAATTTTTTATGGTTTTTCACTCATGAAGTCAATTTTTTTGATCATGGTTCATGCACGAGGGCCATCTTCTACTATTGGGTCGCTTTGGATGAAGCACGGTTTTTGTGCTATGTAACGCCGAACTGAGAGGGGGCATTTTGCCGTGCTTGCGTGGGTTATCATGGTGGCCGGAGGATTTGCCAACCGAAAGGGTGTTTTGGATTTATTTGAATTTCAGGTTGGAATCATAAGCATTTAAACTCTACGGGATGAAATCATAAGGGTATTATTGATACAAGATGTTTAATTAACCCTCCCTTAAGAAATTAATATATAATTATTCTATATACATAGGATAGGATGAAATCATATGAACATTATTGATACATAATGCCTAATTAAAAAGCCTTACAAAATATAACAATGTTCAAAAGACTATTTCTTTTTGCTCCTTACTCTTGGCTTTTTATAGATTCGAGTTCTTTCCGGCTGCTCCGTTTCTTCTTCTATTGATGCTTTTCGGTGCAAGTGAAACGTCGTGGTCCGCAAACAAAAAGTCTCTTGCCTTTATTATAAGTATAAGCATACTTTTAAAGAAATCAGAATCGATCCTTTACTAACTAAATATCCCATATTATTAGATATTCAATATTCCACTTGCAACCGAACCACTATCTTGGATGTTCCCATTATTGTTTTGACTGCTTTACAACTGCCCAATCAGCTCCTACTGCCAATGTGACTCTTTTTTTCGCTCTTTTATCTCTCATATCAGTTGGTGGACCCACTATTTGATTTAATTTTTGAACTGCTTTGCTAGAACACCGGCCATGTAATATTCTGCAAAGCTCGAATTATGGGTCAGGTCATCTTTGCACCAATTGAATCCAAACGATAAAAAAAGATCTCAAATATGGATTCAAATATATATGTTACCGTTGGGCTGTGCAATACAGAAGAGCATGTTGTGACTGGGGATAGGAGAGATTGATTTCTTTAAACGATTAAAGCTGTTGTAAACTAAATGTTTAAGCAAAAATCGCAAAGAAAAATCAACTGAAAATCCAATAAAAGAGAGTGTAAAATTTAATTGCAGTGAGCAGAGCCGGCTCATAGATATTGGGGGCTAGCTCGAAGCGAAGTCCTAATATGAGGCCCTATATATATATAAATCTTCTAGTGAAATTTTGCAAAAAGAAAATTCTAAAATTCAAAGTTCAGAGCAAAATTTATGATGAAAAACCCCGCACTTTTATAGAGAAATTTAAAGGCCTAATGAAATAAACTTTAGAAAAATTCGACGTCTATTGCTTCGCAACAAAATTTAGTGGCAAGATGTAATATAATTGAGCACTTGAGCTAGTTGGCACTTAAAAAAAAAAGAGGAAAAATATTGCCCACTTTTCAACTCTGTTCGGATGGCGAGAAGAGAGGTCTTAGCTGAAAAAAGTTGAGAAACACAAATGGGACCAGGATTCAATTCAGATCCTTAAGTTTTGAAAGCGTTCGGTTGTCAAATGCCAAGTAGAGAAGTAATATTTTGAAAGATATCGGAACTAGTAACCATAGACCCAACTGTATTTTTGGGGGTCTCCTCCGCCCAAAAAAATTGGAGGCCCGAAGCGACGGCTTCCTCCGCCTCCCCTCTAAGCCGGCTCTGGCAGTGAGATCAGTGGTGGCTGTGAGATGGATGGATTAAAAATCAAACTCTCTCTCTGCCACAAACCTCTTATGGATGGGTCGGGTCTGCCTTGTAGAGAAGGATTCGGAATATCGAGAGAGATTGAATACTCACCTATTTTGGAAATGGAACAGCCGTGTGTGAAATGATGAAATGAGAGCTGGTTTAAATGAACACTTAATTTGGTCAAAATCTTCTTAATTAGGCGAAAAAAACTTAAGCATTATCCAAGCGCGTGGATTGGAAGCTAGAGACATTGAATCTCAGCCTTCTAATGTGCCACGGAGGACAGTTAATTATGAGATGGACGTTTTGCAAAACCGCTCTCTATTGTAATATAAATTATTATTATTATTACATATATGCGAAGGTTTAAATTTGCAACGGAAGTAAGACTTAGCATAACCCTAAAAAAATTTCAAGAAACACAAAAATAAGTTAAATAGGAGAACAAGCTTGTGCCTCATCCAACAAACGTAAGCATAGTCAAAATCCTTGACGTCAACAATGGGAATCAAAATTTAAAACATGAAAGAATAAAGGATGCCCCCACAAAGCACAGCTTCACACAGCCTACTTCGCAGAAGGTGGGAATCAATGATGTGATTCCTACAAAAGAAATATGGCAGAAAGCCCACGAAAAGCAGTTGGTCAAAAAATGTTAAAAGAAACGAAAGCAGTGAGTGACCACTTGGATCATAGTAGTAAACATGTGGTTCCCTCTTTTAACCAAAAACATTAAAAAAAAAAAAAAAGAGGATAAATTTCACTGACACCCTCTTTGTTTTACCGTAATCACATTGAGCACCCCTTCATTTATTATTTTGTTTAACACTGAAGTCCAATTGTCCTTTGACAAGCCCAAAAGTGATGTCATCCTCTAAAACAAGGTTTTGTATTTAGGTTTTACCCCCTGTCATTTACATTGGAAGAAAAAGACTCTTATACCCTTCATATTGTTGACTAAATTTCCTCTAATAAAATGAACTCTCCACTCTCCATCCCATCTCATAGACTCCCACGGCCCTTTTAAGTGTCTTTTAGAAAAAGAAGTACTATAATTTTTTGAACCAAAATCAAGTGCTTCTATCCATAATTTTTTCGATTTCTTTGCACAAAACTAAAGAATTCAATTACATTTTTAATTTGGTGCAAAGAAATTTGAAAAATTATGTGTAGAAGCACTTTGAAGAAAAAATAAAGCACTTTTATGGATCGTCTTAACGAGATGAAAAAAAAAAAAACGATATGGTGATCAAAGTGTTAAAAAAAAATTCATGAAAGAAAAAAAAAATCCAACAAGCAACAAGGTGATTATAATGACTTGCTTCTAACAAAAAGAGCATTTGAGAGAAAATTAGCTTTTAACAACTTAGCTTTTAGCCCTTTTATAGAAAATTGGCTTTTAGCAATTGTTGTTTCTAAGGGTATACGATGCTCTTTTTTGCTTTTTTTTTTTTCTATTTGAATAACATAGGGTACAACCAGAATATAAAACCTTGTTTTAGATGATGCCATCACTTTTGGACTTGTTAAAGGACAATTGGACTTCATCGTTACACAAATTGATAAAGTAAGGGTCTTTAGTGAGATTTCCGATAGTTAAGGGGTACTAAGTGTGATTAAAGTAAAATAGATGGGTGTCGGTGAAATTTACCATAAACAATTAACTCCACCGGGCCACCCCACTGCATTCACGATTCCCACCCTGCAATTGGAGTTTGCTGCGGCTTGTGACGAAAAACTAACAAGCAAAAATGTTGTCTTCAATTTGGTTAAGCTTTGATGATTTCACACAATGATTTCATTATGTGAAGATAGACATATGCATTGTTGTTTGTGGGTGACCAATGCAACTTCATCTTTTTCTTTTTCTTTGTTAAGTGTTGTCTTCAATTTGGTTAAGCTTCGAAAGCTTTCAAGTCTATCTATGACTCAATGCCGTAGAGCCTTGCTTGCTATACCTTGTGATCATGAGATAACTGAGTGTTTCTTTACTTTGAAAGTACGATGAGAAATAAGTTTTGTGAAGGCTTTGCCCAGTGAAGTTAACTAGCTACTTGGTGTATTTATTTTTATTTTATTATTATTATTTTTTAAGAAGAAGACTTACTTTAGATGTTAAACTTGAAGTGTTGGGAATTCTCATATTTTAGTTACGTCATTCGAATTTTATAGATGTGATTGTTTAGCTTTTCTTTCTTGGGTTTTTCTGTAGATGATATGCTAAACTAGGTGTTGAATTATGAAAATTGTATATCTACTGGGTGATATTTTATTGTTGGGAGAGACATTTCATTCCATTGAAATGTGATTCTACCAAACCAAATGCAGGAATTGGAATAAAAATTCCATTCTTCCTGTTGATTCTAGCCACAACCAAACATGCGAATGAGAATGATGATTCCAATCTCAATTCCTCTAATTTTTTAATCAGCATCTCAATTCCTCTAATTTCATTCCATTCCAATTTATATTCCACTCCATCCAACCAAATGCACCCTTAAGGAAAGCTTCAAAACACCCAAAAACCTCCAGTCCGGGAAATCGGACGAGAAGTGGGCGTGTATATATATATGTATATAATTTGTAATTCAGCATAGGATATCTTGGGGGCAAAAGAAATTATAGGGGAAAAAATATTTTTACAATCATAATCACAGATATGCCAGAGGCAATAAATTTACAAACGTATATGGAACTAAAATTTAGAACTACCCCTCAAAAGGATTTCAATGCCGAATTGAAATATGGATCAAGCATTTAGGATTTTCTCCAAGCCTGAACTAATAATTCGTCTAGGTTTTTTTTTTTTAGAACTTAATGTTAATTTTGTGTTAAATTTCATTAGATTATTTGATTCGTCTGGAAACAAGAGTAATGTAAAAAGTGTAAAAAAATGATGACTTTTTTTTGTTTTTGATTGTTTTATTTGTCAATTTTTGAGGTATTTTGTTAAAGGAGAGCTAACGAAATTTAAAGAAACACAGGAGTATAAGTTAAATAGGAGAACAAGGTCAGCCACGTCTTACAAACCTAATTACAGTAATAAGCTAGCATTGTCGAAATCCTGACGTCAACCATGCATTGCTAGAACGGTTAACTACGTACGGGAATAAAAGGGACCTAGCTCACTAAAACATGAAAGAATAAAGGATAAAGTAAGCCCAGATTGGAAGTGGATATATAAAACATGAAAGAATAAAGGAAGCCCCCCCCACTGGGAAAAAGGTGATATTCCAATTTCCAACCCAGGGATATGGCAGAATGCATGCCGATAGCAAAGCAGTTGGACGAAAAATGTTTTAAGTAACGCAAGCAGTGGACTCCTTGGATCTATAAATATACCCATCCGAGGGTACCAAACCTGCAATTGCAGTTATGCAGGCGATTCGTAGGTTTGTGTTGGGTGATGATGATACTACTTTGATCAACCACACGGGTATGGCTATCCAGATCTGCCAGTATCGCCTGTTACCCCCGTTTTCTCTAGACGTTAATCAGGATCCAGTCTACAAAACATCTCCTAGAATTCCTAGTGGTTCAACCTGGATAGACAGGGGCGTGACCAAGTATCACGACATTTTGTATCATACGGGCATGCTTCCATGTATGAGGATTTACTGTGAGGACCTTGGATTCTTTCCGGAAATGAAACCGAGGGGGTTAACTGCAGAACATTTCAAAAATTCAAAGACGATAACCTTCACATGGGAAGAAATTTCGCCAGGAACTCAAGGCATTAAGTGCAAACGGACGCCGCGATAGGTCTCTCTCTTTCTGCTTTTTTAATAATTTTAATTTATTTTATCAACGTTTTACTTGATATATATTGAAATATTGTAGTCTGTTATATGCATATGCAGGGGTGAAGCAATCAAACTCGGTCATTGCTGTCAAAAATTAGATCCCCGTACAAGGTATTTTTTCTATTTACTAATCCAAAAACTTACCAACTTAAATGTGATTATTATAAGGCAGATATACACTAATAATCCAAATTTGATTTGTACTCAGTGCAACGACTTGTTATGTTTAGAAAACAATCAATCATCATCCGTAATACTATCAACTCTAAAAAAGAAGTGAATGCCTGTTATTTCTTTGCATTTGAAGTGAGTTGGGTCAATTTACAGATTTTTTGTGGCGTCAATATAACAAACTTAGTGAGTGGGGTCAATTGAACCCAATTGTATGTATATCCCTTCGCACATTTGCACGTGCCATATGTGAGGAAATTTACCCTCGTCGTCGCTGAGTTTGGTTCGATGGTTAGGGGTTGTTTGGGCCAGTTTATGTGTACTTCGATTAATTTTCTTTCCGATATTTTCAAAGGCAAGCAATCTACGCCTAGAGTAGGGGATTCATAAGAAATTGTGTTTTGGGGGCCTTATGACCCAAAGAATCAAATGCTGATAAATTTTTTTTGTAGCAAACTACGAACCATGTGGACTAAAACCTATGGAGCTATTTACCAGGGCAGCTGCACATGTGGCTATGGATGGTAACATGACCACCCAAAAAAAAAAAAAAATTCTCAGGATACATTTATAATTTTTTAGGTAGCCCTTTGTTGAACACCCTACACAAAATAAATTGAACACCCAACCATAATAAATTGAACATGTTGTCCAATAAAAAAGCCCAAGTATTGAACATTTTGGCCAATAAAAAAGCCCAAGCTCAATTCAATTAAAAGCCATTGGCGGTTCCAATGTAAACAACCTAATTAAAAGTCATAGGCGGCTCCATAGCTTCCCATACATGTTCATTTGGACAATCTAAACTCTTTTATATTTTATATTACATGTAATAGTATTGTCGATCTTGAGTTTGTTTGGACACTTAGGCCTTGTTTGATACAAGGTTTGGAGGGTGGGATTGGACTAATAAGGAGGTGGGACCTCTAATACTATGTTTGGTTTGAGAAATAAGCCAAGGACTATTAGTCCCATGGGCATGCCAATCCCCCAAATTGGCCGGATTCGTAATACCTGGGGGTACTTGGTATTGTTAACAACGGGATTGGGATTGAAGGATTTCTCTCCTGTGCAAACCACCAAACCCCATGATCTAATCCTATCCTAGACAAAACAAACATGTTATTAACAATCCCATGATCTAATCCTGTGTAAAAACAAACATGGGAAATGATTTGTCTCATCATTAATAATCCCACCTTATAACCAATCCCAATCCTAATCCTATCTCATTACCAATCCCCCCAAAACGAAACCTCGTATCAAACGGGGCCTTAGTCTTATATTGTGTACATCCATCAATCAGGATATTCACAATTAGACTATTAATATTATAGCTCAAAACAAAGTACACACTTTTAATGATACAAATTTAAAAATAGAGACAGAAAAAAGTATTTATTAGTATAGATATTGTACTCTGACTTTTCCCTGAACAACAATTAACTTTATATCTCCAAAAATAAGAGCATATGTCATAAACATCCATGTGAATCTGTCCGCCTCACAATTTCCAACAATAAAAAATAATGTTCTTATGCCCCGATTTAATATTCCTTGGCCTAAAATATAAAATTCCCCGAGAATAGCAATTGTGACATCTTATGTATTTTTGTAGCTGGTCGCATTATATATTCGCACTGATATATAATATATTTTTTTGTTGTATATATAGCTAGTTAATAAAGCCAATAGAGTTAAAGGTAATTTTTGAACATCCTATTCAAACTTTCTGGAGTCGCAGCTATTTACTCTGGTTGTTTTGTAACATATGTTTATTTTCTTTGTGGGCTTTTGGAGAGTCATCATTCATCAAAGAACGTTGATGGCATTAGAAACGAAAATCAAAGATAAGACTTTAAGAGATTTTTAGGATCAAACTAGGGAAGTTTTAGATAAATTACCTTTCCCAAAACAGAAACAAGTGTTTAAGAAAGGAGAGAGAAAGCACTGCCCCAAAGTGCCTGCGCGGCCGGTCAACATGTGGCCTCAGATAAAAAATAAAAAAAACATGCGGCCTCAGATCCTATCTCTCACTTGAGAAACAAGAACCAAACAAAAACTTTGAACCTCTGTATACTCTGTTCAAATAGCACTATTTTTATCTCTCGTGTAGGGAAAAAAAACCAAACAAAAACACGAAATGCGTTTTAACTTTTAAGACTTGTAAGTTTATTACAGGATTGGGAACTCCAAATTTTTAAACATCTTAAGCCTTAAAGCAACTATTTGAACTTCAAACTTCAAATTTTGTTTTGGACAATATTTTAATAGCAAATTGTGAGTGTGCATCAATTTTTAGTCCATGCCAAAATTGTGTTGTCCCTTTACAGGTAGGTCAATCGACGGATTGTTAGGTAACATTTGCATGCAATATCTCATACGGGCGATAGCTTATTGGCGTGTTACATGTTTTTCAGGGAATTAGCGGAACAACTGGACGTAGCTTGAATAACTCGATGGTTTGAAGTCTTCTTTAGCTATAATATGTGATATGTTAATGGTTTGCATGGATTTTGCTACTATTTCCTTGGTGTGTAATAATTGCGTTACCCTCGTGCATTTGCACGATTGGTGTATGTTAATGGTTTGCATGGATTTTGCTACTATTTCCTTGGTGTGTAATAATATACTAGGTGCGTTACCCTCGTGCATTCGCACGATCGGTGTAGCCCGTTGATTTCTAAGTTGATGATCTTATTCACGAGGGTTTAATACAAGCAATAGAATAAGCAAATGTCCACCTACAGTTATAAGTACATAATTTGAAAAAATGATGATTCACAAAATTATTCCTAAGACCAATCAGAATGCGAACTAATTAATTTCAAACTCAAAGAGTCCACACATGAAGCAACCCTAGGTGCAAGGCACCAAATGGACTCTTGTAAAAGAAAAAAAGAACCAAAAGAAGAAGGGAAAGTAAGTATTAATTGCTAGGGAATTGTTTTTTCCCTATATGCAGCACGATCATCCCTCATAGATCTCAAGATCGCCGTATGTTGAAGACTGGATATGTAAAGCTATTAGCTCTCTCTCAGGTAGATTTACACCATCTATCTCAACTTTAGTATACAATCCTGCCTTTTTAACTGTAGCACAAGAGTAGGTAACGGAGTCTAGCCAAACAACTGTTGGTGCAAGAAACAGAGGAGGCTACACACAATCTCAAACACAATTTTATTGCAAATGCACACAAACACTTACAAAATATACTCTCGTACGTCTGATCTTTATCTCTCTCACTCACTCTAATTTCTTGCACACTTTACACAATCAACTTACAAACCAATTTATAGGTACAACAATACAATAAGACAAACATGAGATAAACTCTCATTTATTGAAAATCTCACAAAATCAAATACGTAACTCTTAAGCCTGATAGGGAACAATACTCCACGTTTTTCTTCTCCCAATTATCCAAATCTTATCTTTGACCAAATCTCTTCCACTTGCCTGTTGAACTTATTTCACTCATGTTTAATCAAGTTTAACTTTCATCATCCCCCTTAAACTTGATTTCCTCACAACACACATGTATTCTCCTCTGTTGCAATACACGCATCCATTTGAAGCAGCACAGCTTCAACCTCTTCCGCTATGTTGGCCTGTTCATTAACTTCTTCATAGGAGTCATCCTCCGTGCAATCATAACTATAGTGGCCATACTTACCGCAAGCATAGCACTGCACGTCTGCAGTACACTCCCTGTTGGGTCAAACGACTTCAATTCCGTCTCGACAACTCGAATCAGCTCGCCGGAGCTAAAGAAGATGAACAACGTGTGAACAACTCCGTGATTGTCTCGTCGGTGGAATTTCCCCACTGAACTCGTCTCGTCAAGGCAAGTGATCTACTTCTGGGATCAAAGTCAATTTTTGTAAACTTTGATTTCTGACCAAAGTTTGGCACGTCGTCTGATTCGTTGGTGTTTTGGCCCGTCTGGCTTCGTCCCGTCAATAATCAAAATTAATTTTTGATCACTTCTGATTTCTGGCCCCGTCTTGGCCGTCGTCTGTTTCGTCTTTGATTTTCAGCCCGTCTGGCTATCGAATCTCGTCGGAAAGTGGAACAGGGGTTCGTCACCATTAGCCTGTCTGGCTCTGATATCACTGTTGGTGCAAGAAACAGAGGAGGCTACACACAATCTCAAACACAATTTTATTGCAAATGCACACAAACACTTACAAAATATACTCTCGCACTTCTGATCTTTATCTCTCTCACTCACTCACTCTAATTTCTTGCACACTTTACACAATCAACTTACAAACCAATTTATAGGTACAACAATACAATAAGACAAACATGAGATAAACTCTCATTTATTGAAAATCTCACAAAATCAAATACGTAACTCTTAAGCCTGATAGGGAACAGTACTCCACGTTTTTCTTCTCCCAATTATCCAAATCTTATCTTTGACCAAATCTCTTCCACTTGCCTGTTGAACTTATTTCACTCTTGTTTAATCAAATTTAACTTTCATCAAAAACAAGTTCTCTTTTCAAATTCCACCGGAGTGCATGACTCAATGGCAGAATCTTCCCATAATCACGACGAAAGTTCCTAGAAAATTCTGTAGAGAAGGGGGTTTGTCCCTCAAAATGCTGCCACAACAGCAATGGTGCTCATCCCACTAGCAGTATGCGTATGATAGAAGTCCTCATTAGAAAACGGGTGAGCTGGGTGCTTCACGTAACTCCAACGAACAAATGGAACTTGAATTACGTACCGCGATGCTGGGAAAAAGAAAACTAACTTCAAAACGTAAGTTAAGGAATTAAACTGATCTATACCAATAAGATTTTCTAAAATCCGAGAGCAAATAATATGCATAGCTAGGAGCTAAACTTTTGCAAAGATCTAAAGCACAGAATTCCAGGAAACAACACAAAAGGATAAAGAAACTTACGAAAACCTTGAGTTTGAAGTGTAAACCTGGTGAAATAACATTCACAACACTACGAACCATGCAAATTTGCAAGCCTCCCCTTGTTTTGGAAATGAAGAAAAGTGTACGAATGTTTGGAACTTTTCTGGGAAATCAAGGCCTAGTAACGATACAAAACTGGAGTGGAGTGCAGTTGGTGCCTCCCTTATACTCCCAATGCATGCGCTGAGTTCGATTCCCGTAAGCACCCATCCCCTTCCTCAAGTCCCCTAGGATAGAGTAGATTAGGATTAACGAATGACAAAAATAAAAAATAAAAAATAAAAAAATAAACGATACAAAACTGAAAGATTTTACCACAAACCATACAGCTAATTTTTTTTAGAACAAACTACCCACAATCCATTGTTACATTCTCGGAACCAATTCGACATAGTATTCAAGGACGTAAACTCTTTCTTCTTTTATATTGAGTAAGTAACTATTTCCCTAGCATGCCAATGCACAACCTCATCCCTTTTTTAAAAACTCGTTATATTAAATTAACCCCAAGACGTCAAAGGTAATTTTTTTGTGAGAACCCACACAAACTCAACTCTTTCCTACTCTTACTACTGTTGTTACACCCATTTATTTCATTAGGTTCCATGAATTTTTCCGATCCCACAATCAACAAAACCTCTCAAAATATACAGTAAGAAAGAAGGCCACCAAAATATATATATTTTTATTACCAGCCCATGTCTATATCCATCTTAGGACACGGACAGAACTAAATTTGACTACAAAGCCCTATGCATGAGTAAACAAATACATAGCAAACATGCTAAGATTCAAGGTAAATGCAAGTCAAAGTCAGTTACACAATAAAATATGCAAGTCTAAGTCTACTAAACCATATAATACAACAAACCCCAAGATGAAACTGAAAAGACCTCACAACTATGAACAAGCACAACTTCTTAATAGCCCCAACTTCTAATAACTTTGTAGACAAACAAAGAAATGTAAAGAGTACATAGAGTAAGAGGTGTTATGGATTTATCGCCGAACACCTGTTCAATCCTACAACGCCCCTACGGATCTTAGGAACAATGAATCACAGAATAGACAAACAAATAAGTGCGTAATGAAAAACCGGAAAGAAAAAGCAAGACACAAGATATACGTGGAAAACCTCAACGTGAGGAAAAACCACGGGAGCCACACCAGTCCACTATGAAATCGAATCAACGAGTACAAGTCTTCTCACAATCTCTCTGAGATTGGTTTTCTCTTGCCTCTCTCTAGTTTTCTCGCTCTGAAAACTGTTACACGACTCTAACGCACACACAGTCGGCCGAAACCCTAAAAGGCATTATAAGGCTCTCGGTAGCGCTACAGGGAAACACCTGTAGCGCTCCAGAACACTCTGTTCACAAATTAGGTCCTGGGTAGCGCTACACCAAAACCTTGGTAGCGCTACCGCGTGGTTATCTGCACTCCCAACAATCTCCCACTTGAAGATAACCTGAAGCATCCGCAAATAAACAACTGCAAACCCAAATGATCTCAATAAAAAACGTGGACGTAGTCATCTGACCCCTCTTGGTGTGACTCCAGGCCCATCATCTCTTCAAAATCTTCTCTAGCAACAAATCCCCATCCTCCAAAAGCGAACGAATGAAATGGTACCTCAAATCAATATGCTTCGTCCTGGCATGGAACACTGGATTTTTGGCAAGGTGTATAGCACTCTGGCTGTCACTGAAAAGAACGCAGTTCTCTTGCTTCAAACCCAACTCCTCCAAGAAGCCCTTCAACCAAATCATCTCCTTTGCAGCCTCAGTCACGGCCACATACTCAGCTTCTGTCGTGGATAGTGTCACTAATTTCTGCAGACGTGAGACCCAGCTCACCGCTGTTGAACCCATAGTATAGATATAACCTGTGGTACTTCGCCGCGTATCCTGATCACCAGCAAAGTCTGCATCCACATATCCCTGCACTGTCAATTTCCCTTTCCCAAAACAAAGTGGCAAATCAGTGGTACCTCTCAAATATCGCATGATCCACTTTATTGCTTCCCAATGCTGTTTCCCTGGATTGCTAGCAAACCTGCTCACAACTCCCACTGCATGGGCAATGTCTGGTCTCGTGTTCACCATCGCATACATCAGGCTACCCACGACCGAGGTATACGGAACCTTGGCCATGTACTCTCTCTCTGCATCTGTCTTGGGTGATTGCCCCTGAGAAAGTTTGAAATGACTTCCCAAGGGTGTGCCAACTGCCTTAGCACTCTGCATATTGAACCTCTCCAGAACACGTTCAATATACTCAGCCTGACTCAACCGCAAGGTCCCCTGAGCCTTATCTCTGCTGATCCTCATCCCAAGTATCTGCTTAGCTGCACCCAGATCTTTCATAGCAAACTCCGTTGCCAACTGTTGTTTCAACCTGTTGATCTCCCTAACACAGGAACCTGCTACAAGCATATCATCTACGTAGAGCAATAAAATGATGTAACTAGACTCAAACCTCTTGAAGTAACAACAGTGATCCCCATTGCACCTTGTGTAGCCACTGCGCTGCATGAAACCATCAAACTTTCTGTACCACTGTCTGGGAGCCTGTTTCAAACCATACAAACTCTTCTTGAGCCTGCACACCATCTCTTCCTTGTCTTTCACAATGAAGCCAACAGGCTGCTTCATGTAGATTTCTTCATCCAAGTCCCCGTGAAGAAAAGCAGTTTTAACGTCTAACTGCTCAAGGTAGAGATTTTCAGCAGCAACCAAACTCAACACCACTCTGATAGTGGCCATCTTCACAACCGGTGAAAATATCTCTGTATAATCGATCCCCTCCTTCTGTTGGAAGCCTTTTACAACCAATCTTGCCTTGTACCTTTTCTTGCCATCACTCTCCTGCTTAAGTCGAAAAACCCATTTGTTCTGCAAGGCTTTCTTTCCTGCGGGAAGCTGAGCTAACTGCCAAGTATCGTTGGAATGAAAAGAATCCATCTCTTCCTGCATCGCAGTCTTCCACTTAGCTGACTCGGAAACCTGCATAGCCTCATCATAGCACTCTGGTTCTCCACTGTCCATCAAAAGCAAGTAATCAAACGAAGAAATATATTTCGGATTCGGCTTGTGTACTCTGGTTGTCCTCCTCAACACTCTGACCGCTGAACTAGTCCCTGTCTCTGGAGCTACCTCATCTGAAACTGTCCCCTCTGAAACTGTCTCATCTAAAGCTCTCTCCTCTGCCTTACCAGACCTCTATTCAACCCCACTGTTATCTGGAAGATCCTCCAACTCAAAGTACTCGGACGTATCTCCATCCGAAGTGGTACTCCCACTGCTCTGTTTGCTGTCCCTGTCTTTGTACATCACCTTTTCATCAAACACAACGTCTCTGCTTCTGATTATCTTTCGGTTCTTGTCATCCCAAAAACGATAACCAAAATCATCTCCGCCGTACCCAATAAAGGTGCACTTCTGTGACTTAGCATCAAGTTTATCCCTGTCCTTGTCGCTAATATGCACATAGGAAACACAACCGAAAACACGTAAGTGTGAGAGATTTACCTTTTTACAACTCCAAACCTCCTCTGGTATGCCAAAATTCAACGGAACTGATGGCCCAAGATTGATCAAATATGCTGCTGTGTCGACTGCATCTGCCCAAAACATCTTGGGCAACCCTGCGTGTATCCGCATGCTCCTAGCACGCTCAGTCAAGGTCCTGTTCATCCTCTCTGCAATGCCATTATGCTGCGGAGTCCCTGGAGGTGTCCTCTCTAAACGAATCCCGAATAGAGCGCAGGCTCTCTTGAACTCCCCCAACTCATACTCTCCGCCGTTGTCGGACCTCAACCTTTTCACCTTCAAATCTGTTTCATTCTCAACCCTGGCCTTCCACTTCTTGAAGACTTCAAAGACCTCTGACTTGTGCTTCATGAAGTATACCCATACCTTCCTCGAGTGATCGTCGACAAAGGTAACATAGTAATAAGAACCGCCAAGAGAAGACACTGTAGCTGGACCCCACACATCTGTATGGACAAGCTCTAGCTTCTGAGCCCTGGGAGGCCTGCCGCCTTTCTGAAAGCTAACCCGTTTCTGTTTCCCGAAGATACAATCCTCACACATGTCAATATCCACTGACTCTAAACCCGATAGCTTCCCATTCGACTGCATCACCTTCATTCCCTTCTCACTCATATGCCCCAGTCTTCTGTGCCACAGATTTGAACTCTCCTTGCTGTCTGCAACAACAAGTGTATCGCTACGATGTGAAGTCAAGTAAAGTGTACCAACTTTCTTGCCTTTAGCCGCCACCATGGTACCGTTGGAGACTTTCCACGTGTCCCCTGTGAATGTCAAAGTATAACCTGCTGCTGCAAGCTGTCCAACCGAAACAAGATTCCTCTTCAAATTCGGAACGTGCCTGACATCTTTCAGACACCATCTGTACCCCTGCGTCGCAATTTGAACATCCCCTCTTCCCACTATACTGCAAGGCTCGTCGTCCCCCAAGTATACTTTCCCAAAGTCCCCTGCTACATAGTTCTGCAGAACCTCCCTGTTAGCAGTGGCGTGGAATGAGGCACCCGAATCAATCACCCACGATTCGGCGTCGCTGTTCATGGCAAGAATAAGTGCATCGTGCACAATATGAGCCTCTTGCTCACTGTTATTCTTCTTCGGTGCTTTGCAAGTCGTTGACATATGGCCTGTCTGACCACAATTCCATCATTCACCTTTAATAGGCCGAACCTGAGATTTGGCCTTATTTCCCTTACCCTTGGATTTCGACCTGTTCCTGTTCTGATTCTGACCACCCCTGGCTTGGCTTCTGCCCCTTTGCTCAACACTTAGAGCTGAACCTGAACTACTTGAACCATCGATCGAACCCCTTCTGACCTCCTCAGTCAAAATCAAACTGACAACCTCACTCAGTTTCAACTTTTCTTTCCTTGCCGAATTACTAACTGCAGTAACAGTACCCTGCCAGCTCTCTAGCAACTGAGACAGAATTAACAAGGCTTGAACCTCATCATCAAACTCGATATCGACAGACGTAAGTTGATCAACAATCATATTGAACTCACTGAGATGTGACATAAAGGAAACCCCTTCTGCCATAGACAGGTTGAAAAGTTTTTTCATAAGATGTACCTTATTCGCAGCAGACGGTTGCTCGTACATCTTCTTCAACGCTTCCATAAGCTCCTCCGTCGTTTTCTCCTTCAGTATGTTGTGTGTGACTAACTTGGAAAGAGACAGGCGAATAACCCCTAACGCCTTTCTGTCAAGAACTTTCCAATCATCGTCGCTCTCTGTAGCTTTCTTCCCCTTTTCTTTACCTTCCAACGGCCGGTAAAGATCCTTCTGATACAGATAGTCCTCTATCTGCGTTTTCCAAAACGCGAAGTCTGACCCATCAAACTTATCAATCTTCTGTTTGCCTTCTTCAGAACCCATAGCTCCCACTGAAACCCTAGCCTGCCCGAACAAGATTAAACCCTAACCTGTCAAACAAAATCTACCGCAACCGTGGCTCTGATACCAGTTGTTATGGATTTATCGCCGAACACCTGTTCAATCCTACAACGACCCTACGGATGTTGGGAACAATGAATCACAGAATAGACAAACAAATAAGTGCGTAATGAAAAACCGGAAAGAAAAAGCAAGACACAAGATATACGTGGAAAACCTCAACGTGAGGAAAAACCACGGGAGCCACACCAGTCCACTATGAAATCGAATCAACGAGTACAAGTCTTCTCACAATCTCTCTGAGATTGGTTTTCTCTTGCCTCTCTCTAGTTTTCTCGCTCTGAAAACTGTTACACGACTCTAACGCACACACAGTCGGCCGAAACCCTAAAAGGCATTATAAGGCTCTCGGTAGCGCTACAGGGAAACACCTGTAGCGCTCCAGAACACTCTGTTCACAAATTAGGTCCTGGGTAGCGCTACACCAAAACCTTGGTAGCGCTACCGCGTGGTTATCTGCACTCCCAACAAGAGGAAGTACCAAGTTACTTTCTGGAAGGTGACCAGGTGTCGCGATGGAAGTTTGATCATCTCCCCCATCTTTAGGTCTAATACCATACATAAGCAACTCAACACAAAGCCGATAACCAATAAAACTACCATTATTACAAAATTAAAACATATTCATTTGACTGACAGGAATTCTACCTTCTTAGCTCTTCGATTTTGAAAAGAATTGCAATCAGCTAGGGCAGATGATTCTCCTTTCTCTTTGGACACAAGCTCCATCTCCTCTCAAAATGAAATACTAAATTATTGCAGATGTAGGAGTGATAAAATTTTCAATAACTACTTGGAACACAACAAACTTGAAGCAGACACATAATGGACAATATGACTTAAAGTAAATCCATTTCCCAATGTAATATCTATTGTTGAGTGTGGCTTCAAAATGGTGCTCGCAGCATCTCTGGTCCGGACCAAGGTAATGGTGGTCCGGACCAGCACTTGTGGTACGATTTTGGAGGTCGCAGCAGTGTTCGTCCGCAGTTGGTCCGCAGTTGGTCCGGACCGGGTCCGGACCAGGTCCGGACGAGGGGTCCTGCAGCGCTCCGATTGATCTCAGCAACCTTGGTCCGGACAAGCCGGGTCTTGGTCCGGACGAAGGCGACGTACAGCAGTTTTTTTAAAGTGCGTTTTTATCAGTTTTAGGGTTAAGAAGTCTAAACTTGTTTTGGAGAGAAAAACCCAGAGAGACTGAGAGAAACATCGAGAGGAGATTGGAGATTGTAATCCTTATTGATTATAGTGGATTGATTCGTCCCTTCCCCCCGTGGATTAGCTACACAGCCTGTGTAGTGAACCACGTAAATCTCTTGTGTTCTTGTGTGCTTGGTTTTCTTGCTTTCCTAGCGTTCTTCATCTTTATTGTTCTTGTTTCTAGATTGATTGTGCTTGCTAGAATCGTTGTGACTTCCGCAGTATCGCACAACAAAGTGGTATCAAAGCTCTTGGTTAGGGTTTCTAGCAGAGTACCCAGTTAGGGTTTCAATCTAGGGTTTCACTAAAGATGTCGAATACCAAGTATGAGGTGGAGAAGTTCACCGGTAAGAATAACTTCTCTTTGTGGCAGCGGCGTATGAAGGATATCATGATCCAACAGGGTGTCTCAAAGGCTTTAGACGGGAAGACGAAGAAGCCTGCGGAGATGACAGACAGTGTTTGGGATGATCTTGACGCTAAGGCAGCCAGTTCTATTCGTCTAAACCTAGGCGATGAAGTTATTCACAACGTGTTAGACTCAGAGACGGCAGAGGCGATCTGGAAAAAGCTCGAGGGTTTGTACATGAGGAAGAATCTGACCAACAAGCTGTATGTCAAGAAACAGCTGTATGGATTGCAGATGAAAGAAGGTACGAATCTATTAGAACATTTAAATTCCTATAATATGCTGAACTCGCAACTGGTGGGTTTTGGAGTAACGCTTGATGAGGAGGATAAGGCTATCCTGTTGTTAGCATCACTGCCCCCTTCATATGATCATCTGGTGACTACAGTTATGTATGGGAAGGAAACCTTGTCACTCGATGAGGTTACCAGTACCCTTTTGTCTCATGAGAAGATGAGGAGGGATGATAATGTTGATGCAGATCAAGGTCTTTTTGTCTCTAAGCCACAGTCGAGCCGAGGTAGAAGCAAGTCAAAAGGGAAGGGAGGTTCAAATCGGGAAAGGTCGCAGTCGAGAGGGAAGTCAAACACGAAAAAGGATGTGGAGTGTCACTTTTGTCACAAGATGGGGCACTACAAAAATCAATGCGAGGATTTGAAAAATCTTCTTGCAGAGGCGAAAAAGGGGAAGAAGAAGGTGGAATCCGTTAGTATTGCGGAGGACAAATCAGACAGTGACGTCGACGCAGATTTACTCTCCGTTTCTTCAGGTAGCAATTTTCTTTCAGAGTCATGGATTTTGGATTCTGGTTGCTCTTATCATATGTGCCCTAATAAGGAGTGGTTTGACAATTATAAGCCTTGCAATGGTGGTACGGTTCTAATGGGTAATGATGCAGTTTGCAAAGCCATTGGAATCGGTACCGTGAAAATTAAGATGTTTGATGGAGTTGTGAGGGTTTTGGGGAATGTCAGACACGTGCCTGAACTTAGGAAGAATTTAATCTCTTTGGGAGCATTAGATTCAGCTGGGTGTATGTACACAGCACAAGGTGGAGCAATGAAAATTAGCAGAGGAGCTTTGGTGCTAATGAAGGGACAGAAGGTGGGTAATTTGTACAAGCTGATTGGGGACACAGTTGTAGGTGGAGTTGCTATCTCCACACCTGCAGAATCTAGCACTGATGACACGAGACTTTGGCATATGCGGCTTGGCCATATGGGTGAGCGTGGTATGTTGGAGCTTCATAAGCGTGACTTGTTGAAGGGGGTCAAAGCGTGCAAGATGGATTTCTGCAAGTATTGCGTGTATGGGAAGCAGCACAGAGTCAGTTTCAAGACAGGTGTTCATACAAGCAAGGAAGTTCTCGATTATGTTCATTCAGATGTCTGGGGTCCAGTTACCGTATCTTCTCACAGTGGTGCTCATTACTTTGTCAGCTTCATTGATGACTATTCCAGAAAGGTATGGGTTTATTTTTTGAAGCATAAGTCTGATGTGTTTGCTACGTTTAAGACTTGGAAAGCACAGGTTGAAACTCAGACTGGGAAAAGGATAAAGTATTTCAGAACTGACAATGGGACAGAGTACAGGGAAAAGGAGTTTTTGGCCTTCTGTGATTCAGAGGGAATTACTCGACACTACACAGTTAAGAAGACTCCACAGCAAAATGGAGTAGCAGAAAGGATGAACAGAACCTTGACAGAGAGGGCCAGATGTATGCGGTTGAATGCAGGGTTGCCGAAGGTATTTTGGGCAGAGGCAGTCAACACTGCATGTTTTCTCATTAACAAGTCTCCTTCTTCAGCCATTGATTTCAAGATCCCACAAGAGGTTTGGTCAGGTAAACCAGTTAATTTGTCGGATTTGAGAATCTTTGGCTGCCCGGCTTATGTGCATGTGCCGGATTAGGAGAGGTCGAAGCTTGATCCCAAGTCCAGAAAATGTATCTTTCTTGGATATGAAAAGGGTGTCAAAGGATACAGGCTCTGGGATCCTGAGGCACGGAAAAGGGTGATCAGCAGGGACGTTGTGTTTGATGAGGCATTTATGTTGAATCGGAATGATGAGACAGAATCTGGGGGTCCGAGGGAGAAATCCGTAGTCGAGGTGGAGCTTGAGGAGCCTGGTTCATTCAGTGATACAGGTGATGATCACGACCCACAGCAACAGCAAGAGGAGCCTTACACAGTCGCGAAAGGAAGGGAAAAACGGGTTCACAAACCTCCAGTTCGGTATGGTTTTGAGGACATGGTTAGTTTCGCTTTGGTGGCTGGCAGTGGAGATTCATTGTCTTACAAGGATGCTACAAGCAGTACTGACAACGACAAATGGTTGGTAGCAATGTCAGAAGAGATGGAGTCGCTCCACAAGAATAAAACTTGGGAATTGGTGAAATTGCCTAAGGGGAAGCAGGCCGTTGGGTGCAAGTGGGTGTATCGAAAAAAGGAAGCGTTGTCAGAGAAAGAGGGTGAAAAGTACAAGGCTCGGTTAGTTGCTAAAGGTTATTCACAGAAGGAAGGAGTGGACTATAATGAGATTTTTTCACCGGTTGTGAAGCACACTTCTATCCGTGTAATTTTAGCAATGGTCGCGATGCATGACATGGAGTTAGAGCAGCTTGATGTTAAAACTGCTTTCCTCCATGGAGACTTAGACGAGCAGATTTACATGCAACAGCCTGAAGGCTTCAAGGAACCTGGTAAGGAGGAGTATGTATGTTTGTTGAAGAAGTCATTGTATGGCTTGAAGCAGTCTCCCAGGCAGTGGTACAAGCGCTTTGATTCGTTCATGGTGTCGCATGGGTACGCGCGCTGTGAGTATGACTGTTGCATATACTATCGTGTCCTTTCAGATGGTTCTTATGTTCTACTTGCTTTATATGTTGATGACATGCTGGTAGCAGCAAAAAGCAAGCAAGAAATTGGGAAGTTGAAGTCGATGTCGAACAGTGAATTTGACATGAAAGATCTTGGAGCTGCCAAGAAGATTCTTGGGATTGAAATTCACCGTGACAGAAGGGCTGGTCAGTTGAGGTTGTCTCAGAGTGGTTATTTGCAGAAAGTGTTGCAGAGGTTCAACATGCAAGATTCCAAGTCCGTAAGTACCCCACTTGCGGCACACTTCAAACTTTCTGCCAATATGAGTCCTAGTTCAGAGGATGAGGTAAAGCACATGGAGGAGGTGCCCTATGCGAATGCAGTTGGGTGTCTCATGTATCTGATGGTGTGTACAAGACCAGACATATCGCATGCAGTTAGTGTGGTCAGCAGGTATATGGCAAACCCGGGAAAGGAGCATTGGAATGCAGTTAAATGGGTTTTCAGATATCTCGCGGGCACTCGTGATCTGGGGATAGTGTTTGATCAGAAAGAGGCTTCAGAAAACGTGGTGGGCTATGTGGATTCAGATTATGCTGGGAATATCGACTCTCGTAGGTCGATGACAGGGTATGCATTTATGTTTTCCGGAGGTCCCGTCTGTTGGAAGTCTACTCTTCAGGATACAGTGGCTTTATCGACTACAGAGGCAGAGTACATGGCAGTGACTGAGGCAGCGAAAGAAGCAGTTTGGCTTAAGGGGTTGGTTAGTGAACTTGGTTTCATGCAGGACAGTGTGTTGCTGCATTGTGACAGTCAGAGTGCAATTCACTTGGCGAAGAATCAGGTATACAGCGCAAGGACAAAGCATATTGATGTGCGGTATCACAGGATTCGGGAGTGGTTAGCATCAGGTGACCTAACTTTGTCTAAGGTTCACACTGATGAGAATGCGTCTGATATGTTGACGAAGCCGGTTCCGAGGGAGAAGTTTGAGCGTTGCTTGAACTTGCTCCATGTTCTCCGTTATTGATTGAGGACTTGAGGGTGGAGCACTCATACCCGTAAAGGGAGTGCAGTTGGGGGTTACATCAAGCTTTTCTTCAGGATGGTTCAGTTTGAAGCCAAGGTGGAGATTTGTTGAGTGTGGCTTCAAAATGGTGCTCGCAGCATCTCTGGTCCGGACCAAGGTAATGGTGGTCCGGACCAGCACTTGTGGTACGATTTTGGAGGTCGCAGCAGTGTTCGTCCGCAGTTGGTCCGCAGTTGGTCCGGACCGGGTCCGGACCAGGTCCGGACGAGGGGTCCTGCAGCGCTCCGATTGATCTCAGCAACCTTGGTCCGGACAAGCCGGGTCTTGGTCCGGACGAAGGCGACGTACAACAGTTTTTTTAAAGTGCGTTTTTATCAGTTTTAGGGTTAAGAAGTCTAAACTTGTTTTGGAGAGAAAAACCCAGAGAGACTGAGAGAAACATCGAGAGGAGATTGGAGATTGTAATCCTTATTGATTATAGTGGATTGATTCGTCCCTTCCCCCCGTGGATTAGCTACACAGCCTGTGTAGTGAACCACGTAAATCTCTTGTGTTCTTGTGTGCTTGGTTTTCTTGCTTTCCTAGCGTTCTTCATCTTTATTGTTCTTGTTTCTAGATTGATTGTGCTTGCTAGAATCGTTGTGACTTCCGCAGTATCGCACAACATCTATTGGATGATAGATCCATCCTGAATCATTCCATTCGAATACTAAATGGATGGACGACAAAAGATAAGGATTTGCAAGCCAATCATGGGCAAAAAAAGTAAATTTGCAGACATGACTTCAGCTAAGGACAATTGCCTTAAATTTTGTCTGTGAAGCCTTCAAAACTTGGTTCCTATCCCCCGTGCATTTTTCCCATGTCAACTCATCGAGATAATAGGGCACCTGAACATAAAATCAATATATAGGTCCAAATCCAATGCAGTGAAACTGATTCGACTAGAGATATACGGTAGGAACATTGTGCAAAACTCATAAGACGACCAGCTTTTGGAATAATGCTTACCTACGTCGGTGAAACGTACACCCAGGAATGAAAAGCTGTTTAGCGAAGTAGAGAAAGTGATAGAAAAAAGGAGGAAAGTATAGGAGCCCATAAGCATTTGTGTCTTGATTTCACAACAAACTTTAGCGATTCCTTAGCTATTCGATTGTTTGTAGAGAGAGAGAGAGAGTGCTTACCCTTGCTAAAAGCAAGAGAACCAGAGGATCAACGAATCTTCGGAGAGCTAAATCGTCAGAGAAAGGAAGAGACATGTGTTTACTATGAGAGGGAGAGACTGGCTTCATCTTCTTCCTCATCGTCTTTTAAACCGCTGGCTTCATCTTATTCCTCAAGCGTATGGAACACGCACATGCCAAATTGGCTCCATCTTATCTGAAATCTTAGACATCTGAGGGCTGTCCAACAGAATTTAGGAGGGGCAAAAGTTGTTTATACTGACTCTCCGTTAGCTGCTGTAGAGGTAGTTCTGAAGCGGATACGTTAGAGAGTGTACTACTTCGAGTGGGCATAGACGTAGATGCTGCCGCAACTATAGGTGACCCAACTTTTCTAGACCCTTGTGTGCGTGACTTTGGATGCCATGTGGGATAGCCATGAACTTCAAAACATTTGCTACGGGTATGTCCTGTCCCACCACAATAATCACAAAATATTTGAGACTTTTGTTTTTCAGTGATTGCTGGTGTGCTTTTGAAAGAGTGGGGGCGTGGCGCAGCTAGTGCAGGAACATCAATTATTGCAGTTGGAACATTAAGGCTTTTCTGCTTTTCTTCTTGTTGGACCAAGGCATAGACCTTGTTCATGTTTGGCATTCGTTCCATTGTAAGAACCTGAGTCTTCAATGTTGCAAAATCAGCATTAAGACCCATAAGAAACTGATAAACTCGTTCTGATTGCAAAAGATTTTGATACTCTTTACTTGCTCCAAAAGTACAAGTTGGTATCTCAGTGTAAGATGCTAAGTACTCATCCCACAAAGTCTTCAAGACGGTGTAATAAGAACATACAGATTGTTGTTCCTGCTGAGATGTGGCGATAGACCTTTTCAACTGAAAGATTCTTGAGCTGTTTCCTTGCGAGAACCTATCTTCAAGATCCATCCACACCTCATGAGCAGATTCAGCATAACTAACGCTGTTTGCAATATCTGGATTTAGACTATTGAGCAACCAAGATATTATCATATTGCTACAGCGTTCCCAAGCCATTACGGACGATGCAGAATTCTGGTTTAGCCAAACTCCCATCAACAAAGCAAAGCTTGTTCTTTGCTGCAAGTTCTATTTTTACAGCACGTCTCCATGACGGAAAATTATCTCCAATTAGTTTTTGGGAAACTAAAACCATACTAGGATGGTCTGAGGGATGAAGATAGTATGGAGAGGAGTAATCAATAGTTTCAGAGGTTGCCCCAGCCTTTCCTTTGGCGGACGAGATTTCGATACCCGTCATGATTATTCAAGAAAAGAACAATCGTGTGTGCACAAAAGGGAAATAAGGCAATTAAATTTTGCAAATTGCTAGAAACAATAACAAAATAACTCGTAGCGCTCTGATACCATGTTAAACAAATGAGAGCAAAAAGCTTAACTTGTTATTGATCCCAAAGTATGTATATGTACTAGTTACAAGAGATAACATCAGTTACAAGAGATAAGGATAAATATCCTTGTATAAAAAAGATAAAGAAAAGGAATAAGTATAAAAGAGATAAGCTACAACAACTAAGTATCCAACTGCTTGGATCAGATGACGATATGAGGAGGAATAATTATCAAGTGCTTGACATGTGATTTCCAACAAGTTTAGAGTAGTTGTCAGGGCTTAAAATGAGCCCGACCGGAGAAACCATAACTCAATTTCGAGTTTGCTGCCAAAAACACCAAATCAATATTATTTTTGGGTCTGACTACCTATTTGATCTTATTGTTGTAGAAGATTAGCTTTCTGATATTATGTTTTTGATGTTTGTATGATATTATTATTCTAAAAAACCACTGTGTGATGTTTCTTTTTTGCTTCTGTTTAATACTCCCTCCGTTCCATAATATTGGTCCCCTATGAAACTACGTGCAATTTTCAAACTAAAAAATAACGCATCTATAAAATAATTTTTGGATTTTTTCCGCACCGTTTAAAAGTTCACAATGAGATCTATCAAACAAGATCCATATTGATGAACAAATTATGTTCATAAGTACATTATTTTTTAGTTTGAAAATTGCACGTAGTTTCGTAGGGGACTAATGGAATGGAACGGAGGGAGTATCATTTTAGTAATAAACGAAAAGATCATAACAGTTTAGGTTTTATTGCATAATAAGGTAGAAATTAGGTTTTGTTTGGTAGAAATTTAGATTAGCATGGTGGTTAATAATTGACCCTTCTCTAATAAATGTTATGTAGCATATATATTAAACAAGATTAGTTTTTTAAATGTTTATAATACTAGACTTCTTATATGATTATTATTTTGGGTAAATAGCAAAAACACCCCCTCATCTATCACCGTTTTGCAGGGACACCCCCTCATTTGTAAAACTCAGTAGTCACAACCCTTCATCTATGAACCGTTGGCAGGGACCCCCCCTTCTTCACGTCATTTTCGTCCAAATCCTTAACAGAATTGGATACAATTACGTTATTGCCCCCTCTTTTATTAGGCAAACACCAAACACTTTCCATCTCTCCTCCAATTCGAACAAAGTCCATCAAAAAATGTAAGTTTGCATTTTTTGGGGGCTTGCATAAAATCAGATTTGCATCATATTGGGCAAACAGTAAAGTAGAATAATAGAATAGAGTTGTTGGTGTTCTTTCAACTAACCTTGTAGTTAACACACCCTAAGAATCTCCTCCCAGGGTTTGCTATGGATTTTGATGTGTGGATGGGTGCTGGCATTCCACAATGATAAGTGGGGTAGTCCACTTTGGTTCTGCTTGAACCAGTGGAATCCATGGAAGCCATTTGAGATCTGGGAGAGAGAGAGAGAGAGAGAGAGAGAGAGAGAGAGAGAGAGAGAGAGAGAGAGAGAGAGAGAGAGAGAGAGAGAGAGAGAGAGAGAGAGAGAGAGAGAGAGATTGGTAAGAGGAGGAAGAGAGACTTTTGCTCAAAATCTAGGTTTGGAAGGCTATTATATGGAAGCAAGAGTAAGAAATTTTTTTGTCCAAAATGAGAGGGTATATGTGTCTTAAATATGTTGTAATCCATTTTTCATCCAAAAAATGGACAAAAATGACCCGGAGGCGGTGTCCCTACTAACGGTACATAGATGAAGGGGTGTGAGTGTTGAGTTTTATAGATGAGGGGGTGTCCCTGCAAAACGATGATAGATGAGGGGGTGTTTTTGCTACTTATCCTATTATTTTCTCTAAGAAAAGAAATATAAAACAAGCCATGAAAGAAATTTAGTTATTTAAAAAAAATATAAGTCTATCTAGCCGATTAATAAAAATGGAAACCTGTACATTTTTATTTGGTGAAAAGTTGTATTATAGTATATATTGTATAACTTTTGGTGTAAACTTAAAGTTACAAACTATATATGTTTTGATTCAATAAATAAGAATCTTTTTTATTAAATTAGCATTACTATTATGATGTTTAGTATAAAAAAACCAAAATATATAAATATTGGAGATATAAATTAGTATTACTAATATAAGTATATGGGAAAATTTCATAAAACCCCCTAAACTTTGACCCAAATATCAAAAAACCTCCTAAACTTTCAATTTTTTCAAGCGTACTCCCAAACTTCACTTCTGTTATTCAAACATACTCCCAGTACCGTCAGGATCTGTTACCTAACTAACGGAAAATGCTAAGGTGGAGGTTAACGAACCCAAAAACCATTAATAATTTGGGAAAATTTCATAAAACCCAAATTATTAACGGTTTTTGGGTCCGTTAACCTCCACCTTAGCATTTTCCGTTAGTTAGGTAACAGATCCTGACGGTGGGAGTATGTTTGAATAACGGAAGTGAAGTTTGGGAGTACGCCTCAAAAAATTGAAAGTTTGGGAGGTTTTTTGATATTTGGGTCAAAGTTAGGGGGGTTTTATGAAATTTTCCCTAAGTATATTGATGTAGTAAAAAAAACTTGTTTATTAGAAAAATCAACTTTTGCTAGAATTACCATTTACCCTTTGAATTTTTTAAAAACTATTAAATGACCCTAGATCTCATAAAATTACAACATGGACTTGTTTTTCTAAATTATAGATCAACCCCATAATTTTATGAATTACAGAACTGCCCCTAAAAATTGTAAACTTAGTAGTTTAACACCTATATTTGGCAAGATTATGATTTTGACCCTAAACTTGGTAGATTTACCTCTTAAACCCTAGACATAGTTAAATCACGGCTTTAACATTGAAATTCAAAGAATGATGTCTTCGACCTCAAACTTTCATAGGATTTAGATCGACCCTTAAAAGCATAAAAATACAAAAATGCCCTTTGACTTAATTAATTTACAAAGTTGCCCTTGCACATCATTTCTAGCATATTTGACCCGATAAGTTGGTAATTGCACTTAGACCCGTTAAATCTCTTAAAGGTGAGAATTGCCCGCAAGTTTTGCTAAATTACACATAGACCCCCAATGTTTGGAAATTTACACTATGATCCCTAGACTTTTATTATTTACAAATTGGACCCTAAGACTTACGTAATTATGTGATTATTGTAGGACTTTAAATTGAATCATGGAATGAATGGATTATTGTCATATTATGATGTTTTCTATTTATGATCCTATGCATTTGTTTGGTTGAACAACTATTAGATTGGACATTAGGTTTGGGTGGATCTTGTGGTTGGGAAATGAATTAGACATTAATAGGACAACTGGAATAATAATAAAGAGATGGAAAATAAGGGCGGCCTACTAGGGCTCTTAGGATACAAGTTGCCTGAGCGGACTTGAAATTGTTGTGGGCAGCCTACTAGGACTCCTGAGAATGGAGCGGCCTAAGGGGAACCCATATGCATTGTTTTGGAGCAGCCTAGCGGACCCTTGGCTAAGGGTGGTCGACGGGACTCTGAAACGCTGTGTGATCAAAATTTTGTTATGACACGACATGGTTAACATTGGTGGCTACCTTTACCTCTTGTTATGGTCATAAATGAAACATACTAAGTGTATAACTTAGGTGGATTCATTTAGGACCTTGGTGCAGGATGAACAAGAGGGGTGTTAGATCATGGGACGGTCATAGATGGAGTTTATTATCTCAAAGGAGGAGAACCTTAGAATTCACATAGGATGAACTAGTAAAAGAAAAATGATATGATTGATCCTCTATTATTTGTCCATATATTTGAACTGTAATATCTGTTATGTGTAATTTATGGATTAGAAGGCTAGGGATTACCTATTGAGAGTCATTCACATGGTGCTATTGTTGGCCCCTAACATTTTATGCTAGGTGAAGAGACCGAGTGTGGTGAGCAGTACCACCAAACAAAGGAGATAGGCATCGAGACTGAGGAGGAAACTTGGAACCGTACCTTAATTAGAGCTCTATTCTATTTTAAGAACTAATGTTGTGTAATTGTCGTAATCTAATAAGACTCAAACTTAACATTTTAAGAAGTAATGTTATGTAATTGTTGTTAATTAATTATGAAGTTTATGTTTTAATCAATTTAATAAACTTAATATTTGATTAATGAACACATCTAAAATATCGAGGCATTATAGTTGTTCCGAAGGAAACGGAAATAACCCAAAAAAAAAAATAATAATTTGGATTGTCCATATGCCTTTTTAATGCTTCTTGGAGGCATTAAAAGTCATTTGGTTTAGCTAGGTCTTAATGTATCAATTTTTTTGTAGTTCATCTGCAAGAAATAGAGAAAAGGTTTATGACATTCTTATTGCTGGCCACTCCAAGATTTGATAGTAAATATATACACTCACATTCTGTGTGGTGTTTGATCTAGTTTTCTTTTTAGGTTGTAGATATTCTTTTGAGCACCTATTTTTTTTATTATATATTATTTCAGTCTCATCAAAACTTAAGAAGCATAGAACAAACAAGAGATTCCAGGTCAAATAAAAAGGATTGAAAGAGAAATTAATTATGTGCATAATTTTTTCATTATGATGAAAAAAGAACCATAAATTGAAACCCCTTATGAACAGTGGGTATATTAGTTAGACCCTCCAGTCTCTAGGGTCACAATCATCAAATCAACAAAACAATTCCCCCAATTCAAGTCATAAAGGTACTGTGACTTGAAGATAAAAAGTGCTTTCAATTCCGACCTTCGATGATGGTTTCAGTGTAAGTTCAAGCTTCCAACTTAGCAAAAGTTCTACCAAAGATCGGTGTGTATCATTTTAAGCATAACTTGGATAAAATGCTATTTCAAGAATGCAAACCTTTCAATGAGACAAATTTATTGTCTAATTAATTAACATAAAAAAGAAAACAAAAAATAATATTTTCAAAGAGCAACACATCATACCAGCCGAGTGATCCAAAAGAATCTTTCAAGGATCAATTCATCTTCTTCACAAAAGATTATAGGGGGTTCTTCCTTCATAAGATTTTCTAAGAGAATCACACACAAGGAACTCTTAATGATATCACAATAATAAAAGAGTACAAATAGGGATGAATAGTAAAATTTACTCCGGAGATTTAGAATTTATTGTATACTTTTAGTACCTCAAGTGATGATCGTGATCGCTAAATATATGTGACTTGTGCCGCCGAGAACAACATACGGTAATTTGAGTTTAATCGACCCTGAAATCACCATGTTTGAACCCAAACCTTGTACCCTCTCTCTGTTTTGTGCTTTGACTGAGTGTATGTGTGTGAGACTAGAGATGGAGTGAGTGAGGGAGTTATATGTTTGGAGTTGGAGTGTGAGAGATATAGGCAGTGAGGTTTAAAGCTATGATCCCACGAATATGTAAGGGAGGATGGTTAATTTTTAGGAGGTAAAGGATAACAATTAGACGAGTTATGGTGTCCTCATTTGCTAAGGAACGTCCCGGCCAATTATGGTTAGGCATAGTTGATGGATGGACAGGAGTGATGGAGTGTTGTGGTAGCACATTGGTTAATAGGATGCTTAGTGAATAATAGTGCATTTAGTTAGGAAGAGATAATGTAGTTAGGATAATTCCTTCGTTGAGAATTTTAATTAGACATCCTGTTACAATATTATCCTCAGGATACCATCCTATAAATTTGAATCTTTATGATCCCATCCTGTAAATTGAAATTGGACCACTGTGCCCCTATTATGTATTTTAGTACTACATTATCTAATAGTATTTTAGTAGTATATTACTAATTAATCACCTATTCCCATTTCCATCAATATATTACCTCGAGTATTCCCTTGTTAATGGGAATCAGTTACTTATCTTATTCCCTTTTTCAAATCAATACCATAAATGTACTCTCTCTCTCTCTCTCTCTCTCCACTGGTATTTTCAAAGAACCCTAAAATCACTCTCCCTCTCTATCTAGATTGTGATGGTTACACGGAGATGGTGGTGATGGCGGCGCGGTTGGAGATTGAAGGCCGGAGATCTAAAGGGAGGAGCGGCGGCGGCTGCCACAAGAGATCGGAACGGCGGCGGCGAAGGAGTAGGACATTGACTGCCATGTTTGTCTTTAACAGAACCATTGGTAGCCATTGAAGGGCAATGAGTGGTCGCCACTCATGCTGCATCCATGGTATAATCATGTCACGATTGGAGTAATCCATTAGGTTTACTTGTTTCGTGCTTTTTTTTTTATTTTTTATAATTCAAATGGTAGTGGTGAGTTTCAAATCTTGTTAATCTCTGTATTTTTTTGGAACAAATGTTTGTGAGATTTGTTTGGGATCCGTGGGTTTTGCATGTTTTTAGGAGTGAACATGGTTTCTTTGTTTGCCATGTTAGCTGAATTGTACATTGAATATGGTGTATTAGTGTATAGAGTTGATTCCAGGTTTCATGGTGTATTCGTTACCCATGATTTTTTTTTCACACAGTATTAATCATGGTTAAATTTCATTACCATGTTTTTCATGGTTTTGGCTTGGGTTGTGGTTTTATAGTGCATTAATCTACAATATGTTTCATGGTTTTTTTATGATTTTTTTGTGGCGCATTAATCTACCATGTTTTTATGGTTTTTTTTTTATATCAATTTGACTTTCATACTTGGACTACATATATCTATTTTTTATGGTGCATTAATGTATCATGTTCATTAGTTAATTTATTTACACTTGTATTATACTAGTATTTAGAAATATATCATTTTATGATTATGTTTTAGGTCAAAATGTCATGATTACTATTTTTCATTTTTGTTCTGAGACTTTAGATGTGAGAAAATTAGGAGAGAGAATTATAAGATTAGAAAGAGAGATTTTTCCAGATAGGAGAGAGAGAGATTGAGATAAATTAGGAAAGATTAGGAGAGAGAAATGTTAGGAAATTAGGAGAGAGAATTATTAGGAAAATTAGGATAGAAATATTAGGAAAATTAGGAGAGAGAAATGGTGTTTTGGGGTTTATTTGAATTTCAGGATGGAATCATAAATATTCAAATCCCATAGAATGGAATCATAATGATCTTTTTTTTTGTATAGAATGCCTAATTAATTCTCCCTAATTTGTTAGGGAGTAATGGGATGTACATAACTATATATGTGTGTGTGTATATATGCAGGTACATGTCTAACATTGTGAAATGAAATGTAGTGTTTAATAAGATCTAATTAGATTAATGATAAATTTATATTTAAAATGATTTAATTAAATCAAATTTCATTTCAAAATTGCAGACTATTACAACCTATCCCCGTGAAACTAATTTCGTCCCCAAAATTTCAAGATCCAAAATATCGATTTTTTGTAACGACAACAAATACAATTGGTATTACAATCCTCCCACCTAAAAAATGCCTCCGAAATTACTAATTAATTGGATGTAGTCAAAACAATGTTCTAAAAGATTTTAACCAAAGTATATTGCAATGATTCTTTATTTTTATTTTATTTTAGATATGGATAAGCCAAAATGAAGAAGATTAATGATTAAAAAGAAGAAGAGGAAATTGGTAGGTGGATTTTCTGGAACAAATCATTGAATTAGAATCAGATGATGAACCATGATATAACTGAATGATTTTGAGGATCATGGTCGTGTGGTGATGGTGCTAAAAATGAAGCTGCATGGTCGTGGGTAGTCAAGAGAGGATGATAGTGAACAATGGCGAGTGGTGACTTAGTTGATGACTAAGGGATGATGGTGTATCATGAGATGATGATTAAAAATATGATACAAGAACAAGAAAAGAATGGCGAAGGCAGCAGGTAGCTCTGATTCTTCTCACTCTCTCTTGGTTCTGCTGAAAGAAAAAAAAGAGAAGGAAAATGAGTTTGATTAGGATTTTGGACAAGGAAAGTCCATGTGGGGAAGTATGGGCTAAGATGAAGAGTGAATTAAGGGCTTAAGCTAAGAAAATATTTCAAACTAAATTTGAAAAAATATGGCTGGTAAGTCCCGCCCACGCCATTTAAAAATTTCATTGAAATTTTCTGTTCAAGACAAAATGTTCTTTTATATTTTACATATCCACAGCCCAAATGGCACATAAAAGAGGAGGTTTTCCAATTTTTTGTTTGGTCAATTTTTGGACATACGATTTTGCCCTTCAATTTGGGTATAATTACATTGGGGTGACAGGCAATGTACTTCCTCCGGTTTTGGCTACTAGCAAATGTAGCAATCTAATGACCGAATTCTGATTCATGTAATTTTGTAAGATTAGTAAGATCTCTTCCTTTCCTAATTCACACTTTTCACGTCTTTTTCTGGAAATGAATTCATAGTGTCTTCTCTATGCCAAATCACGCAAAATACATGATGGGAACTGTAAAAAGGCCGAATTGGAGAAGGAGAAAGTTCAGAAGGACACGTGGTTCAGACATTGGGGTCTTAATCCACATTGGTGGTGTCCAAAGACACTTCTTCAGTTGTGCACCCTCTCTCCAGTGGTGTCATGTTGATTAAACATTGAAGGGGAATATTGAAAACTATTTGGGAGGGTATAATGCGGATCTCCTTCTAAGGTCAATGAATTGAATTGAAGACTTATTGGCAAATTACTGGAGTTACATTGGGTTTGGATAATTTGGCATTCCTTTTGAATGTGTATAAAATCAAATTGCAATGGGATTCTACTACTATTTGTAGTGGCTTCAGGTACAAACATTCACTATTATACGTAGTTGTGCTTTACTGTTAAACTTTCTTCTCATTATCCATTTCAAAAGATAGTTGCTTCTTGTCATGTCCTTTTCAAAACCAACACTAACAGGCATCAAGCTCGTGTTACGCACGAGGCCCCCCAAACTAGTATAAAAATAAACCACGCTTCCGCCGCGAACTCTGATAAACTTCTAGTCTTAAAACCTAGAACAACAATTCCTATTAACATCTCTTTCCCAACAACACACCTAAATTATAAACCAAGGTCCTATAACTACAGATACAAACTAGGATCTCACCTCAAGCGATGAAATCTAGGGACCCGCTCTAATACCATTTGTAACGACCAGGAAATTCTAAAACCTCAAAAGAAAATAATGTCTCCAACATTACAGTCGACCTAAAACCATGCATAAAAGTGTATACCACTACAACAAATATGACTTTCTATAGCATAATTTCATAACATTTTAAAAAAAATGCTATAATAGAGAAGCAACTATAGCATTTTTTGAAGTTAAAACAAAGAAAAATAGGGAAGACTTTAAACATAGCATTTCTTTTATACAACTATAGCATTTCCCCCAAAATTCCCAAAAAACATAGCGTTCTACACTTTTTACTCCAGGCGGCAAGTGTTGGCGCCAATGCCCCATCTGCCTCCAAAAATTTCTAATCCCCAAAACACTCATCCACTACCGCCAATCTCTCTCTCTCTCTCTCTCTCTCTCTCTCTCTCTCTCTCAATGCTCTCGCCTGCTCCCTCTCCTCCCTCCTCCGCCTCCTGAACACCACAACCACCAACACCCAGTCCACTCGTACTCCGCGGCCCCCAAAATTGTTGAAGACCTGCCTTGCATGTTCTCCTGCACAGAAAATTACAGAAGGGTTTAAATGAAATGTACTGGTTTGTTCGATCCTTTCTCTCTCTTGTTCTCCTACATCCTTTTTCCTTGATTCTTGCCCTAATATAATGCTAGGGTTTACTCTTCAATAATCTTCTTGGGATAATCATTTAGGGATTTGTACAGATTATTAACTTTTGAGGGTTTTGAATTACTTTAATAGGCATTTCGACAAAAGAGATTGGGGCTTTTTTTTTAATCGTTCCTTTTTCATATCTGTATGGTCGTGGGTATTGTGAGAGAGTTTCTTTAGTCCTCATCTGATATGCATGCTTTTCATTGTTTTGTTTTTTATCGGTGAATGCGCTTGGCATTAGTTTGGTGTAGTTAAATATTAATTAATAGTAGTTAAATTTGATTAGTACGTACTTAACGAGGAAGCAATTAACTAATGCCAGTTAAGTGGGATAGACACATCTTTCTGGAAGAGAACATGCCCAATGACTTTTCCTAATGTCAGGCCTTTTGTTTCGTCTCATTTCCCCCTTCTTAATTTCCTTACATTAAATTTTGTACTACTATATGTTCAAAGATGGACCCATGACCCATGTTCATTTTTATGTCCCTAATGTGGCTAACAGTTGTTATTACAGATATTTATGGAGTAATAATTTAGGAGTACCGTAGCACGGTCACGTGGTGTGCTCCGAAACGGTTCAACACAACACATTTTTGCGGGGTTTTTACACTGATGTTGACTTCACGAGAATGTGTGGCGTTGGAGTATTCTGGAGCACTACGTGACGTGACCATTGTCCCAGAGTCTTGACTAATTAGACGTATATGTGGGGATAGAAAAGCTGTCATTATTGATACTGGATAAATGGTTGAATCAGTCTACTTAATAGAGTAGTCAAAATTTTTAATATGTCTAGTTAATCGTTTCAATTTTAAGAAGTCGAGAGAGTTAAGTATAAGTGCTTGTGTATGTGCATTGTAGTTGTGTGGGAAAAGAAGAAGAGGAAAAGAGAGAGCAAAGAGAGGAGAGAGCAGAGACGTGGGCAGCCCCATTTTGGGGTCTCCCCCCACTAGATTATGTGTGTGCAAGTGAGAGTGTGTGAGGGGTGTAAGAGAGTTTGTATTGTGTGAAAGTTTTAACAAAATTGTTAGTTGAGTTGTGTGTGAATCTCTTACTTCCCATCAATTGCTTTTGTTTTGAAATCTCTGGTGGTGAAAAATGTAGCTTGAATGCTGAAACCACCTCTGTAATTGGTAGAAATATGTTTTAACTGCTAATTGATATTTGACAATATTGCGGGTCCAGAAGTATAACCGGGCCCTGGTGCTCTCAAGGTAATAATTTCCAAAAGATTACATATCTACTTTAGTGGGATTAGCCTAGCTAGTCATCTATTAGTGTCTTTTTAACCAATCCAAATCCAAGTGTGTGGTTTAGTGGTAGGTGGATACATGAAGTATTATGTTTATGTAATTGTTAATTATGCAAAATGATCATGCTGATGGAGAATTGTGCTCCTTGTTGGATTTCCTCTAGCTAAGGATTTCCTCAATGACTGACTTTTAGAATCTCTCTCTCTCTCTCTTTGTCTCTCTCTCTCTCTCTCCCTCTCTCTCTCTCTCTCTCTCTCTCTCCCTCTCTCTCTCTCTCTCTCTCTCTCTCTCTCTCTCTCGTAGGTCTTACTATCCTTGCACAATGACAAAAGAGAAAGGCCATGGTACTTAATTAATTTTTCGGCATGCTTGATTAATAACAAGCAAACAAGAACTAAACACGCTGGTGTGGTGTCAACCAACATCCTCCAATGCCTAAATCAATCAATTTGCCGCTGTGGACGGTCGATTTCCACCAGTGGTTTTTGATTTTGAAAATAGAGTCGCCACCCGGGTTTTTGGAAAATGATTTAGGACCCGAGAAACCGTTTTGAGAAGTGATTTGAGAAAATGATTTATAAAACAATTTGAAAACCAGAGATTCGTTTCGGATTCGGGAGCCAGGTTACGAACGGGGAAGGGTTTTAATGCACCCCGTTTGCCCGATTAAACATCGGTCTTTACTAAACATTTGTGGGATTTTTAGAAAATACTTTAATGCCGAACTTTATTCAAATAAATAATCTTATCAAGCAAAACAGACGATAATAATGAAAACAAGGGAATAACAAACAACATGATAATAAATGTCATGGTAAGGGATTAAAACAGAAAATCAAAGTTCCAAACTGTTTATAAAGGAAACTATTTTAAAATTTTAGATTTTACAAAAAGTGTGCCGTGCGGCACTGTTCATCATTCCAACGGTCAAATTTTCAAAAGAGTGCCGTATAGCACTCCAAGTGTACCGTGCGGTATAGAAGGAGTACCGTGCGGCACTGTTTCCTTCACAAACAGTTCAAACTTTGGTTTTTTCGATATGATTGAATAGAGGCACATACAAGGCATGAAATACGGTTAAAAATAGATTATTTTGAATAAGAAAACAATGTACTTAGATAAGGAGTGTTCCTCCTCACTAAATTGCCCCGTACGAGGCGATATTTTCACCGTACGACTCAACCGGGAGGTATGAAATCAAACTGGTTTTGATGTAACATGGGCATACCAAGTATGAAGATGATATAGGAGATCATTCCATACTTGGTACCCCTCCCCTTAGGGTACCAAAGCTAAGAAATTTGGCGAAACGGAATCATACCTCGGTTTGCAACTCTCGAATTAATACTCTTTTCCGATCTTCTGAATGTGGCTTGAGCTTCCTTTAAACTTCAAATTCACCCCGATGTAATGACAAAGAAGGTTGATGGCTTGAACTTGAGCAAGCTCGGAATGGCAACCTCACGGTTTTTAGAACCGAAAACAGAGGGTTGGGTTTTTTATTGGATTTGCTTTGGGAAGGAGAGTAAGGTTGCTTTCTGGAGACTATAGGTGAGTATGAAGATGGTTTGTAACCAAAGAAGTGTTGTAAATTTTAGTGGTAGAGCTTCATGATTTTTCTTCACAATTTTTCCGATCTCTTTTTCGTCGAACTCGATCAGGTTTTATAGGGGATGGACGAACTTGGTTCCCAAGTAAACTTGGTGTTTACTCAAAGTTTGTGTGCTACCAGGAGTAGGTTTTGCTGCTCACACGAAATCATCATAGCAGAGGGGAAGGAACGTCAACAATTCGAGCTGCTGGGAGCTCTGCAAAAGCTGTGTGACAAGTGAAAGTGTCGTACGGCACACAAACTGTGCCGTGCGGCACACCAACTGTGCCGTGCGGCACACTTCCACCGCCAAAATTCAAAAGAGTGTTGTACGTGACTTGGGCTGTGTCGTGCGTGAGAGATGAGTACCGTATGGTACTGTTGACTGAGTTGACTTGGAGAATTTCAATCCGAGAGTTCTTCCGGGTATTTCCTTTCATCATCGGGGATTAAAATGTACACAAATATCTCATTTTGGGGTGTCTACAGTTGCCCCTCTTTGACGTGGCTTGTCAATCATTGTGTGATGAAAGTCGCGTCAAAGATAGAAGACACCCCTCGATGTGGACATCTTCGTATGAAAACAAACAAGTAAATATGATGCATGCGGTCGTGCTCGAAAGAGCTGCCTACGTACCCCATTGCAGGGATCAGACCAGCGTAGTTCACTAGGGCTTAATGCAGAAAAATCATGCGAATACAAGAGTTGATAGAAAACATACCTTGATTGTTTTGCGAGAATTGTCACTCTATTTTTCAACGAGGGAAAAATGAATGATGTGCCGTTGGTGCTGAATGTCGTTTGTTAATGCCGGAGAGGGCTTACAAAACCTTTCGGTATTTGATAAAATCGTTGTTAATGCCATTGAGGACTTATGAAACCAGTCGGTGAGAAACCATTGGATGTCTGAGAGAATCGTTGTTAATGCCGTTGAGGACTTACGAAAGCATTGGTGCTGATAAAGACCGTTGTCAATGCCGTTGAGGACTTGCGAAACCATGAAAATCGTTGTTAATGCCGTTGAGGACTTACGAAAGCATTGGTGCTGATAAAGACCGTTGTCAATGCCGTTGAGGATTTTACGAAACCATGAAAACCGTTGTTAATGCCGTTGAGGACTTACGAAACCATTGGTGCTGATAAAAACTGTTGTTAATGCCGTTGAGGACTTACGAAACCATGAAAATCGTTGCTAATGCCGTTGAGGACTTACAAAACCATTGGTGCTGAATGATGAGATAGAACCAGCGCATGAGGCTAATTTCAAGCGAGATTGATGATTGTGACAATTTCCTTCAAAGATTTGAAGCCGTGTCCAAATATCTCTTTGGAAAACTGATTTTAGTTGTCACAAATTTCAAAGAATACCAGTGTGTGCCGTGCGGCACATAAGGTGTGCCGTGCGATGGAGTTGATGTGCCGCACGGCACAAGTGGTTTGTAACCGCCCAGAATGTTTTGTTTTCCCCGCTTTCGATTCATTCAAATTTTTAGTCGGTTTGTTCTGAGAGAAGAGAAGTCCGAAAACTATCATTTTCTCTCATTCTCCTTCTTCTCTCCAACTTTCCCCAAATTTACTTTTCGGTTCAATCATATCCAAAACCGATCTCTCTCTTCCGAGATACTCTTGTTATGGCTGATTCCGGAGATGAACACGGCGGTTCTACTGTGTCCGTCAAGGATACTTCGTCGTCGGCGTTCGAGAGGGCAAGTACATCGTCTGGCGAGACTTGGAGTGATTCTTTCGCGAGTATTCCAGCCAATGTCGGCCCAATTGTTACAGATCTGGTTCGTGAAGCAACGATAGGGGCTGAAACGGCATCTTCTACACCAGGAATGGTACCAATGGGATTCGGTGAGGCTCATACGGGTGAGACTTCTATTCCGGCGGAGGTACAGGATACCATGGGTACCGATGGTGCCACTTCGAGGGGCGGCAATGATTTCGGTGAAGACCAAAGTGCCGCACGGCACATTCAGAGTGCCGTTCCTGATGTTGAGAGTGCCGCGGCCGTGGATTTGAGTACCGTACGGCCCATTGCGAGTGTCGTGGGTGGTGATCAGAGTACCGTGGCTAGCCATGAGGGTCCAGAGGCTATGGAGATTGATCCTTCAGGTACAGGTACTTCGCCTTCCGATATTGCAATGAATCTTAGTGGGATTGATGTTGTTGTAGAGAGAGTTGGTGCTCAGGAGAGTGAGTCTCAGACTGGGGGTATTCCGAGTGATATTCTGGAGGCTACTCTTGTGACTGAGGTTGCTATAGGTGGTGAGCAGGTTGTGGCTGACATACCGGTGACTCGGGGAGGTACCAGTGATAGGGATGTTCTGGTGGAGGATATTATAGGAGGGAGTAGCACTGAGAGTGAGGAGATACCATTGGTGAGGTGTATCGCTCCGGGTCCAGCTATTGTGATTGGTACTGCTAGAGTGCCAGATGAGAGTGCTGAGAGAGAGGTAGAGGTTTCAAAGCCTCCATTGTTTACACCTGTAGTCGGTTCTTCTCGTAGGCCAGGCTTGACTTTGGCAGACACCTTGGAGGGAGCGAGAGATGAGGATATTGCAGCTACTTTGTAAGAATCTCCCTAGTTTGAGAATATTCTGGTTCAGGAGGATATGCCATCTCACGCCAGGGATGTTGAGCAGGAGGAGAGACAGAGAGAGGCTGAGGTAGTCATCGGGGAGGAGCATATGACCATAGTTCGGGAGGTTGAGTTGGCATTGGACCATAGAGTTCCTTTTACGCCTGTCACTTACGTCCCGAGAGTTCACTTCTTTGTTCCTCAGGGATGTGACACATATACTCCCATGCTGCCCGTGTATTTGGATACAAACGTTATTCGTGACCGCTCGACCCATATTGCTTACAAAAATCCTCTGGTATGCATCTTGTTTATCCTTTGCTGCTTGTATCTGTTTACTATACATTTCTTTTGACAATAATTGGTATACATTGTGCCATGTTTTGTTGACAAACTCAGAGATCCATGGGTGGTTATGGAGGTTCTGCGAGTTCTTTGGCTTATTACCACGCGTTGCCACCGAGTGTGAGGGCTTTGGTTGATGCCTCCAGGTTTACCATCTTTATTCGACTCTTGACAGTGACCAAGACAGATCGCAAGCTGATACGAGCCTTGGTGGAGAGGTGGTGGGATACCACCAATACTTTTCACTTCAGATTCGGGGAGATGACCATCACTCCCCTTGACTTTGCTGCTATCACCGGTCTGAGAGTTGGAGGTGAGCCCATTCCATTTGACTCAGAGTTATATTTGGACACTGCTGCTGTAGAGCACTATTTGGGGAGGAGGCCTGAAGGCATTGAGCCGGGGGTGAGATATACTGTCTTGGTGGATTTCTGGGACCACGAGCCTGGGTCAGAGGAGGAGGCTAGACAGTTGGCGAGGACTTACTTGTTATACCTCTTTGGTGCTTCCCTGTTTCCGAACAGGCAGGGCATGGTGCACTTGGGTTGGCTACCGGCGTGCTTGACCGAAATCCTATACCTAACTTAATGGGTTGCCCCAAGCGTAGGGCGGAGACCGGTGTAGCACAATACCCGGTAAGACCAGAATCGAATCCACAGAGAAGGTGGAAAGTGCTCACTAAAAACTCGGGTTGCTAATGTTTAACACGGCTCTTAGGTGGCCACCCTTGTGATTTGATTGGTGAAATTACCTAAACTAAGAGAATTTGATTTTACTTAAATTAATTAAAAGGAAGTACGGTCGTAGGGTTCATAACACGGTGACCAGGTCCGGATATTTCATGCTCCATTCGTTGTTTCCAAGAAAACGTTTGATTTTAGAGAGAAAAGGTTACCCCGAAGGATGGGAATCCTCGCGGCCGCCGTTGCCCATGTACAGCGAAGAACAAGTTTTGGTCCCCCGTTCCTCGCGTTACATGGGCTCCAACGAAGCTCGGATTCGGCCGACGGAAGCGCTTTAATAACCTAAAATTGCTTTTTCATTCTTTAGTGTAAAAATCGGAGTAAGAACAAATCCGTCCCTGGCCACGGCGTGTTAATCACCCCGCGACCATACTTATGGAACTACTCACTCATATTGAACAGAACAACCAAGAAAATTCTGAAATAAAACATGCTTTAATACTTGAATATGAATTAAAACAAGAGATTCGAAATCAGATCGCGGACAAACTCCCGCGAACTGAGATTAAAGTAAATAAAGCAGAAAGTTACCAAGCAATACTTGAATCTCCAACGAAACTGCAAAACTTCAATGAAAATAATCCCGGAAAGTAGAATCTCCCGAGGAAAAGTCGGCTACTACTTGGAAGCAAAAACTAAACAAGGTTCGAACCCTAATTCGACCTAAAATCGGAGTATTTATCTCCCCCGAAGTCAACACACGTGGCAAGTCAATTTCTGGCTTTTAAGACCCTCGGTATCGATACAGGATAAGTCCTGTATCGATACCCATACATTCTGTTCAGCTATGGTCGCTCGGGTATCGATACCGGACAATCCCTGTATCGATACCGACTCCTCTAAAATGCTTTTGGCTTGTTTGCTCGTCCTCGCTTGGGTCCCACCGGTTCCCAACATGCCCGATTGCCTTGTGTCCGCTTTACGTGCTCCTCCGACCCGTTTCCTACAAAACAAACACAACAATACCAAAACACAAGACAACACCGCATCAAGTGGAAAATGGAATAAATCACGCCTCTAACGCGCTAATTCGCCCTACTTAGGCGCTTATATCTATGACATTGCGCGCCTATCACACCCCCCAACTTGAAGGTTGCTAGTCCCGAGCAACGAAAAGAATAAAACAAATAAATAAAAGGATAGATCTTTTAAACCCCCAGGCGGCCTCGGTAGGACGAGTGAAGTCTCGTGAGGGTTTTCAGCAGTGATAACCCACAAAACACAAAGGACTCGGACATTTGAATGCAACTCAACCCAGTCAATAGCTTCTCAGAACACTACAGTGACTGTCAGGCAAGTCAAAGACAAGACATTTCATCCATGGACAACGTTAAACAAGTGAACTTCGCAGCAAACTTAGCACCAAAATTAATCCTCTCACCTACGATCGGATAGGGATTTATCACATAACATGCGTGTAAGTGAGAATCACACATAGAAATTCACTAATCCCGAAAACAGTTCACACAATATCAATAGACCGGTGTGTCTCTAAAAACTCACCCCTTCCCCTATTGATTAATCTTTTTTTCTTCTTTTTGTTTCACCATTTTTCATGTGGTCGTGCAATGCCTGGATCTGTCGGGCTTTCTAGTTGACCCATGTAACGAGCTTTAGGTCGGTCATCCCCAAGCTAGATGGCCTTAGGGTACCAGGTTTAAAGAGACCCCTCAGACTTAATTGCTCGAGTCAAAAAGGCTTTAGGGAGAGACCCAAACTAACCACATTTAACCAATGCCTTCACAAGGTCTAGCCATCTTGTAACGCGAACAATACGGTGGGAGCAAACCCCGATTGCCCGAATACTCAATGAACGCCCGGATAAGCAATACCAATTTAGCACACAATGTAGGAAAGGGGTCCCAATAAGCCCGTGGGCGCAATCAACTAACACCGAAATATCAATAATAAGTAAACCAAATTCAAGGTTAGTGAATGCTCAGAGTGGGAACAGTGTGCGTGAAAAGCATTAACTCAATTGATCAAACACTATCCAACTATAGATGATACGGCTAACTGAGTGCTTCCTAAACATCATGTTCACGAGCTTAAGTCTATCCATGAAATCGTATCGAGACTCCGACTCGCACAACACCCATTATAGCGCTAATTAGCAGTCATCAACCAAGAATAGTTACACCCAAGCATCCAAATTCCCTTTTTTTTTCAAAAAAAAAAAAAAAAAATGAAAAACATGTACGAAGTACACCCTCCCCCCAACTTAGAACATGCTATGTCCTCAGAGCATGAAGACAATAAGAAAAGAAAGAACAAGAGAGAGAGATGGACCGTCGGATGGCAGCCAACCATCATGACCCCGGCCGATGTATGAGGAATTTTGGGTACTCTCGCCGTGCACCCTGCAAAAAACATCAGTCCAGCCCGGCACGTGGTATCCGGGCGTACACAAAGAAAACGAAAGAATAATAAAAGAAAAAGAAAATACACCACCACTTTCGTCACGTGAAAGGCACGGGTACTACTTTTCTCCCTAATTTCCTCACTTAAATTTGGGTAGAGAAGGTCATCATAACAATCCCGGGTAAGTCATGACTCAACAGGTTAAATCACTCAAGGTTTCTCCTTAAAGTAATCAGAGCCAATCGTCTTTTATGACTATCCGAGACACGGCAATAAGATTGTTAGAAACCCAGATACACAAATTTAAGGCTAGAAATTAGGTGGCTATACCGGACCACAATTTTTTCCTTTTTAACTGAAAACTAAAACAGACATGAAACTACACAAATCGCCCTTACTAACCGGAGCTGGGCACACGATCCTTATTTTAATAGCGGCGTGCGAAGCTATAAATACCCAAGTCAATGATGGGTACCCCTATTGCTAGGAGTCGGGTCCACACTCGGTGAAGAGCATGGTACGCGTGAGCTACCCGTCAAACATGGCTGACAGAAACCTACTCCACTGGGTCTTCCTTATAGACAGGATCAACCAACTCCTGATCTGGCTCTCCTACCTCGGCAAATTCCAAATATGGCTTAAGACGCCGACCATTGACTTTAAACACATGATTATCCTTAGGGTCACGACAATCTACGGCACCATTTGGATAGACTTTCACCACTAGGTAAGGACCATCCCACCGGGATCTCAATTTGCCTGGGTCCCACATCACACCACATGCGTCCCCAATATCATCAATATGTAACATAGCCACTAGACTCCCAACCTCTGGGGGGTTCAAACACGACGCCTTCTCGGCGGTCAACGCAATCTCTAAAGGATCTTGGTACAACACACCTTCGACATGCTCTTGGACGAGTGTGTCGATCAAGCTCACCTCATACACATCATCATCATCCTTGACTCGACTGTCCACATTGAAAACATTCACCTCCATCTTTAAGTCCCCAAATGATAATTGGACTTGTCCAGTTTCGCAATTCATTACAGCCCTGGAAGTGGCTAAAAATGGACGGCCGAGGATAATGGGAGTCTTCTCAAAAACTTCCGGAATTGGACACGTGTCCAAAACAATGAAATCTACGGGGAACAGAAACTCCCCTACCTGAATCAACACATCCTCCACTATCCCCTTAGGAATTCTCACACTCCGGTCAGCCAACTGTAGCGTGACCGGTGTGGCTTTAAGATCACCTAAGCCTAATCTCAAGTATACCGAATATGGGAGCAAATTGACACTCGCTCCCAAATCCAGCAAGGCCTTATCAAAACTCTGACCCGCAATAGCTATGGGGATGGTGGGACAACCTGGATCTTTCCGCTTAATCGGAATATCAGCTTGGAGAATGGAGCTCACTTGCTCCGTCAGAAGCACGTTGTTCTGACTTTTAGTTCTCCGTTTCGATGTGCACAGCTCTTTCAGCACCTTAGCAAACTGAGGAATAGCGTCAATGGCTTCCATTAAAGAGATAGGAAATTGAACCTTCTTGAACAACTCAAGAATATGGAAGTTCACATTGACATTCGGCTTTGCCACCAAGCGATGGGGATATGGTGCAACGGGTGGCAATGGAGTCGTGGGGGCCGCAGGTGCGGGCACCACCACCTCAGGTGACTCCGATTCTTTCTTTTCCTCAGTATACTTCCCCACGTCTGGAGCAACTACTCGTGCAACGACTGGCTCCGGAGGTGGAACCGGTTTTTGCTTCGAGGGATCGTCTTATCAATCACCTTCCCACTTCTGAGAGTGGTGATCAATTTTGCTTCCTCCAGCCTGGGGGTTCGAATTACTTGTGCCCGAACCATCTCCCAGAAAATTAGTACCGACAGCATTGGTGTAAGGTTGAGAGGGAAATCTTCCCCTCTCCTGTTGGGATTGCCCAACTGCTGCCGTCAATTGAGTCAATTGGGACCTAATGTCTCCTATGGCTTGCTTAGTCTGCTCAGTAAAACTCAGTTGAGACTGCATGAGAGCCTTCAACATATCATCAGTCTGCTTATCCCTCGTAGGATGATTTATGCCTGGGGGTGGTCCAGAAAATGAAGGACCGAACCCCTGCTGATTCTGTGAGGGATAACGGTATTGGGACATTTGGCCTTGAGGAGGCCGATATGGTTGCATCTGTTGCTGAGGTGGTGCCTGGGGTGGCACTGGTACTTTAGGATCTCTCCAACTCAAGGCTGGGTTATGAGCCCAGCCCGGATTATAGGTGTTTGAATACGGATCCCAACGTTGGTTCACCGCATTCACCTCAGCCTGGTTACTTTGGTATGCCTCCTTAACCATCGGAAAAGCGGGGCAAGCAGTCACTGAATGCCCCGGACACTCACAAAGCGCACACACCTCCTCAACTCTCACATCATTCACCTGTTGGACTTGCTTCAGCCGCAAGTCCTCCATCTGCTTAGACAGTTTGTCCAGCTGAGACTGGACAGTGTGTTCTCTCACACTAAGGGGGAAAATACCGGACCCACTGGGTCCCTGTGCAGCTATGGCCCTGTCAGCGAGGTCGGAAGGTTCCCAACTTCGGTACTTATCGGTCAACTCCTCTAGAAAATCCCATGCCTCATCTGGGGCCTTATCTAGGAAATCTCCTTCTCTACAGAGGTACTCAATCTGCTGGGCCGTCGCAATATTTAGGCCCAGCTGGAAGAATGTCACCAACTGGTGTTTCTCAAACCCATGGTGGGGTAAAGACAACAGCAAGTCCTTAAACCTCTCCCAACACCTCAAAAATGACTCGCCTTCTTTTTGTCTGAACGACTGGATTTGGCGAGTCAGGTGCTGTGACTTGCTTTCGGAGAAGTATTTCCTATAGAATAGCTCCCTCACAGCCGCCCACGTCGTGAGAGATTGCTCCTTTTGCTTTCTGAGCCACTTATCCGCACTATCTTTCAGAGAAGCAGGGAAAAGCTTAAGGCAAGCGTTTTCCCACTGGGCAGTGGTGGCTAGGGTGCGCACCAATCCCTCGAAGTGACGGACATGTTCATACGGGTCCTCATTTTCCCTCCCATAAAAGAGAGGAAGAGCATTGTGGGTTCCCGGTTTCATAGTGAAGGCGTTGCGTGCCTCCACAGTCTCAGTTGGCAGAACTATTGGACCACGAGGGGTAGTCCTCGCAGGATGCATGTAATCGCGCATAGTTCTTTGTTCCGCCATCGGCGGCTCACTCTCTAATTCAAACAATGGATTGGGAAATTCTATGAACAGGCTGTCTATGGGAATGGATTCAGGTTGACCTCCGGAAGACTCGGACTGAGTGGATGACGACTCAAACTGGAATCCTACTGACTCAGACTGACTAGACTCAAGTGGAACTTCTACCAACGACTCTCTATCTATCCTAACTAGACGCTTAGACTGGTCTCGGTAGAAGAGCGGGTCCTCCTTTGGTGAACCCTTCCTACCTTTACCTATCTTGACTCAATTCTAAAAATAACAACTAAAGATTTGCCTAAAAATGTTTTTGTTTTTGTTTTTTTTTTTTTTTAAGAGGATAAAATTAAAGATAAAATTCAAATAACACTAACTACCCGAATTCTTAACACCTCTTGCCTTCCCCGGCAACGGCGCCAAAAATGCTTGACCAAAATCCTATACCTAACTTAATGGGTTGCCCCAAGCGTAGGGCGGAGACCGGTGTAGCACAATACCCGGTAAGACCGGAATCGAATCCACAGAGAAGGTGGAAAGTGCTCACTAAAAACTCGGGTTGCTAATGTTTAACACGGCTCTTAGGTGGCCACCCTTGTGAATTGATTGGTGAAATTACCTAAACTAAGAGAATTTGATTTTACTTAAATTAATTAAAAGGAAGTACGGTCGTAGGGTTCATAACACGGTGACCAGGTCCGGATATTTCATGCTCCATTCGTTGTTTCCAAGAAAACGTTTGATTTTAGAGAGAAAAGGTTACCCCGAAGGATGCGAATCCTCGCGGCCGCCGTTGCCCATGTACAGCGAAGAACAAGTTTTGGTCCCCCGTTCCTCGCGTTACATGGGCTCCAACGAAGCTTGGATTCGTCCGACGGAAGCGCTTTAATAACCTAAAATTGCTTTTTTATTCTTTAGTGTAAAAATCGGAGTAAGAACAAATCCGTCCCTGGCCACGGCGTGTTAATCACCCCGCGACCATACTTATGGAACTACTCACTCATATTGAACAGAACAACCAAGAAAATTCTGAAATAAAACATGCTTTAATACTTGAATATGAATTAAAACAAGAGATTCGAAATCAGATCGCGGACAAACTCCCGCGAACTAAGATTAAAGTAAATAAAGCAGAAAGTTACCAAACAATACTTGAATCTCCAACGAAACTGCAAAACTTCAATGAAAATAATCCCGGAAAGTAGAATCTCCCGAGGAAAAGTCGGCTACTACTTGGAAGCAAAAACTAAACAAGGTTCGAACCCTAATTCGACCTAAAATCGGAGTATTTATCTCCCCCGAAGTCAACACACGTGGCAAGTCAATTTCTGGCTTTTAAGACCCTCGGTATCGATACAGGATAAGTCTTGTATCGATACCCATACATTCTGTTCAGCTATGGTCGCTCGGGTATCGATATAGGACAATCCCTGTATCGATACCGACTCCTCTAAAATGCTTTTGGCTTGTTTGCTCGTCCTCGCTTGGGTCCCACCGGTTCCCAACATGCCCGATTGCCTTGTGTCCGCTTTACGTGCTCCTCCGGCCCGTTTCCTACAAAACAAACACAACAATACCAAAACACAAGACAACACCGCATCAAGTGGAAAATGGAATAAATCACGCCTCTAACGCGCTAATTCGCCCTACTTAGGCGCTTATATCTATGACATTGCGCGCCTATCACGACGCTGGAGAGCTTAGAGACTGCTGGGAGGTTTGACTGGGGTGGTGCTGGCTTGTGCACCGTGTACTGCTTCTTGGGTTGCGTCTGCCGTGGAGTAGGTACGAGCCTTGGTGGCTACTGGAGAGTTATAGAGGTAAATCTTGCTAGCATTTCTCCTTTGTGTAAACCATGATAATGCCTTAGCCATATCCTCTGACTTGATTGGTTTTTGAACATGCAGGTGTGGGCTTATGAGGTGTTGGGAATATTTGCCCCAGCCAATTCTCACAGCAATGAGAATGTGCTTCCACGTGCTGAGAAGTGGGGATTGGAGTTCACAGGAGCAGGCGATCATAAGGGAGACTTGAGGAGCTTCAGACTTTTCCTTGATTCTACCACGGGGGACAGAGTAAGCTTCTTTGTGATTCAACCTTTCGTGCTTTCTTGTCTTCTCTGTTTCTGAAAAATGACAAACCTTTTCCTTGCAGGTGAGGTGGAATGTCTGGGACAGGTTGCGCAGGGATTATCTGGTCAGGAGCAGGGAGTGGACACGGAGTCAAGTGCTTCTGGAGTGTCCATACGGCTGGCGATGGTACTTGGGTGACAGAGTGTCTCGTCAATCTCTTGGGATTGACCATTTCAGAGTGCCTTCGCCCCTTCCTTTGCTTGTTCAGAGGACAGCTGAGTATACTCGAGCAGAGATAGAGAGACATACAGTGCCGACGGAGGTGATCTTCAGCCCTTCGATAGATTATGAGGGATATTTGAGTACTCACTTGGCATATAACCTGAATATGGAGAATCGCCTGAGAGCTGCTCCTGCTTTACCTGAGTTGAGGAGAGAGATTGAGGTAGTGACTGCTGATGGAGCGCTTGGGGTAGTGAGGGTGCCTCTCATTACTCCCACAGTTACTCTTGCCATGACAGAGGTGACTTCTGATTGTTGTACTTGCTTTGATTATTTCCTTGTATCAATATCCCGTGCATTACTGATGTACCTTTGTTTTTTCAGATTCCTGTTGAATGGGCTGCGGTATCGTACCAGTTGGCGCAAGACTTGCAGGCCATGGTCCGTCAGTTTGTGATGGGCATGGCTCCAGTGGTACGCCCGCGAGCTGAGCCGGGAGTTGTACTTGGTTGTAGGCGGAGTGCTACCAGAGAGAGGACACCAGCGCGAGGTTCCAGAAAGGCTGGTGGAGGTACAGGTCGAGGTGCTGGAGAGACTAGCAGAGGCAGAGAGACTGGTCGTGGTACTCGTCGGAGGAGAGAGAGTAGCCGTGGAGCAGGCACTAGTAGTGAGAGAGGAGCTAGTCGCAGGGCTACTCCTAGCAGTGGAGCTGCTGAGGTATATTTTAGATATGCCTTTCCTTTATGTTGATCATTCATACTTCCCATTGTGTTTTTGACAGACTTTGTTGCTTGTGCAGGGAGCGTCAGGTTCCCAGAGTGCCAGGCGTTCAACGCCTCGAGCTACTTCAGCAGTTCCATCTTCAGGTCGAGTCCTGAGTTCTACTGCGGTTCAGGAGAGGCGGAGGGAGAGTGCACCACAGAGAGAGGAGTCCGCGGAGAGTAGTAGTGCTGAGAGCCATCCTTCTACACCAGAGGAGTATAGACATTTAGGATCTGTGCCACCGAAGCGCCCTCGTACTTGAGACAGTTGTTAGTAGTAGCTTTTATTAGGTGGGGCCTGCGTGCCTCGTTTTGACTTGGGCGCTTGTTTAGCCCTTTTGTATAGATGGCCTGCGAGCCGTGGTAGTTGGCTTAGCATTGGCCCTGTTTGCCCCTGGACATGATTACGCTTACGATGTAGATATTTTGGTTTTATAAAAACTCGCACTTTGGTTTGCTTTTATTCACACTGGCAATAAATTTGGAAAATCAGATATGCACATGAGTACTTTAGTTTAAGATAACCGAGTTTGTATTTTATAGAGAAACTGACTCATATTAGTGGCGTCATGGCTTACATGACTCAATGAAATGAACAAACTCATGAATTTTTAATGCAAGAATCAATGGAATAACACTTTTGTGCACACGTGCCGGCATCGCCGTTGACAAATGAATGGAATGCTTTCTTTTGCGTAACATGATATACATGAATTAACCAATCTTGAGAGATGACAATATCATGAAGCATGGTTTGCCGATGCATGTATTCTTGTAGTATTCCGCTTTTTTTTTTGAAGTGTCCGGTCATCACAACTCTTTCGGGAACGTCAACCGATCTTGTGATTTAAGTCATATGCATGTATTATGACCTGAATGCACAAGCTAAGTACCCAAAAGAAGCACAGAATGAGTTCTGGATGTTGAAAATCCAGTTTTGCTGAAAATGTCCAACTGTGCCGTGCGGCATCAAAACTGTGTCGTGCGGCACTCGCCTAGCAGTGCCAAAAATTCTGCAACTTGCAGCTGCCTTCTGGCCTTCCCTTTTGGCCTTTGATCATTCCAATACACGCCCTAAGGTCCTAAAGAGCCACTGTGAGGCGCCTTTTGAGAGGCTTTGCCAATTTTAGCATGATTCCTTACGGTTCTCGAGTCGGCACGTTCTTCGAGACGGCCGTTCTTTGGGACTTTAAACTTTGTAACGTTCTTCATGCATGGCAGCTATAAGAGCCATTCATTTCATTCCTCATTTGCATCCCAAACCCATAAACTTTTTCTTTGTTCAATTCTTCACAATGGCGGTGAGTTTCTCAGCTTTGATACGTCCTTGGCTTGATGATCTCAATGGCTTGGACTGGCTCCACTTCCGGGGTCACAGGCTGACTTCTCTTCGCTACATTCGAGACGTGTCCATACGTCCTGAGTTGTTGCGAGCTGCAACACAATTCTGGGACCCTAAGGTGCATGTTTTTCGCTTTGGTCTTCACGAGTTATACCCCACCGTGGAAGAATTCTATGCATACATTGGAGGTTTTGATTTGGTGGAGCCTATCATTCCTCTCCAAGGAGTTGGTTTTGCCCCAGTGCTGTCTTCCAAACTCGAGATAAGCAACAATGCTGCCAAGTACATGATTCGTGGAGGTTTTCTGAACATTCCATGCCTTATCGAGGGATTCCGCTCCAACGACTTTGCTCTGTGCTTGTTTTTACTGGCTGCATTCTTGTTTGTGCAATCTGATGGTCAGGCAAGCTCTTCCTTGGTTGGTGTGGCCATGCAAATTGAGGAGCGCAAAGACGTGGCTCTCATGGTTCTGGCTGAAACGTTGATGGGTATAGATGGGGTTCATGCCAGCCGGACCGACGTCTTCGAGGGTAGTCCTTTGCTCCTACAGGTAGGCTTCTCACTCAGCTCTCCTTTTTCTAGTTTTTCACTCGTTCTCATTTTACCTCGACTCTCAGTTTAAGGCTTTCTAAGGTTTCTTACTTGTTTTCTCTCCTTCACACAGCTGTGGTTATGTGATAAGGCCAATCTGCTGGAACCTGTGCCGAGAAATCGGGTTCATGAAACGCAAGGGTTTGTTATCAGGGGCTTCAAGGAAGTTTTTGATGACGTGGGAGGTTGGGTTCAGAATCTCTCCCATCTCACAGAGGAAGTGATTTCCTGGCGCTTGACTTGGATTGATCTTCCTGACATGGCTATTAGCAACATGGGGCGTCAACGTATGGTTTTGGCAGACTTGACCCGATGGACTTTCTACATTCCAAACCGTGTTTTCAGTCAACTTGGTGCTCGTCAAGTATTGCCGCCTGCAAATCCTGAGAACTTTGTCATGCCAAATTTCAATGTTGCCACATTCAGAGCTTATCAGAACAATTGGAGGGAGCGTGTGACCATTCCAAGAGATTCATATTCCAGTGTTCTCCTTCCGGCACGTTACAAGAGATGGTTGACAAAAGATATCGAAGCAAGAGCAAATGGAAACTAAGACAGACTTTAGACTCGATCTTACTGTGCTTGCAATAAGTTGTGTACCCACTGTTATGGATGTTGTTGTTTATTTCTTTTGAAAGTTTCATGCTCAGCCATGTAATCGAAAAAGTTTGTTTGAATAAACTTGAGTTTTGAGAATTTTCCATTCTTGGTTCTTACCAGTTCTGTCTGTGAAATCTTTGAAATGTGTACAATGACTTGGAATCAACTCAAAAGATTGTGACCAAACCTCAGGGTGAGGCTGCCTACGTATCCCTTGTAAAAAGGAATCAGGTCATGACGTACTTCAGGACTACAAATGTTTGGTTAAGGTTCACTCGGGTATTTACACTCTCCTTTTTTGCTCTGAATTTTGCCTAGTACCGCCCTTGCGGGTTTTCGGTCTAGCGAGCTTTTGACTTATTTAGCCTTATCTTTTGCCTAGGCTGCCCTTTCGAGTTTTCAAACCTAGCAGGCTTTTTGCTCTAATTTTTGCCTGGAACTTCCCGCCCTTGCGGTTTTCAATCCAGCGAGCTTCTCTCAGGGGTAATATCTCTTGAGTTGATCCAAGTTGACCAGAGTAGAGAATTCATTGCCGTCGAGATCGATGAGTTGTGCTGCTCCTCCAGATAAGACCTTACGCGAATCAAAAACTGGGGCTCGAATTTCTTTCAAAACCATGTCGCCTTCCTGTAAATCCCTGGATTTCACCTTCTTGTTAAAAGCACGGGCTATTCGGCGCTGATATCCCTGAACATGATATAAGGCCTTAAGCCGCCTTTCATCGAATAGCATGAGCTCCTCGAACCTTGCGTTTGCCATTCTGCTTCATCAATTCCTAATTCTGCCATGATCCTCAAAGATGGGATTTTGAGTTCGATGGGAAGAACAGCCTCCATGCCGTAAACCAAAGAGTAGGGCGTTGCTCCTGTTAGAGTTCGGATAGATGTCTGGTATCCCCACAATGCTAAAGGCAGCTGTTCGTGCCAATCCCGTGCAGACTCAATGGTTTTCTCTAGTATAGACTTGATGGTTTTGTTGGCCGCTTCTACAGCTCCATTGGTTTGCGGTCGATAGACAGTAGATTTATGAACGTGAATCCCAAATTCTTCAAGAGTTTAACGCTCTTCCTTTGAAATGAACCCCGTTGTCTGACACGAAGGCTTGAGGGACCCCATAGCTGTAGATGATGTTCTGCTTGATGAAGTGAGCAACCTGGACTGCAGTGAGGGTCGTGTAGGAAGCAGCTTCAACCCATTTGGTGAAGTAATCAATTGTGACCAAAATGAATTTGTGCCCATTTGACGCCGCCGGTGTGATTCTGCTGATAACATCTATGCCCCAGACGGAAAAGGGCCAAGGTGAAGTCATGGAATGCAATTCTGATGGCGGGACATGCATGAGATTGGCGTGAGTTTGGCACTTGTGCCGTCGTCTTACATACTCAACACATTCAGTTTCCATGGTTGACCAATAATAGCCTTGCCTCAAGATTTTCTTGGCGAGCATCATGCCGTTCATATGAGGGCCGCAAACTCCTTTATGTATTTCCTCCATGATCCGGCTGGTTTCTTCTCCGTGCACGCATAGTTTGTGTGCTCCGCAATGAGATCTCCGATATAGTCTTCCTCCGCAAATGATGTACTGAGACGCCAATCTCCGAAGAGCAACTTGGTCCTTCTTATCGGTTCCTACTGGATACTCGCCTTTCTCAATGAAGTTCCAAATGTCGTGATACCACGGCAAGCCATCGTCCGGCTCGTCAATGGCCATGACGTACCTATAAACAGGTTTATCTCGTTGTTCAATTACAATTGGTCTGAGTCTGACTCCGTTCGGTATCTCAACCATGGATGCTAATGTCGCGAGAGCATCGGCAAACCGATTTTTCAACCTTGGCACATGCGTGAAAGTAACCATCTGAAATCGTGGTATCAAATCATCCAAGTCTTGATGATAAGGTTTCAACTTGTCTTCCTTGACTTTCCAGTCACCGTTCGCTTGCGACACCACTAAGTTCAAGTCTCCAACCACTTCTAGTCTTTTAACTCCGATTTCCAAGGCAGCTTCCATCCCTATGATGCAGGCTTCATATTCTGATTGGTTATTAGTGACTTCGAAGTTTAACTTGAAAGCAAGAAGGATATGTGACCCTTCTGGGGAAATTAACAATATCCCAATTCCAAACCCTTTCTGATTGGCTGCCCCGTCGAAATACAACATATTAGTGGCTGTCATCACGTTTTCATCTGGGAATTCAAACTCTACATCTTCTGGACCTTCCACAGGGTGATTGGCAAGAAACTCGGCAACGGCTCTTCCTTTTACTGATTTCCTCGTAACATACTTGATGTCAAATTCTGCTAGCAAAAGCAACCATCGTGCTAACTTACCTGTAAGTGCGGGTTTCTCAAATAAATATTTGAGAGGGTCCATTCGAGAAATCAACATTACAGAGTAAGCCAACATATAATGCCTTAACTTCTTGGAAGCCCAGACCAAAGCCCAGCAAGTCTTTTCCAAAGAAGTGTACCATTCTTCGCAACCAACCATCTTCTTGCTTATGTAATAGACAGCCTTCTCGGATCCATTTTTTCCTTCCTGTGTTAGCATGCATCCCATAGCGGATGAAGTGACTGACAGATATAGAATCATAGGTTGCCCTGGCACGGGTGGCATTAGGACCGGAGGATTCTGCAAGTACTTCTTGATTGTTTCAAAGGCTTTCTGACATCTGTCGTCCCACTTAAATGGCACACCCTTCTTGAGAAGATGAAACATCGGCTCGCAAGTTGAGGTTAACTTGGCGATGAATCTGCTGATGAACTGAATCCTGTCGAGGAAACTCCGCACCTCTTTTTCTGTTTCCGTGGTTCCATTTCAAGAATAGCCTTGATTTTGGACGGATCCACTTCGATTCCTCGGGTTGTGATCATGAAACCCAACATCTTGCCTGCTGTAACTCCGAATGTGCATTTTTCGGGATTGAGACGCAATCTGTACTTGCCAATTCTTTCAAAGAACTTCCTGAGAGCGTGCAAGTGCCCTTCTCTTTCCTTGGACTTGACGATCATGTCGTCTACGTATACTTCGACTTCCTTGTGGATCATGTCATGCAGTAAAGTTGTGGCGGCCCTCTGGTAAGTAGATCCGGCATTCTTTAATCCAAACGGCATAACCCTGTAACAGTAGGTCCCCCATTCTGTGGTGAAAGTAGTCTTCTCTCGCCCTCGGGGGCCATGAGAATCTGATTGTAGCCAGAAAAACCATCCATGAAAGAAAGCAATGCGTGCCCCGCAGTGTTGTCTACGAGTACGTCTATATGTGGCAGCGGAAAGTCGTCCTTAGGGCTGGCTTTGTTCAAATCTCTGAAATCCACGCAGACTCGAATCTTGCCATTTTTCTTGGGAACAAGCACGATGTTGGCGACCCACTCTGTTACCATTAAGAACCCTGCGTCTATCTGCTTCTGAATTTCCTTCTTGATTTCTAGCACCCAGTCAGGCCTCATTTTTCTCAACTTCTGTTTGACAGGTTTTGCATCAGGATAAAGCGGGATTCGATGCTCCATGATTTCAGGATCAATTCCGGGCATGTCCACGTGAGACCATGCAAAAACATCTTGAAATTCTTGTAAAAGATCTGAGTGAGCTTTAAATTCTTCTGGAGACAACCCAGAACCGATTTGAACCATTCGTGGATTACTCTCATCTTTCAGATTTATCGAAATTATTTCTTCTTTTATAGGCTGAGCATGCCTTTCATTTTCTCGTTCGATTAGAGATCAGAGTTCTTTTGGAATTTCTTCCTCAAACTCAATCCCATCATCGTCGGGGTTAACACAATTTATTTCAGACACAACAAGATAAGCAAAGTCGATTTTATTCATTGCAAAAGAGGTGGCCCCAGGGGCATGATACATGAGAGTGGACTCAAACTCAAAAGAGAAATGATGATGTGGAGGACTAACAGACACAAGCATTGACTCAGAAGTGGACTCAAACTTGGCGCTAAACTCAGACTCAATGCTAGACTCTGACTTAGACTCAAATTCAGTGCCAGTGTAAATAATTTTGGGTACAAAAGTGCAATTTTTATAAGTCCCATTAGCATCCACAATGAGCGAGGTAACATCTCCAAGGGTTTCCTGGCCTAGCATTATCAGCTCCATGTCTCCAACAGGCTCCAAATCAAATATCATTGCAGCGGGCCCGTCCTCGACCGTACCTATTGGACTTTCATTCCCAAACAACGATATCAGATTCCCTGAGTCAAAAACTTCGATCCAGTCAGATTTGCATTGTTTGACCAATTCTTCTAGCTTTGCTGATTCATCATCACTGTCCCATGTGTCGTTGGCGAAGATTTCGAATCCTGGCAGCTTGGTCTTTTTCTCCATGTCCCAAAATGGCTCTGGCTCTCCTTGATAGATAGTTTCTTTTTCTTTGACGAAACGAATGGGACCTTTCTTTGACTGAACACAGGCTCGAGTTTTCCATCCACTTCCAAGCTCATCTTTGTTGGGTTGATAACCGAGACCGAAGCGGTGATTGTTCATAGGGAAATCTGGGAATTCAGCCACTCCTTCATTGTTGCGGCCCAACCCTAAACCTGCATGTAAGCCATCTTTCTCATCATTTCAACAACCGTAGAGCTGACCGAGAAATCCTCATCCATTTTGATAGTGAGAACTGCTCCGGCGGTGTCAAAAGAGAATCCTCCGAGAGAGACGTCTTCTTCTCCATGTGTGATCTCAAGCACAGGGGCATTATCAGAGATATGGGGACGAATTCCAGATTCTCCATAGATAGTCAAAGTCCCTGTGGCTAGACCAAGCTGAACTTTCTGATGCAGAGAAGACGGTACTGCCATAATGTCTGGGTGATGAAGCCATGGCCTACCCAACAACAAGTTGAAAGATGAAGAAATGTCGAGCACATGGAACTCGACGTTAGACTTGAAACTTTCGACTGATATTTCCAATTGAACAATTCCAATTACATCCCTTCGTGTATTATCATAGGCGCGCACTCCAAGATTTGACGGTTGGAAATCCTTAGTTGTAAACCCAAGACAGTAGGCTGTGCGCAGTGGGCAGACATTCAAAGCAGATCCATTGTCTAGGAGAATAACGGGGACCCATTTCCCCATACATTTCATTGTGATGTGAAGCGGTTTGTTGTGACCGGCTCCTTCTGGCGGCAAATCTTTCTCACTGAATGTCACAACATGTTTTGCCTGGTTTGGTGCGAGCAAAGCTACCAATGTTTCAGGGGGAGTGTCAGGTGGCACTTCCATGTTGGACAAAGTCTTGATTAGTTTTTTACGGTGTTCCCTGGATGAGGAAAGTAATCCCTAGACGGAGACTGATGCTGAAGTTCTTTCAAGTTGCTTCCGGATGGGGTCTTCCACTGGCATAGGATTCCTTTAAGGTGGTTGAGTAACAACTTCCGGTGCCTGAGTGACATCTTCCGGATTATTTGGAGTCGAATTGTTTTGGATGGGATCGTTCCAAGCTAATGCCCCAGCTTGAGCATGGTTAGAGGTGTTGCCTCTTTGCAGGTTAGCAGGTTGATAAATCCGTCCGCTTCTTGTTACTCAGTTGACTGATGGCGACTCTTCATCCCAAAAATCTGAAAATTCATTGACCTTTCGTTTTCTGTCTTTAATGGATTCCAACTTCTGCTCAGTGTCAAAATACTCGAACCAAAAACCCGCAAGACTTTCTTCAACTTTTTGTTTCTCGATCTTGATGTTCTCCATCTTCTTTCCCAGATTTTCTACTGCTTGATTGTGCCAAAATGAATCATCTAACATGGCTCTGTTGACGGTCCATACTTCGTCATTGTCGAATCGAATATCGATCACGTCTTCTTCGTCCCAAAATGAGTTTGTGATTAAGACCGAAACATCTGGCTGAGGAGGAAACGGCACGGATGGCCGAGGCAGAGATTCTCCAATAATGTAGGCCTGAGGAAACCAGTCATGGTCACCAAAAATGGTTTCTATGGCAGAATGATCTTCAATCCCAGGAAGCGGAGGTGGCAACAAATTATCTGGAGGGTTACTGCTAGGGGTCCAATGATAAACTTCACCGAGTGTCCGATTTCATATGTCTCTGGGTTCTTCAAACAATGTAGGAAGCGAAATTGCATCCAGAGGATCAGCACAAATTGCCTCCCACCTTTCTCGCCAATCTTCTTGTTCATTTGGTTCAACATATTCAAGAGTATGCACCATTCCTGCGATGCACACGACTTTGTCGATCCGACAGATACTGGAGTCCGTTGGTATAGAAACTACCGGCTTGGTATGAGAATCTGGGATAATAAACTGGCTTGGGTCCCACTCCTGGCGGAGTTCTTCCCAATCTTGATCGTTCATGGCCCATTCCTCATTTTCGGTGATATCTTCCCATCTAGAGTTGGGTTTTGGTTTAACACCTTCAAGGAAGCGGATTTCAAGATCTTCTGGTACAGGGATGAGGGGTTTAGGTTCGGTGACGGGTATGATGTATAGGCTAGGGTTGAATTTAGTGGAGCTTGGGTTATTTGGAGTGGAGCTGAGAGAGATTTGGTTGATTTGGGTATTGGACTTGTGTTCTGGCATGGGGTTTGAGACAGTGTTTGGCTTTTTGAGGGGGAGTAGAAGTGTTCCATCTTCAATGAGGTCTTGGATTTTGTGCTTGAGACGGATACAATTGTTGGTATGATGACCGGGCATTTGGTGATAGGAACAGAAGGCGTTCGGGTTATGGTTTGGAGGAAGCACTTTGGGTGGCTCGCGAGGCTCGAGTGGTTGGATGGCGCCTTTTTCAAGGAGATTTTTGTAGACTGTGGTTAAGGGAAAGGGAAATTGGTAGAAATTTCTCGCTTGCCGGGTTGGTTGGGTTGCTATCTGGTTAATGGGCTCAGTTTTGGTTGGTTTCGAGGAGCTGGCATGGGCATGGCTGTATTGGTTAGTTCCGAACAGGGTATTGCTGTTGCCGGAGTAAACTCTTTTGGGCTTGGCAGATTCTCCTTTCTCAAATACACTAGTTCTGAGTGTATCTTCAACCGCAAGGCCGGCTTCGTAGAAAGTTCTGAAATCGGCGGTGGTTTGAAAGACTACCAGATGCTTTGCAAAATCAGGCGCCAGATTCTTCGTGATAATTCTCATCTGTTCTTTCTTCGAGGGTCGATCTATCATTTGAGACGCTTTTCCTCTCACCTCTTGATAAACTCAGCAAAGGACTCGTTTGCTCCCATCTTGGTTGCGTCCAGTTCTCGAATGGTCATCTCGAGCTGAATGTTATAATTGACTGGGCCATGAAGGCTGCCCCAATATCCTCCCAACTTCATTTCTTTGAAATGTCAAGATTCAGAAACCATCGTAGTGCTGGTCCTGCTAGAGTCTGCTGAAACATTTGACCCATGGCATTCTTCTCGATGTTATACATGGACAGAGTACCGACATATGTTTGTAGATGAGCTCTTGGGTCTCCACTCCCATCAAACTTTTCCCAGGTTATAGGTTTGAATCCTTCTGGGAGTTTGGCGCCGGGAAATAGACACAACTTGTCCATATCAACACCTGTGGCAACTACTTTCTCTTGCTTCTGGACTGATTCTTCGAGTTTGGCGACCTTCGCCATCATTGCTTCCAAGTTCGGATTTTCTTGCGGAGGTGGTTGCTCCCCTGGACCTCCTGGCGGCCTGTTCTGAAGGGTCAGACCTTGTATCAAGAGTAGCAATTCAGCCATCTGACTATCACTGTGTTCCCGTTGTTCTTCCAAGGCTAGCTTGAGAGCCTCGATCTCGTTCTTGTTTGACATATCTGCAGGACCTGCTGAATCTGACTGTACCGCTTTTGACTCAGTTCGAATTAATCGCTGTTTGGGAGTTCTAGTCCAACTAGGTACAGTGTTTTTCTCGCTCTTACCAATGATTGAAACTGATAATGAAAACAAAATGAATTTAGTGACTGGTGCAAAGAATGCTATGTGTATGAATTTATGTACAAATGAAAGAATGATGCATGATGTGCAATGCAACCACAGTTTTGGAAAGGATTGCCCCAATTTTCAGTGTTCTGTTGACTGTATTTAAAAGATTTTGCAAAACAAAGGCCGAACCTTTTTAGGGGTTGCCTACGTATCCCCATTTCGGAAGAATCAGGCCATGACGTAGTTCAAGACTACAACTGGCTCTTTTCCTCAAACAACGAGAAATTCAACAAAGAGGAAAGTACAAACTGACTCAAGTGACATAAAGAAAAGTACGAACTGACTTAAGTGAAATAAAGTAAAGTACAGACTCGATAAAACTCAAACTGTCTTGAGCTACAAAAGATAGACTTTGATAGTCTCAAAAGGGCCCTGCAGGCTAGATCTGTTGACAATTGGCTTGTCGCTTCAGTCGTTGGATTTGTTGGAGGAGGATTCCTGACTTGGTTCCTCTGGTTTTGCTTTCTCACTTGGTTTTGGCTGCTTTGGCGGGTTCTCCAAAGCATACATTGTCTTGAACTGTTTGGGGGACAAACCATCATTCAGAATGATACAATCCTCATAGCAAGCTTCACAGTCACACTCATCCCAGTACTTGTGTCCTGTCACCGGGTCTTGGAAGTAGTAGACTGGTGTGCCGTCTGGCTGGAAGTATTTGACTGGCGGCATGACGTCCGCATCTTCATCATCATTTTCTCGCTCCACTCTGACAGTGATTTTGTCGGGGATATCCTTGGATTCATCATCTGCGGGAAGGTGAAATTCCCAACCTTGATTGTTCACATCCTCAGATTCGTGCCATTGAAGGGTTAAGCCTAGTTGATCAGACATGGCTAGCTGGTGAAGCAACTCTTCAAGCTTGTCTTTGTTTGGAGTTTCATTCCCTATCTCTTCACTTCCCACTTCTTCAAGTATCCACACCGGCGCACCATGATGGATAGCAAAGGTGGACTTGAGTTTCTTGCTTCCAGATTGATTACTCATTTTCGGTTACAGACTCTGACAAAAGAAATACACCATTCTAAATATTAGGAGGGAATGAGCCAATGGTAGCACTTTCATTTGAAAAAGGAGTTTGTTTTTTTTTTTTTTTTGACAGAGCATTTGATTATTGGGATAATCCTTCTTATTACTGTGGAGGGGGTGTGAAAACCTAGGGAAAAAGCTATCGTGTATGTGCATGCAAGACAAGCAACAAACAGTAAACAGTTAAACAGTTAACAAGATATATCACATAATCCTAACCTGTGGGTCCCTGTCCTAGGTTAGAAGGTTCTACGTTAATTATATGCAAAGGCCGATTTTGGTTTAGGGGGTTCCCCAGACTAGAGCCAATATTTGCCTCCCAGTGCCAAGTGTACTGCATGGCAAAGGTCGAACGACAGGCTGACTCATCACGGTCCAAGGTTGCTGAGCATCCGGGGATGTGAAAGGTCCAAAGGGAACGATCCATATGATACATGGATTAGTTGCCCCATACACGAATAATGAAATAAGGCACATCCAAAGGGTAAACGGCCAGGCAAAACAAGTTATGAAGCTCGGCACGAAAAGGCCAAGGGCTAAGGGAGCAACGGAGGTTCCCATTACCTTCACTGATGACGATCTAGATGGAGCAACAGTACCCCATAACAACGCGTTGGTAATTACCCTACGAATAGGGGAGTATGACGTGGAAAAAATACTCGTTGATCAGGGGGCAAGCACGGAAATCATGTACTACGACACCTTCAAGAGAATGGAACTCCCAACGAACTCGTTACAAAAGTGTCTTGTCCCCCTGGTTGGCTTCAGTGCACAAACGGTATGGCCTATGGGGAAGGTCACGCTGCCCGTCCGAGCTGGAACAGTAGTGCTGAAGACTAATTTTCTCGTGGTAGACATCCCTTCCTCCTATAACGTGATTATAGGAAGAACATGGATGCACAAAATGAGGGCGGTCTCTTCGACTTACCACCAGAAGATCAAATACCCCGGAGCAGATGGTATAGAATGCATCAAGGGTAACCAAAGGGTGGCCGATCAATGTTTCAACATGGTCCTAAAAAAGTCTCCAAGGGCCGAATTGGTACAAATAGTTGAAGTTCCGGATCAGCCGACCTTGGAGGACGTCGGAGGTGATCCTATCAAGAAAATGGTGGAGGGATTGAAGAAAATACAGGTTCAGGAGGACGATGCAGAAAAGTATTTCCTGATCGGTGAAACCCTCGCCGAGCAAGAGGAAAGGGACTTGGTTGCCTTTCTTAAGGACCACATCGATGTGTTTGCATGGACCCCCCAGGAGATGCCTGGGATAGACCCCGAAGTTATCTGTCATCATTTGAATGTGGATCCTCAGCACAAACCAGTTGTTCAAAAGGCAAGGAGGTCGGCACCACAGCACGCGGACGCTGTGATCGAAGAGGTGGAACAGCTACTAGAAGCGGATGCCATACGAGAGGTGAGCTATCCGGATTGGCTAGCCAACACCGTTGTGGTCAAAAAGAAAAATGGGAAGTGGAGAGTTTGTGTGGACTTCACCAGCCTCAACAAAGCATGCCCCAAGGACAGCTTTCCACTTCCCAGGATTGATCAACTTGTGGATGCCACGTCAGGCTATGAGAGGATGAGTTTCCTTGACGCATATCGAGGATACCATCAAATAGCTATGAACGAGCCCGACCAAGAAAAAACATCCTTCATATCGCCAAGAGGCCTCTACTGCTACAAGGTCATGCCATTCGGGTTAAGGAATGCTGGAGCAACTTATCAAAGGTTGGTCACCAAGATGTTCAAAGATTAGCTCGGTAAAACCATGGAAGTCTATATAGATGATATGGTGGTAAAAAGCAAAATGAAGCCTGATCACCTAGCCGACCTGAAGGTAACTTTCAACATTCTGAGAGATTACAAGTTAAAACTGAATGCCTCAAAGTGTGCCTTTGGGGTCAGCTCGAGGAAGTTTCTAGGCCACCTGGTGACTAAAAGGGGGATTGAGGCGAATTCGGACCAGATCACAGCCTTGCAGAACCTTCAGAGCCCAAAGACCACGAAGGAGGTCCAAAGGCTAATAGGGATGGCAGCAGCCCTTAACCGTTTCATCAGTAAGTCCTCAGATCGGTGTAGGCCTTTCTTTCAACTTCTGAAAAGAGAGAAGGATATGAGTGGGGAGCCGAGCAGGAGCAAGCTTTCCGAGGGCTAAAGGTTTATCTATCATCTCCTCCCTTGCTCTCTACTCCAGAAGCTGGGGAGCGGTTGATACTATATCTAGCGGTATCCGAGCACGCAGTCAGTTCGGTTCTCCTACCAATAAAGGGGATAGAGCAGGCTCCAGTGTATTTTGTAAGCAAGACCCTTTTGGACGCAGAAACACGATATTTACCGTTGGAGAAATTGGTATATGCTCTTGTCACTGCTTCAAGAAAGCTGCCACACTACTTCTTACAGCATCCCATTACCGTGTTTACTGAATACCCACTAAGGGCTTTGCTTAGGAAAGCAGACTTTTCTGGAAGAATCTCAAAGTGGTCAATAGAATTGAGCCAATTTGACCTTGATTATCAGCCCAGAACGGCAATCAAAGGGCAAATTTTGGCTGACTTTGTAGCAGAGTTCACTCCAACAGTAGCTCCACCCCCACCGACTCTCCACGAGAAGGAGCAACTAAGTCATCCCGAGCAGCCAACGAGAATGGCCGATCTAGATCCAGAAGAATGGAGGCTTTACGTTGATGGGTCAGCTTACAACAAAGGATCTGGAGCAGGAGTAGTGCTATTCTCTCCAGAGGGGTTGGTATTGGAGCAAGCATTGCGGCTAGGGTTTAGCGCCACCAACAATATGGTGAATATGAAGCCTTGCTCGCTGGACTAAGGAGTGCCCTAGAGCTCAAGGTAAATAAGCTGAGAATATTTTGCGATTCACAAATGGTTGTTAACCAGCTTTCAGGAGAATATGCCACGAAAAGCGAAAAGATGGCTACGTACTCAGAAGCAGCCAAGGACTTGCTTGACAAATTCGACAAAGTCCACATCCAACAAATCAGCTCGGGCCAGAATGCGCATGCAGATTCACTAGCTTGCTTGGGGTCAGCAATCAAGACAGAGTACCGCCGCACGGTGGCTGTGGATTATTTGAGCGAACCAAGCATTGGCCGAGCAGTGGAAATTGTGATGGAGACAGAGTTTGGACCAAGCTGGATGGACCCAATTGTGGCATACCTATGAGATGGGACCTTGCCAGAAGATAAGAGGGAAGATCACAAGATCAAGACCAAATCAGTACGCTTCTGGCTCTCCCCAGAAGGTAAGCTTTATAGAAAGTCTTTTCTTGGCCCGTATTTACTATGTGTACACCCAGCTCTTGTTCAAAAATTCCTCCACGAAATCCATGCTGGAACTTGTGGAGGACATACTGGAGGAAGATCTATAGCCCACCGAGCAATATCCCAGGGATATTGGTGGCCTTACATGCAAGAAGATGCAAAAGCTTTTGTGAAAAAGTGTGAGAAGTGTCAAAGGTATTCCCCTCTCATCCGAGCTCCAGCGGAGGATCTGTTACCTCTAACCAGCCCATGGCCATTTGCCCAATGGGGATTGGACATCGTGGGTCCTCTCCCCATGGCAACAGGGAAACGAAAAATTCCTGCTCATTGGCACAGACTACTTCACTAAGTGGATTGAAGGAGAAGCTCTAGCCAAGATTACGGAAGCTATGGTGGAGAAGTTCGTATGGAACAAGATCATTACAAGGTTTGGGGTACCTTACTCCATCATCTCAGACAATGGCTCCCAGTTCGGCAAGAAGTTCAAGGCTTTTTGTGCCCAGTACGGCATCAGGAACTATTACTCAACCCCAGCCTACCCACAGAGTAACGGGCAAGAAGAAGCTTCAAACAAAACCATCCTTAAGAGCCTTAAAGAAGAGGTTGGAAAGTAAAAAGGGAAAATGGCCAGATGAGTTGCCAGCCGTGCTCTGGGCGTACAGAACCACCCCACGACGATCTACGGGAGAGACGTCGTATTCCCTTGCTTATGGAACAGAGGCAGTGATTCCATTGGAGATAGGCTTGCCGACCATACGCACCACTCTTGTGGAGTCAGGAGGCAACGACAAAGCCTTGGTCAATCAGCTCGACCTTGCCGAGGAAAAGAGGGAGCGTGCACTTATCACCTTGGCAGCATATCAAGAGCAGCTACGAAGAAGCTACAATAAGAAGGTTGTAGACACCCCGATTTTGACCCGAGATACTTGACCAAGCACTCCCGATGATGAGAAAACCACCCGTGAATACCTTAGGGTTGAGAGAGAGGTTTGAACTTGTCCTAAACCACCCCTAACCATTCCTAAACAACCTAGACCAACCCAAATGACCAAAATACCCTTCAAAATACCAAAACCAACCATTGTGCTCAAAGGAGTTTGAGCGCTCAAACCCCCTGTTTGATCGCTCAAGCTCTGTCCAGTCTGTTTGTGGCAGAGCATCTAATGATGAGATTCCAACTGATTGACAGCCACCCAGCCGTTTTTCTGTTGCTCGCATGCAACTGATAGACCTCAGGGTAGGCCTATATTACTCCATTAGGCCCTCCACTTCAAATCAACACACTTCACCCCCATTTCACCCTATAAAAGGACCCCTTCTACACCATTTAGAGAGGTTGGACACACTCTCATCTTCTGAGCTCTCACTCACTCTCTCATAAACTACATTTCCAGAAACTTACAACCCATTCCAGTCACCACTTGAAGCTTAATCCCTTTTTATCTACTAAACCCACCTTGATCCTCCAAACCTCTCACTACAATAAACCATCATCCATTCGAAATCAGCCTAAGCAAACCCACACCCAACATAATCTGTCCTAAACTACCCACATTGTGCCAATAAACCCCTTCAACACTCATCCATCAAGCAAAACCACAAGTCCAAGCTCAAAATCAACACCAAAAGGTAGAAATCCATGTGAAAGTTACGGGTTGGCACTCCTGAGGGAGACCAGTGGGTTCATGGAGGTCCTATATACCCTTCTAATGGACTCACAAGGTCTCAAATATGCAAGAAAACAAACTTTGAAAACCCAGCTTCAAACAGCTTGAGCGCTCAATGTTGAGACCATGAGCGCTCAAACCGTTTGGGTGTGCTTTGTGTTCTTGTAGTTTCTGATCATATTTTGTCTTGACAATATCATCCTTATGGTTGTTTGTTGGTTAAATAACTCTCAAATCAGTTTATATTGTTTTTGACCATCAATCATCGAACCCAAAGGCCATAAGAGTGATGTTTTGGTATCATCAACCATGGATGATCTCATTCTATGAAATAAACAGTGTATCCTACTCTTTTCAAAAATGACCAGTTTGTTTAAAGTTCATAAAGGCATCAAAGAATGATAAAAAACCACAGACATTTACAGCCCTTGAATGGGGCTTGAGCGGTTAAAGCTATCCCTATGAGCGCTCAAACCCTGCTCAGCTTTGGATTTTGGATTTTGTTTACTTTAGTTCTGTATTCTGATTGTCAGTTCATGAAGTGTGTGTGTGTTGAGGTGTGTGTTGATGTTTGGCCAAGCCAACCTAATCTCAAAGTGTGTGTGTGTGTGTTGATGTTTGGCTAAGCCAACCTAATATCGGTGTGTGTGTGTGTGTGTTGATGTTTGGCTAGGCCAACCTGATCTCCCCTCCCTCTCACTCTAATCATGCTTATGAGCTGTCCGATGCTTACTCTTTACTTTTGAGAACACCTCAAGTTTATTTTATCCATGTTTATGAAGATCTTAACGCTCTATGCATCATCATGTATCATTTTGAACTGGTTTATGGTCCAAATATAGGCAGAATGGAGCAGAATCACTCAAGTCCAGGAGATGGTTTGAGCGCTCAATATATCCCTTTGAGCGCTCAAACTGCCTTTTGGTCCAATCAAATCTTTCTCTCATTTCAGCTTGTTCTTGGCATTTTGAGTATTCTGCAAGGTTTTAAAGCTTTGAGTCTTCATCTCTGTCATGATAACTGCCTCATTTTGGTCCATGAATGAGTTCAAACCCATGATTATGTGATCATGCCATTTTGTCCAATAATCCAAATGCTGTTTTTGAATAAATAATGGTGGTTGAAACATACTTTCATCAAATCAAATCATCAGAAGCATCATAAGCATGTGTGGGTGGCCAGTAGTTTGAGCGCTCGAACCCACATGTTGAGCGCTCGAACCCTTGGCAGTGGGTCAGATTGGTTTAGCATTGCAGCGGTTTGTGGTGTCATTTTTGGTTATTTTGTTATCATTCTGTATAGTCCAATGTTGTTACTTTCTGTTTGATGCTCTTGTTTATTCATACTTGCACATCATCGCCATTCATGTAGATTCACGGAGCACAAGCATACACCGTAGCTTATTGTTGTGTTTGTTATTGGAGTGGGTAAAAATTGATTAACCCTAATAGAGGGCATAGCACGTGCCCTTATTGATCACCACAAGAGGGCGAATAGCTCGGCAACACATAGGGAGTTCTTAAACCCTGTGCCGGGCTAGAATTAATAAAGAGTAAACTAATAAGTCAGGATGCACTAGCTCGGCGTAAGGCATAAAGGATGCCCCTGATATGGCCGAGCTAGGTAGGCTACGTGTATAGCTTGAATAGCATTCTGGAATACATAATTCAGCTCGGCGTAATAAGCTGAACTATGTACGAGTTATTCCGAGCTACGTGGAAGCTCGGCACCGCCACGAGTAGGGCGGTGAGACATTCCAGAATATTCTACAGCGGCTCCTTATGAGATAAATAGCAATCCCGTAAAGAAAGGGATTGATATGGGAGGTCCTAATGTGATTAGGAGTATGCCCTATATAGGGAAGAATCCTATATGGAAAGAAAGACCTCTGCTAGACGAGATCTAGCAGGATATGGAAACTCTCCCCTAAAAGGAAAATCCTATTAGAAGATGGATTCCTAAAGCTGATAGGAAACCAAGGCACGAGATGCCTAAGTAAGCCTTCTTCACCTATAAATACAGCACTATGCCCATGGAGAAAGGTATGCTGTGAAACCTATTTTCATACGCATTGTGATTTGAGCTTTCAAGTACGTGATACTAACTTAGGCATCGGAGGGCCTTTGCCAATGAGAGGCAAAGGTGCTCTAACCCTTTTTCTGTCTTGCAGATCTAGGGTTGATTCAAGGAAGCACGTGATCCAGGGTTACGTGAATTTATCCCCGTACAGTTATCATTACATGGTTCCCATCCCTCATCTCCCGTATTTGTTCAAGGTTGAGTTGCATACATTCGTTACAATCCCACAAAAGTCAAGTAGAGACCGGTCTTCGAACCGGGCGAGGGGGGTGCCGTAAAACCCTTCCCCTCTCGTAATTGAGCTCCCAAACCTAAGATAGTATGGTGATGACGGACCAGTAATCCTTATCCATTGAATGAGGTGCGAGTCAATCGAGTTCGGTTCCTCGGGGACAATCCGCTAAAACCCGGGTGGCGACTCTGAATCGATGTTCGAGATATCCCTCCGGAGGTGCGTCAACAGGCTGGCGACTCCGCTGGGGACTCTGGTTAATGCATACTTTGATTTAATTACACTTGTGTAGTTTTATTGAAATATGCATTAATCAAGAGGGCTCGACTTGAAAAGCTTTTGTGGGATTTTTGAAATGTCTGTAATTCAACTTTTGCATTGCACTTGCATTGTTCTTAGCCTCGCTGGCGTGTTTTGGCAATCCCGCACGGCTTGCCGGTGATAGGGAATCCCAAAATGCCCAGCAGCCCTCGACCGTGATGAGTTACACTTGTCGTTATTACCGTCGCCGTGGGTATCCATGGCACGGGAGACAATCATGACTCTAGTCCGGGGTACCCTTGTGAGACCAAATCCGGCCTTTTTGCATATAGTTAGCCATAGAACTTTCCCATTAGGTGGCTGTCCCGTTTGATAAGTTTACGTGCTCCATCCTGTTTACATGCTATGTTACCGCTTTCCCTATCTTGTCATGTTGCATCCATGAATGCATTTGCATTTGTATCTAGTCCCTCTGAGTTGAGAGTAGTATTGCTTAAGAGTCCGTGCAGTTAGTAGAAGGTTGCCTCGGCCCGATGATGAGTCGTGCATTTTCAAATGTACGTTGTCTTGCGAGTTAGTCATCAGGATAATCGGACGTGGGAAAATTTGGACCATCGAATCTTTGACAACAATCTAACGGAAATTAGGAATGGTTGGCCCGAGGTTAGGGACAATTATTCCTAAAATCCAAAGTTAGACTTTTGACAAGGATTTGAGAGTTTGTATTTTTCCCAAATCCGGTCATCCCGCATGAAGGACTTGATATCAGAAGAAAACTTGAGGATTGGGGCAACCTTCTAAAGCTGTACATATTTTAGTCTAGGAGACTTTAAATCCGCGGAGTTTGAGATACCTCCGGTGTTTGCCGTGCCCGAACGGCTACCCATGTTTCGAACTAGCCTTAGGGCCATTTGTAACTGGATGACGACACTTTATTGCTCTGTCTCGGATGGTCAAGAAAGGATAACGGTTGCGGCTTCAACATTTAGGCTGTAGGTTGAAAAGCCGTAACTGCCGAGTAAACGACTTACCCGTGGTGTTGATTCAATCTGCTGTGCAATGGCCTTAAGTGAGATCCGGAACCGGTAGACTAACTTTAAGGATTAGTTCTAGGACTAACTTGGTGAGGGGCGACGCGACGACGCACGCATGTTTGTTTAGGCATTCTTTCTTGTACATGGGTATCGAGTCTTGGGGCTGAGTTTGATTCTTGTGCACTGTCAGCATTCAACAATTGGGCCTGCAAGAAGAAAGAAGACCTTACCCGTTTGGACCCGACCGCCCGGACAAAGATTGTCACGACCCGTTACTCCGGAATCTGAACCTTGGTCATCCCCGATAATCATGGAAGAACAGCCGAATGAGATAGAGCAGTTGAGGAAAGAGATGCATGACAACGTGGCCAATCACAACACTCAGATCACCCAAATCATGGCTATCTTGGTTAACATCCAAGGCCGCCTCCCTCTGCTTCAGCAGCCTCCAGAGGAGCAAGAAATCCCCGAGGGAGAAGAACGTCAGGAGCAACCAAATGAAAACCCTCAAATGGCTGAAATGTTGGCTAAGATTGCCAAACTCGAAGAGTCAGTTGCTAAAAGTGAGAAAGCTGCGGTTTCCGGATTCGACATGAGTAAGCTGTGTCTTTTCCCCGAGGCCAAACTCCCCGAAAAGTACAAACCAGTGGATTTCGAGAAGTTTGATGGAACAGGGAACCCCCGAGGGCACATCCAAGCTTACGTGAGTTCTCTCTCTCTCCAGAATGTGGATGAACCAACCATGGCTAAAATGTTCCATCAGAGCCTAACCGGGCCCGCCCTCCAATGGCTTCTTTCACTTGACATCTCCAAAAGAAGGACATGGGAAAATTTGGTTGCTTCTTTTGTGAAGGAATATGACTACAATGTCCAGTTGAAAGTTACCACCCGGGAGCTTGAGAGCATCAAGATGAAGGAAAGAGAGTCCTTCACAGACTTCGTGAAGCGGTGGAGAGCTAAAGCAGCCCAGATGACTGATCACCCCTGCGACAAAGATCAAATGAGAATAATCACCCGCAACTTGCAGCCCGACTTGGCTCAATACATGATCACAGCTCAAACTCATGACTTTAAGACCTACTTTGAGGTAGGCTTATCTATTGAAGAAGGGCTGCAAAGTGGAATCTTAAAGAAAGGAGAATCAGCACCCAAGGCAAAAAGGGTCTTCACAGGCAATACCAACTCTTTCTACACCCCTCAGAACTATTCTACTTGCACCTCGTCCAACCCCATAAATAACCGTCCATCCAAAGCCGAACCAGTCCATGCCATCATGCCGGCCCCGCCTCAAAATCAAAGGGCGCGGCGAGTCTTCACCCTCTTCCACTTCCCCTCTCAGCTGTTTTTGAACGTCTCGTTCAACAGGGGAAGCTCAAGCCGCTCGCACCAACTCCACCTCCTCAAAATCCCTCACCTATGTGGAACCCCAACCAATTTTGTACCTTTCATCAATCCCCTGGCCATCTGACTGATAGATGCCAACGCCTTCATCATGAGATTCAAGACCTCATTGACAACAAGCAAATCTGAGACCCTACCGAGAAACCCAACACCGTCACTAACCCTTTGCCGACCCACAGAAGAAATGCCGACCTAAATCACATCTCCCTTAACTCCACTAAAAAGGACCCAAACTCCACTATATTTGACCCTAGCCAGTTTATCACACCTGAAACCGAGCCCAAACCTGTTGTAGCCATACCAGCTGAGCCCGAAATATGCACCCTTTCTGATCAAGTGGGCCCCGCCTTTTGGGATAAATGGGGGGACATGATAATCAACATGGAGAACTGGGAGTATGAGATAATGGTAGCAAATGGGCAGTTGAACGACGAAGAATGGCCGCAAGAAGAAGACGAGTTCGGACAAGAGATCCCAGTCGCTGATCAGATGGAAGAATTTGAAGGGCCAGTACAGTTGGACCCTTTAGACATAGCCTTACTCCAAAATCTGCTTGAACAACCAGCGGATGAAAACCAGCCCATCTTGGAAGAAGGAGAAGGGCAAAACTGGGAAGAACCTGAATGGGATCCTACGCCAACTGAGTGGCAGCTTATTGATCCAGAAGATCCTTTGGATGGATGTACCTTGCCACTATTCTTTGATGAAACTTGCTTAGTGCCACAGCCGCCGTTGTGGGAAGGACGCCCAGATTTTTCCATGATGAGTGAGGCATCAATTGATAAGATCGTGGAAGGATTGGAGTTTGCTCCTTATGAGTTCATCATAGATGAGAGTTTGCCAGTGCCGGTGGTTCAGATACCCAAAGACAATGAGATAATGACGCTGAGTGGAGATATGATTGACATATGGGGACCACCGTTAGAAGGAAGCACCGTGGCTAATATTTGGGGGGACCACCCAGTTAACAACGAAGAAACGGACATTTGGAGTGCAACCACTGTCGAAGATATTACTCAGGGGATGAAAGAGGCTAGCATCGCTAAGGGAAAGAGAAAAGCAAAAAGAGATCTGGTCGACTTCTACTTTGATGAAACTGAACTGTGGGGAGACGATTTGGAATCCATCATGCACCTTCTTCGGAGCGGTAGATACTACCAACCACCAACTTACCCCGGCGAAACCTCTAACCCGCATCATAATCCTCTTCCGAACCCTTCATCTAATCCACCCGAGAACCCACCACTTAACTCCACCAACCAACCAAACATAACCTCTACTCCCCCAAACAACCCTTTCTCAACCCCTCCGACAAACCCAACTCCAGACCCAAACAGTTTCCAAAACTTCCCCAATCCCCCAATTAACCAATCCCGCGTCTTTTCAGCTACAAACAACCGTGTCCCTCGCCCGAATCATGCTCCAACTCCCACACCCGAAGAGAACCCCATCAAGAAACAGCTAATGGAAAGTGTAGTAATGGAGCTCGAAGTACCCTCCCTAAGGGTAGTAATGGAAAGTGAAATTAGCGAAGCTGATTGGTTGAGCGAGAGGTTTGCTGAGCTGATGTTGTTTGAAGAAAGAAGGTTGCGCGCTTTATATCACATTCAAGGATACCAAAAGAGGATCGCCAGGGCATTCAATAAGAAGGTGAGGTCACGAGACTTGATTGAGGGAGACATGGTTGTGAAAGAGATCCGTGCACCGATATTTGATCCAAGAGGAAAGTTCAGGCCGAAATGGGCGGGGCCTTACATTATCAAGACCATTCTCAACGGGGGAGCAACGGTGCTCATTGATCTCGACGGGAACGAATTTACCAATCTTGTAAACTTGGATCAACTCAAAAGATACTACCCATGAGAGATGCTCGTTGGGCGGAAAACCGCAAGGGCGGGCCGACCCAAGCAAAAATAAGAGCAAGCCTGCTAGGCCGAAAACCCACATTGGGCGACCTAGGCAAAAGATAAGGCATGAAAATCAGAAGAGCTCGCTAGACCGAAAACTCGAAAGGGCGGTACTAGGCAAAATCTAGAGCACAAAAAGGAGAGTGTCAATACCCGAGTGAACCTTAACCCGAACTACGTTATGACCTGATTCCTTGCAAAATGATACGTAGGCAGTCACACTCAGAGATTCGGTCATAATCCATTGAGCTGATCCAGGTGCCCATCGTATGTCGAGCAGGAAGAAAAAAAGGAGAATCAGATAATGTTGTGAACCTAAAGTGGGAAACCCTCGTAATTCAGTTTTATTTCAACAATCTCTTCGGTTACAAAGCTGAGCAAGGTGCCTAAGCAACAAAGACATAACTACCACAATGAAAAGAAAAATTACAACATGGGTCCATGATTTATTTCGGGAACAGTCTAGTTAAGTCGGGTCGCTTGGTTTTAAGCAGTTCCAAATCTTGCCGATACTTCTTCTCTTATCCATCTTCTGTAAAGTGCATTCAGATGTATGGTAGGATAGTCATCATGAACCCAAGTCACTCTTTTCTTCCACGAAAGGCGATACTTCTCCATAACCGAGTGTTTGAATTCTGGAAGATGGAAAGACGCTGGGACAGAGAATTGGACCTCTTGACGGATCCCGAGCTGGCGAAGGATGCGCTGCGGAAAGTAAAAGGCAAACACCGTTAGACCCGCGATCACCACCCATGATGGACCCATGTGAGCCGCCGTCATGACTGGCAAAACCATCCAATGGCACCTCCAAACGACATGTTCTTCCCGCAAAGCCATAAAAAAGTCAGTCCACCCATCCACATCGCCATGTTCCTCCACAAATTGCCTATTGTTCCAAGTCCGAGGATCATAAACCCAGTGGTTCTCTGGGTCAGCCTTCAACTTCACCTTATCACAAAGCCACATCTGTAACCAAAACCATAAGCCAAAACATGTGTCAAAAGCCAAGCATCACTAGACCAAAAAAACCAACTTGGAGTAAGAGCGGGCTGCCTCCAAAGACTTTTGTCCGTCCAGAGCGAACCGCATCCAAACCCATGAGGGTCTCAGCCAGAACCATCGGGACCACATCGCGATGCTGCTCAATCTGTAAAGCAACCGAAACAATGGAAGGGCTGGCATTCCCATCAAGGGGACCAGCAGGTAAGAAGCCAAGAGGCACATGCAGAGCGCGAACATCCGCCAATTCTGAAGGGTGAAATCCGTCAGGTCCCCACAAGGCCGGAAGTCAGCAAAAAGGCGCAAAACGTCAAGAGCATTGCCACAAAGCAAGAACTTGGCCGTGCCCTCATTCACACCAAGCTTGTCCTTGAGAATCTTGGTCAAGTTGTCGCGAAGAGGAGGAACCGCGGGTTCCGTGCATGAACGGCTCCCAAGGTATGTTTGGAATTCTTCGACAGTCGGGCATAGCTCTTGAATACCAAAATGAAATACATGAAGTTCCGGATCCCAGAAATGAACAGCCGCATGCAAAATCTCGGGACAATGGGGATAGTGTGGATGAAGCGCAAAGCATTGAGGCCATGACTCCGGAAGTTGAACCAATCAATGTTCTCAAGACTTTCAATCCAAGAACCAATGACGGCTGGTGTGAGGGCAGCCATGCTTTGAAGAAAGAAGGAATGAGAGTTGAAAAGGAAGAATAAGAAGGATGAAAGATGGGATGAAAGTTGGCAGAGAGAATGGCAATCAAAGGCAAGCCATTTATAGGAGAAACAAGGAGGGACATGCAAGACTCCTATGCAAACATGGGAAATGAGAGATTTCATTTCCAATATGGTCAAGTGCATGTTTTCCATGATACTTGCATGGGGAAGTTTGAAAAAGCCTTGGAAATGTATAGCATTTGTTGAAAATAGATGAAAGAAACTTTGGAAAGGAGTAATCTGTGGTTGGAAAGAGAAACAGGAAGTCCCCAATCATTTTTGGGGCAGAAAACACCCTTGGGAACGCAAGTGATCGCATTGGGAACAAGCAGAATCTGCCCTCCTGGAACAGGTATGAGCGCTCAAGTCCTGACCATGAGCGCTCGAACCCTGCAACAACTTGAACCTGCACCTTTGCATTTTGTCTCCCCAAAACCCATTCCGAGCCTCCCAAACCCTCTCCAACTGCCAGAACAAGTGCCAACAAGTGTTCATGACTTTGCAGAGCCATCAGTGGAAGAAGATCGCAAGCGAACGCATGATCTAGGCGCCAACGGCCAATCAAGGCCATAGGATGGTATATGAAAGCGATGGTTGTAATCATTGCCCCAACCGTTAGAGTCTCGAGTGTTGTACGCAAAATTTGTTTTATAAATATGCCTTATGGACTCCAAATTCTGTTCTAAGGTCGTTTCATGTCAAACGAGCATAAGTCAACAAATCAATAAAAGTCAATGTGTGCATGTTCTATGAGAATGCCTTGTATAAATTCACAGGCATATGTCCCTTCTTTCAAAATGTTGAGCACAGATTTTTAGACTTATGATTTCGGATGCAGTGTCATGAGAATTGTTTTGTGGATTGTACAACAAATACCCAACGATTGCTTACCCAAAACATCAAAAATGAGGAACGCAATGCATAACCAAAAGGGAAAGTGCAAATCTGATACATCTCTGGCATAATCCATGAACTGAGGCACGTAGATAAATCATCCTCTATGTAGCAAACAAACGCCCAAAGCAAAAACGAGGCACGCAGGCCCAACTGTGCAAAATCTAGCTACCAGGGCACGTAGGCCCAATCATGTGCAAAATGAAAAAGTACTATACCCCTACTCACTACTCTGTACTAGCTAAGACTGGCCTCCGTCGTCATCGTTGTCGTCGTCAGGCCCCTGAGGTGAGCCTCGGAAGTCAGGGTCCGATATGGAATCGTCATCATCGCCCGAGCCTGACCCTGACTCCTCAACCACCATAGGCGTCTCCTCGATCACAGCAGCCGGAGTAGCCTCCATCCTCCTACGATTCGACCGTCTCAGACCGCCTGCCTCTGGAGTCGCTGTCTCCACAAAAGTCACCTCCTCGTCCAAACTGAACTGTGCATTCTTTGAGCGACCGAGACGGACAAACGGAGCCCCCGAACCACTCGCCTCATCATGCTTCCTCTTCCCGGTAACAGGCGCCTGCGCAAAGGAAGAAAGTCACAAAAGAATTGAGTTAATAGAAAAGAAATCCGCATGGATTCAAATGAAAGCTAGTATAGACACGGCATACCGGGGCAACTGCCGAAGGAGGAGGAACAGGGGCAGCAGGCGGTGCGATATCATCTGGTCAACGTAAGGGCACCCGTGTCCCTGCCATCAATCGGCGCAAGAGGACGCGCATTCCCCTGTTTTGCTCATACAGCGTCTGCGCTAACTCATAGGCAACCTGCAGCCAAACAAGAAACAAACATCAGTGATCAGAAAATCCAGACATCAATAATCAAAGGAATATGATGATGAGCAAGTCATACCGGCCTCTGAAGCGGTCGCAGTCCAGTGGGCGGAGGTGGGATCTCTAACGCGCCTTCCTCCCCGTCAGGAGTACTCACCCACACGGACCACTCAGGCGCCTCGGTCACCCCGACCGTCGCCTCCTCAGGAACCTCCGCTCTCTCCCGCCTAGCCCTCTGAGAAGTCCTCCCCTCTGCAGCTCCCCGGGTGGCGGCTCTAATGGCCCTGTCTAGCTCTGCAGTCGCCTGCTCCACCCTCTCCCTGACCACCCCTAAGAGGCTCGCCAAGTACCTCTCTCTATAAGCAGCGTAGTCCATCTCCGGATGCAGGAACTGACCCAAGTTCCCCTCCGGTACCATATACCTCCGTATCTCCTCAAGCGTGTAGCTGCTGGTCCTCAGTACACGGGAAGGAAGTCGGCCAGGCACCTGAGGGAAAGCACCCCGCATCGACTGGCGAGTGACCCTGTCGCCAAGATACCACTGCCAACCGTACGGAGACTCGAGAAGTATCCTCCCGGCAGTGATCTCCCGACTCGAAGCAAGGTAGTCCTCATCATAGCCCTCCCATATAACCCAGCGGACCTGCATTCAACAAAACCAAGCATCGTAAGTAAGAGTAAGGGAGCAAGCAATTTTTACACAAGTGCACAAAGAAGTTTACCCCTCCTCCAGAAAGTCGATCCAAGGAAGCACGCAGTGTGTCGAGGGTCACACGAGGCTTCGAAGATTTGCGGAAATCGGCCCCCCAACACAAAGCGCGAGGAAGCACCACATTCGCCTGAGGGTGGGTGGTCTCCGGGGGATGTAATCCCAGCACCTCATAAGCCCAGAGCTGTGAAATAAGAAACAATCAGATGAGTATCAGTGTAAACATGGCAAGTAGAGCGAGTGCAGAATAGTGCAATTGGAAGTACGACAATGAAAAGGAAAGGTACAAGCCTCATAGCTCCCACAAACTCCATAGACCTGCTAGGCTCATCCCTCTCCTCCTCGAGACCGCGCCCATGAAAGAATAGCAAGTGGCAAGTCCGGGGCCTCCCCAGTCATACTGAGCCGCCTTCTCGAAGTCCCTCAGCGCCAGCAAGAAAGAGAAGTGCACCTTGCAACGCCTGTTGGCGTACAAGGATGCCCCGAAGACGTATAGCATGTAGCACCGGGCCTTTTGCTCAGCCTCTGTCCGTGCCGCCGATGCCCCTAGACACACCCGTCCAAACTGGCCATAGTGGGCCATCTCTCTCTCCCTGTGAGGTACAAACCCTAGAAACCAAGTCAATCCAGCCTCGTCGTACCCCAGCCCACAGTCATATGGTATCGGCTCACCGCCCACTCTCAAACCTGTCAGCGCTGAGAAGTCCAGCGGGGTCATAGTAGCCTCCCCGAACGTCAGGTGGAAGGTATTCGTAGAATCCCTCCACCTCTCCGCTAGAGCTGTCAGCACATTGTGATCGTGCTGAGTCCGCGTGAGAGTAAGGATGAACGGCCTGAACCCTGTCAAATCAACCAGTCTCCTCACGTCCTCGTGCAACTCATGGTAAAGCTCCAAGCTGCGAGCTGAACTGCCATGGGCCGGTATCCTCTGATTCTCCTGTTCAAAACAAATGGAGCGTAGTATATCAGTCAATCAATCATGTATGAGTAATTGAAAGTAAATCAATGAAAAGTACATACCCTTAGGGTACCCCGCGACAGGTGAACGTCGGGGTCAAGTAGCACCTCCTCCCCAAAGTACTCCTCCCGCTGAGAAACGTAAGTGTTCACCCCCGAGGGGATGAACAAATGTGTCGGTGGGTCATAGGTAGCAGGATCAAAAGCCGGACTCACTGCCAACCACGGACGAGCCTCATCTACCACGATGACTCTAGGCTGGGCTGCCGCCTCCCTCTCCGCAGTAGCACGAGCCCGAGCCTCCTCCTCCTCCTCCTCCCTAAGCTCCTCCTCTAACTCTGTGGCGTAAGTCTCAGCAGCCAACCTTTCCTGCTCCTCAGTACTAGCCCTAGCCCTCGCCTCAACCTCCCGTCTCTCCCGTATAACCTCCCTCACCTCCTCCAACACCTGTGGATTCTCTGTCGCGGTAGCCATAACATCATCTGGAGAAGCAAACTCTGCATAATCCCCTCGGGAGATACCCACTGGACCCTGCTCCACCTTTGGGGCCTCCTCAACTGCAACCTCCTTGCCCCGAGGCTCACCAGCCCCAGAGCAACTGCGAGTCACCGGCCTGTGTGCCACTGGTGGAGGCACTGTCACGGGGACCTCATCAGGCTCATCTATCACCCAAGGAATCGACGAACTAGCTCCCGGAGTGCTAGCCGTCACCCCTCTCGGCGGACCCATACTCCTACCACTGGCCGCCACCCTAGCACTCCTCCTGACAACACCAGTTGCCCCTTGGCTGCTACTAGGTGTGTCACTCACTGTAGCCCCTCAACTACTGCTGGGCGCATCACTGCCTGTCACACCCCTGAGAGGCCAACTACTTCTCCTACTCCTCCGGATATCCTCTGTCACACCCCTAGCACTGAACGACACCTTCACCCGGTACCTAACCTCTGCCAAAGTGAACGCCTACCTCCCCATGGTCATCATGTCAAGTCTCTGACTCTCATCCTAACTCCTGGTACCACCCTCTTCTCTACCACTGCTAGAGACCGCGCCACCACTGCGAGACGCCACCCTCTCTCCTCCAGAACCACCCCTAACCCTCTCGGCAGCCCTCGGAGGGACCGCCGACTCACCACCATGAGCCACCGTAGTGGCTTGAGCGCTGGAGGCCGCCAATGGAACCCCGGCAGTCCCACTGCCGCCACCACCACCACTGGCCGCCGCCCGATCGCCACCCACTGCCCCGACACCACCCAGAACCCAACCACCACCACCACCACTGATCGGAACCCCAGGGCCCCCCAAACCACCATGGCCGCCACCATCCACCACCGAATCACCACCACCAACACCACCCACTACCCCATCACCACCCACGGCTTCCTCTCCGCCCACCGCGGCGCCGGAACCATCACCACGGGCCACCCCCGTAGTTTCTTCAACACTCCCAGCACCCAAAACCACCGTAGCACCAACGCTCGCCACTTGTAGACACCCCAATTTTGAACCCGAAATACGCCCATGCATCTCCGATGATGAAACGGATCAATCACAATTACCTGGAATTGGTGAAAATGATTTGAGTTTGACCAAAACCAACCAAACACTACCCAAGCAATCAAAATGTGCCAAACCAACCCAAGCATTGTTGAACCAAGCCAAACCATCAATCTGCCATCTATAGCCTTGAGCGCTCAAGCCCATGGCTTTGAGCGCTCAAACCCCTGAGGAGCACCTTGAGCGCTCAAGTCCACAGCCTTGAGCGCTCAACCCCCGTCCAGTCAGCAACTTGCAGAGTATCTCATCATGAGATTTCCTGCATGGGAGCGTCTGTGGTTGATCTTATACGATCCCTATACGTATAATACACCCCACCAACTCCGAAAATACACAAAAAATACTCCCAAACACCCAAACCCACTTCTCTCTCTCTCCTTTCTTCCCTCCCACTCACTCTATAAAACCACCCATTGCCCCCTGGTTTGAGGGAGGATTTCCACCACTCTTTACCTTCAGTTTCTAACCAAAGAACCACTGCTCTCTCTCCCTCTCTTCAAAACCATCCTTCTACCATTAAAACCACCTACAATACCATCCACAAAACCCAGAAATTCGACCTTTGATCATCTGTCAACCATCTACATTGTCCAATTCGTACAGAATACAAGCCAAGAACACCCATAATCAACCTCTCAAAGTCCAGAATCAAGCTCAAGTCTCAAACATTTTCCAAAAGGTAGTAAAAATGTGATCAACTCACTGTTTTGGTCTTTCTGAGGAAGGCTAGTGAGTTTAAGCAAGATCTCTATACTTGCATTGAACTCACAAAGGCCAGAAAGTTGCTTAAAAACCTTTTTCAAATTTGCAGTTACAGCAGGTTTGAGCGCTCAAGCCTCTGGCCTTGAGCGCTCAAGCCTAGTTCTGAACAGGCCACTGTTTTGCTAACTTCTGAACTTCTTTTTGATTTTGATCACTATTTAAGAGTTAATTGCGTTAAATTAGCTCTCAAAATAGTTTATTCCTACACCAAAACTACATGCATGAATGCAAATTAACCATTTTATAGTGATTAAACATCAAAAACTTCAAATTCCTTATATTTGATTGCAAAACAGTGGTTGTCAAACCTTTTGAAACTTTGTTTTCTGTCTTTGATGGTCCTGAGGAAGTATGGAAACCAGTTTAAAGGTTAAACAGTGGAAAGCCATGTTATGGCTTGAGCGCTCAAGGTCAGATCTTTGAGCGCTCAAGCTGTTCTTGGCCTATTTGCAGTTTTCCAGTAATTCTGGTGATGGCTTATGGTTTAATTCTTTGTTAGTGTATATAAGTTGTCAGTATAGTGTTTGTGGTCTGGATTCCTCTCTCTTGCAGAATTGGTTTGAGCGCTCAACCCATGAGCCTTGAGCGCTCAAGCTGGTTCTAAAGCAAGTTTGTTTTAAGCACTTTCTGATGATTTTTAAAGAGAAGTGATGCTTGTGTGATCTTTCTGTGATGTATTTAAGTCTTAAAGCAGCATCAAATATCAAAAACCAACAAGGAAAATGTTCGGGTGGAATGAGGGTTGAGCGCTCAAGTCACCACCCTTGAGCGCTCAATCCCCATTCTGGAATCCAGATTGCAAACAGTTTAATAAGTCTTATGTCCATGATTTCTTGGGTTATTGTACGATTTCTGTTGTAATTTATTTCTGTGAATATTTGTAGTATCATGTTCATCATCCATGTAGATCGCACGCACAAGCATCCACAGTAAAATCGCATCTCTTGCATGTTTTGTTGCTATGTGATTCCCATCCCCGATTCCCATTTATGTGAATAAATCAAATTTTAAACATTTCCAAAATCCCACAAAATATTGAGTAGAGACCGGTTCACGGACCGGGCGAGAGGGGTGCCGTAAAACCCTTCCCCTCTCGTAACCAAACCCCCGAATCCGAGAAATCTGTGGTTCCGTCATGATCAGTAAAATCTCTTTTTATGGGTAATGAGTCATATTTTTTATCGGTTTCTCGGGTTCGGACCTCAAATCCGGGTGGCGACTCTAACAAATCACAATCCTTTTCGAGCAATCTCGGTGGGCCGTCCACACCACTGTAGGGGCTTGAGCGCTCCGCTCAGCCCGTGGCGGGACCACCACCGTGGCCCCACCAACGTCGTCAGCCCTCGGTGAGAGCGTAGGAGATCGATCTCCATCTGAATCGGCCATGAATGCCGTCAGAAGTGAGAATGTTTGCCCCGTTGTTGAAAACCGAAACCCTAGATCGAAATTGGTGCTTGAACTTTGAAATTCGTGCTTCAATTCAAGAGAGGTTGAGAGAAAGAGAATCGGTTTAGAGATAGAGAAAGCAAGGAATGAGTTTTGAAACCGATCGGAAGTTATGGGAGTTCAACGGACGTGAACGAACTGATTTTAAGTAACTAAACCGTCGTGACCCTTTGCCGGTCAAAAGGTTCGAGCGCTCGAGCCAGAGGGCTGAGCGCTCAAACACCCTTCGAGCGCTCAAGCAAAAAGCCTGAGCGCTCATTCCCCTGCGCTGTATCTTGATTTTTGGACCTCTCAAGGAGATTTGATCACATGTTGACCCTTCTAAGTCGTCTTGACAGATGTCAGTTCGGATTACTATCCTCAGCTCATACACTAGAGTTAGGCTTAAGAGCCTGATTCTCAGTGACTGGCCTCTCAGGGTTAGCCCTACGGAGGTTGGTAAATCAACGCACGTTTCTCCAGAGGGAGCCAACTCATGCCCAATCATTCTATTGTGATAATCAGTTAGTCATCATTTAGCTAAGAGGTTCACCACGTAAGTGTGTTTGAACTAATAGCATTTTGATCGCCTATTTGTTTAGTAAGCAATCACCTCTTTTTCGATTGTCCTGTTGTTCAAGAGACAACCGCCCAATCATTAGGCCATCTTGTTGTTCAAGGGATAGCCCCATCAGATTTAGCCTCCCCGTTGTCCAGAGTGTAGCTACGCTTAATCTCTTTAGCCACCAAGCTGGTGCATATGGATGAATTGATGATATCGTTTGCGTGGATTCGTGTTTGATCATGACTTGGAATGTTTGTTCGCTATCGCGTTTCACGACCCGGGAAGGCTCGTCGATTCGCGTAATCATGTTTGTTCGCTTTCACGTTTCACGACCCGGGAAGGCTCGTCGATTCGCATAATCATGTTTATTCGCTTTCGCGTGTCACGACCCGGGAAGGCTCGTCGATTCGCATAATCATTTTTGTTCGCTTTCGCGTGTCACGACCCGGGAAGGCTCGTCGATTCGCATAATCATGTTTATTTCGTGGGCCAGGAAAACCCGTTGAGTTTGTTTGCACATGCCCCGATGAACTACGCTGGTCTGATCCCTACAATGGGGTACGTAGGCAGCCTGAGTGGCGCGACCGTGATTTTAATGTTTTCCTTTGCAGCTTGAGAAAGGCTCGGGAAAAGATCGGGATGTCTCTGTCTTGAATATAACTCATACCAAACAGTGGTATGGAGTTTCATCCAAGAGGGGCAACTGTAGACACCCCGATTTTGACCCGGGATACTTGACCAAGCACTCCCGATGATGAGAAAACCACCCGTGAATACCTTAGGGTTGAGAGAGAGGTTTGAACTTGTCCCAAACCACCCCTAACCATTCCTAAACAACCTAGACCAACCCAAATGACCAAAAAACCCTTCAAAATACCAAAACCAACCATTGTGCTCAAAGGAGTTTGAGCGCTCAAACCCCCTGTTTGATCGCTCAAGCTCTGTCCAGTCTGTCGGTGGCAGAGCATCTAATGATGAGATTCCAACTGATTGACAGCCACCCAGCCATTTTTTTGTTGCTCGCATGCAACTGATAGACCTCAGGGTAGGCCTATATTACTCCATTAGGCCCTCCACTTCAAATCAACACACTTCACCCCCCATTTCACCCTATAAAAGGACCCCTTCTACACCATTTAGAGAGGTTGGACACACTCTCATCTTCTGAGCTCTCACTCACTCTCTCATAAACTACATTTCCAGAAACTTACAACCCATTCCAGTCACCACTTGAAGCTTAATCCCTTTTTATCTACTAAACCCACCTTGATCCTCCAAACCTCTCACTACAATACGCCATCATCCATTCGAAATCAGCCCAAGCCAACCCACACCCAACATAATCTGTCCTAAACTACCCACATTGTGCCAATAAACCCCTTCAACACTCATCCATCAAGCAAAACCACAAGTCCAAGCTCAAAATCAACACCAAAAGGTAGAAATCCATGTGAAAGTTACGGGTTGGCACTCCTGAGGGAGACCAGTGGGTTCATGGAGGTCCTATATACCTTCTAATGGACTCACAAGGTCTCAAATATGCAAGAAAACAAACTTTGAAAACCCCAGCTTCAAACAACTTGAGCGCTCAATGCTGAGACCATGAGCGCTCAAACCGTTTGGGTGTGCTTTGTGTTCTTGTAGTTTCTGATCATATTTTGTCTTGACAATATCATCCTTATGGTTGTTTGTTGGTTAAATAACTCTCAAATCAGTTTATATTGTTTTTGACCATCAATCATCGAACCCAAAGGCCATAAGAGTGATGTTTTGGTATCATCAACCATGGATGATCTCATTCTATGAAATAAACAGTGTATCCTACTCTTTTCAAAAATGACCAGTTTGTTTAAAGTTCATAAAGGCATCAAAGAACGATCAGAAACCACAGACATTTACAGCCCTTGAATGGGGCTTGAGCGCTTAAAGCTATCCCTATGAGTGCTCAAACCCTGCTCAGCTTTGGAGTTTGGATTTTGTTTACTTTAGTTCTGTATTCTGATTGTCAGTTCATGAAGTGTGTGTGTGTGTGTGTGTTGAGGTGTGTGTTGATGTTTGGCCAAGCCAACCTAATCTCAAAGTGTGTGTGTGTGTGTGTGTTGATGTTTGGCTAAGCCAACCTAATATCGGGGTGTGTGTGTGTGTGTGTGTTGATATTTGGCTAGGCCAACCTGATCTCCCCTCCCTGTCACTCTAATCATGCTTATGAGCTGTCCGATGCTTACTCTTTACTTTTGAGAACACCTCAAGTTTATTTTATCCATGTTTATGAAGATCTTAATGCTCTATGCATCATCATGTATCATTTTGAACTGGTTTATGGTCCAAATATAGACAGAATGGAGCAGAATCACTCAAGTCCAGGAGATGGTTTGAGCGCTCAATATATCCCTTTGAGCGCTCAAACTGCCTTTTGGTCCAATCAAATCTTTCTCTCATTTCAGCTTGTTCTTGGCATTTTGAGTATTCTGCAAGGTTTTAAAGCTTTGAGTCTTCATCTCTATCATGATAACTGCCTCATTTTGGTCCATGAATGAGTTCAAACCCATGATTATGTGATCATGCCATTTTGTCCAGTAATCCAAATGCTATTTTTGAATAAATAATGGTGGTTAAAACATACTTTCATCAAATCAAATCATCAGAAGCATCATAAGCATGTGTGGGTGGCCAGTAGTTTGAGCGCTCGAACCCACATGTTGAGCGCTCGAACCCTTGGCAGTGGGTCAGATTGGTTTAGCCTTGCAGCGGTTTATGGTGTCATTTTTGGTTATTTTGTTATCATTTTGTATAGTTTAATGTTGTTACTTTCTGTTTGATGCTCTTGTTTATTCATACTTGCACATCATCGCCATTCATGTAGATTCACGGAGCACAAGCATACACCGTAGCTTATTGTTGTGTTTGTTATCATTACATGGTTCCCATCCCTCATCTCCCGTATTTGTTCAAGGTTGAGTTGCATACATTCGTTACAATCCCACAAAAGTCAAGTAGAGACCGGTCTTCGAACCGGGCGAGGGGGGTGCCGTAAAACCCTTCCCCTCTCGTAACTGAGCTCCCGAACCTAAGATAGTATGGTGATGACGGACCAGTAATCCTTATCCATTGAATGAGGCGAGAGTCAATCGAGTTCGGTTCCTCGGGGACAATCCGCTAAAACCCGGGTGGCGACTCCGAATCGATGTTCGAGATATCCCTCCGGAGGTGCGTCCACAAAGGTACAGCCAAGAGAGTTCAAAGTTGGGGATCTAGTCCTGAGGAAAGTCTTGGCCAACACCAAAGTATCTACTGATGGGAAGCTTGGGCCGAACTGGGAAGGCCCATATAAGATTGTGGGGATTGTTGGAATTGGGGCCTATCGTTTGGCCGACCTGGATGGAGACCCAATACCACGGCCATGGAACGTCCAAAACTTGAGAAAATTCTACCAGTAATTTGCATATGTGATTATGAATACGATCACATCCCTTTTTAGTGAATACGAATAAGTTCAAATTTGTTTTGGTATCTTGTTGGGATTACGAATAAAATCACCAACATCAGTTATTTAGATTTTTGTCTTTACTTCAACCATTAATAAGATTTCGTTTTTTCCTATTGTGGTTTTGATTAATACGAACCAAATATTATCGGAAATACTTGGATTCCTATTGGGGAGCAGAGAGTGTGTGTATTCCAACGAATATTGGTAAAACTCTTAGTATGAAAACACTTAGATTTGCAACGAATATTGCAAGGAGTTCCTAAGAATGAATAAACTTAGATTTGCAACGAATATTGCAAAGAGTTCCTGAGTATGAATAAACTTAGATTTGCAACGAATATTGCAAAGAATTCCTGAGTATGAATAAACTTAGATTTGCAACGAATATTGCAAAGAGTTCCTGAGTATGAATAAACCTAGATTTGCAACAAATATTGCAAAGGATTCCTAAGTATGAATAAACTTAGATGTGCAACGAACATTGCAAAGAAGTCCTAAGCACGAAAAAGCTTAGGTTTGCAGCAAATATTGCAACAGTTAAAGATCTAAGTATGAAGACACTTAGATATGCAACGAACATTGCACTAAAATACTAAGTATAACTTAGATTTGCAACGAACATTGCAATGGATTCCTAGGGCACTTAAACACTTTGCATAAGCACGAAGGAGCTTACAGCAAACACTACAAAGTGAAAAGTACGAATACACTTAGAAACACTTGCAGCAATAGAAGAGCATGAAATAACAAGTACGGAAAAACTTAAACAAAGTACCAGCATCGAACGAGGGAAGCACCAAAGTGTCAAAAGGCCACATACAGCCGAACAAGCCACGCAAGGCCAAGAGTAGAGTTCAGATAATAAAAGATAGGATCAATAAACAGGCATCAAGCCTCTTCACCGTGCTGACCAACATCAGTGGCAAGATTGGGGTCCGGGTTGTCATCGCCAAGGCCTTCAGCGGCACCATCTCCTAAAGTGGTGAGATCAGTAATAGCTGCATCTGTCGGGGTCTGCTCGGCGAGGGAATCAGGATGGGTTTCAAGACTAGGCTGAGCCCCAGCGTCAGGATCGGCTTGCTCAGGGTGGGGTTGCTCGGCAGAGGCCTCACTTGGTAACTCCATGTTGGTCCATAGAGGAGACGATGGGTCCACTCCAAGCTTGCTAAGGCATCGCTGCCAAGCTGCCCCCCAAACAGCATCTTGCACCCCTGGCATTTGAGCTCTGTAATTGTCCGTCACCTCAAGCACAGCCCTGTCGTATTCCGCTTCGGCCTTTGCATTGGCGGAGGACGGCTCAAGGCGCAGTCGCTGCTCATTTTCCTCAGCCCTTCTTTTTTGCTCAGCTAGCTCTTCCTTCAGCTTAGCCGCCTCCTCCTGAGCTTCTTTGAACAATTGAGCATGTTGTGCACTCTCCCGCTCAGCTTTATCAGCCCTCTTTTGTCCTTTTTTAAGGTCTTTTTCAACCTCTTTTGCTCGGTCAAAGCCAGCAGCAGCTTTCTGCATGATCTGCAGAGAGAGACACAACCAGCAATTAGGAAAGACAGTATCACGGAAGGAAAGTAACATCTAAGGAAGCAGCAAATAAGCTTTATACCTTGGTACTTGATTGGAAGATCGACTTCATTAGAGTGTCAAAGGAGCTACTCTTCTCCCTCTCCATGTCGAGTGGAAGAAGAGCAGCTCTGGACACGCCAAAAGCTACCTCAATAGAAGAAATTTTGTCAGTCAGGAGAAGAGGAATGCCATCGGGGCGAGCCAAGACTGGAGCCCAAGGTTGCATCAGAGGCGGCGAGTCACGGAGAACTTGGCTTGAACTTGAGCTCCCAATCCTTCTCCTCTGAGGGGGAGGCTGAGCGTTTTGGGGGCTCTCTACTGGCCTCTTATCCCTCTGTTGCTCAGGAGAAGAGGCGTCAGGAGCGCCGAAAGGGTTGGCAACGCGAACAGCCGGACGGGCACGAGAAGCCCGCCCACCAAGGTTCAACTCACCGAGCAGATTGATTGGCTGAAGTGGCATCTCTTCTCGGACTAGAGAAGGGGAGTAGCCTGACGAGTCGTCTGAATCCACAAGAAAGGCAGATTGCTCGGCGAGGGAGCGAACTACCTCACGGTGATCAAACTCACCTCCACCCTCTCCTTCTACCTCTTCTTCTTCTTCCACTATCGCCCTTCAAGATGTGCTAGGCTCGTCGTCAGTACGGGTAAGGATTGGGATGGCGGTTAGTATCTCCGGGATATGGGCGAACGTAACTTGCTGCTGCAAGTCCCTAGGGGCTCGAGAGCGTGCTGACCCCCTTCTGGATCGGCCTCGACGAGAACGAGACCTTTGTTCAGCTGGGGGGCGCGTGGCGATCAACGAAGCAACAGGGGGCCAGGGGTGTCTTGAGCGCGGCTCGCCTACTTTGCGAATTCCCCCCCAATAGGACGGCGTATACCCCAAGAGAAGATGGGCAGCTCGGCCTAGCCCCACAGGCGTGGGCTCAAGACAGTCGAAGTACAAGGCCCGGGCAATGTCCTCGCGGTGAAGGTTGCTGTGGACCAGACGACCGCCGTGGTTAAGATTGCTCGCTGCAGAAAAAACAGATAAGGAACGATTAGTTCAAATAAAACAAATTATTCCTACGAAGATCAACTAAATAATGGCAGAGGATCAAGATACTAACGTGGCTGGCCCGTGGCCGTGGGGCATACGAAACCGACTATGTTCCCCTCGACGTCCTTGGGCTCCCAATTGCCAGTGACCACCAGGAAGTCGTCCCCTTCACCCTTCGAGGAATTGGGGAGATCTGTGATAAGTTTTTGGTTGGGGTCCCTGGCTTTGAAGTAATAGTTATTGTCAACTGTAGGGACTACACTCTAGAGATAGTGCAAGTCCCACCAGTCGAGACGAAGGCCGAGCAACCTATTAAGGGCAACTGTGCCCATAACTACTCTAACAAAATTGGGGCAAAGTTGCATAGGGTTTAACCTACACCTATTGCAAACCTCTCTGAAGAAAGGATGCAAAGGAAATCTGAGGCCACCTTCCACTATGAAGATTAAAGGGACGAGAATCTTGTTTTCATCCAGACCCACTTCTCTCATATCGTTACGGTTGTTTAGCCGGAATTGAACATCGGCAGGGATTTCGTATTTTCTGCGAAATTCTGCTATTTTCTCAGGGGTACTAAGGAGGGCCCTATGTCTACCCATTCTTTACTAATTAGGGTTTCACTATTGAAACCCAGGGGAAGAAATGGAGGATGAACAGAAAACCAGAAAAAACGGAAAAGAATTGGAAATCTGGAAGAAGGTCACTTACGTGAAAATAGACCTAAAATGGGACCCTCCGACGAAGATGGAGGGCACTCTTTGACAGGAAAACAAACTCTGGAGACGTCGACAATGGCGGACGAAGCTCCTTCTCTCTCTCTCTCTCTCTCTCTCTCTCTCTCTCTCTCTCTCTCTCTCTCTCTCTCTCTCTCTCCTGCTTTTTTGCTTCTGGTAAAGGAAATAGAGGAGTGAAGAAGAAGGGGAGGGGTTTCTCGAGACTTAGAGAGTTTTGGGGGGAGAGAATAATCATTATCCCGCCCAAAACCCTAAAAGGGTAGGGCGTGACATACGAGAAACGTCACCCCAAATCGTCCTTTGGCCTTATCTAAAGACCAATGGGTCACTTCGCATTTAATGCGAAAACAACCCTGTTCCCCACGAGAGGGGGAGGGCGTGCAAAAGATGCACCAGGGACCGTTGAAGCTCTACGCATCACTGACAAGTGGCAGTAATGGCAGAGCTGGGGAGCAATTGGAGTGGGTAAAATCTGATTACCCTACTATTAGGCATAGCACGTGCCTTAGTTGATCACCACGAGAGGGTGAATAACTCGGCACCACATAGGGAGTCCTTAAACCCTGTGCCGATCTGGTTTGGCCACGAATAAGGCTGGGACTAGTAAAGAGTAAACTAATAAATCAGGATGCACTAGCTCGGCGTAAGGCATGAAGAATGCCCCTAATATGGCTGAGCTAGGAAGGCTACGTGTACAGCTTAAACAGCATTCTGGAATACGTAATTCAGCTCGGCATAGTGAGCTGAACTATGTACGAGTTATTCCGAGTTACATGGAAGCACGGCACCGCCACGAGTAGGGCGGTGAGACATTCCAGATTATTCTATAGCGGCCCCTTATGAGATAAGGAGCAATCCCGTGAAATAGGGAATTGATATGGGAAGTCCTAACGTGATTAGGAGTATACCTCATATAGGAAAGGATCCTATATGGAAAGAAGGACCCCTGCTAGACGAGATCTAGTAGGACATGGAGACTCGTCCCGATAGGAAAGTCCTATTAGGAAAAGGATTCCTAAAGAGAATAGGAAACAGGGGCACGAGATGCCTACTATGAAGAACATCTACACCTATAAATACAAGGCAAGAACCATGACAAAAGGTACGATGTGAAACCCCGTTCATACGCATTGCAATTTGAGAATTCCAGTACGTGATACTAACTTAGGCATCGGAGGGCCTTTGCCAACGAGAGGCAAAGGTGCTCTAACCCTTTTTCTGTCTTGCAGATTTAGGGTTGAATCAAGGAAGCACATGATCCAGGGCTACGTGGATTTTATCCCCGTACACCTAGTACTGTGAGAATGATGATTGAGGACCGGAACTTGAACAAGCTTTGAATATGAGTCTCACGGCTTTGGACCGAAAATAGGGGTTCGAACCTTGGGTTGAGTTTTGCTATGAAGAGAGAATAAGGTGGATTTCTGGGAGTTATTGGTAAGAATGGAGGGGGTTTATGACCAAAGGAGTGTGGTTTTGCAGAATCTAGTGATGGAGCTTCATGGTTTTCTCATAATTTTTCAATGCCTTTCTTCATTGCAACCGATCGGGTTATATAGAGAATGGGTAGACTTGATTACCAAGTTTACTTCCTCTCCACACAAAGGAATGATGGCTCTTTGGTAGGCTTTCAATCTTACACGAAACCATGATGAGCAGAGTGACCATTTCGTCAACATTTTGAGCTGCTAGGAACTCTGCAAAAGCTGTTTGACAAATGACAATGTCGTACGGTACACAAACTGTGCCGTGTGGCACACTAACTGTGCCGTGTGGCACTCTTCCACCGCTAAAGTTCAAAAGGCTGCCGTACGTGACAGAGGTTGTGCCGTGCGTGATAGATGAGTACCGTACAGTACTGTTGACTGAGTTGACTTGAAGAGTTTCAATCCGAGAGGCCTTCCGGGCATTTCTTTTCATCATCGGGGATTAATATGTACGTGAACGTCTCATTTTGGGGTGTCTACAATAATATTTTAGTGGCTCATGAGGTTTTTCATTACCTCAAGCACAAGAGAGTTGGCCCCAAAGCATCAGTGGCTATTAAGCTAGATCTAAACAAGGCTTATGATCGTGTTTCATGGGATTTTTTGATCAAGCTACTGGATAGAATGGGTTTTGAAGGAAAGTGGATAAATTGGGTACAACAGTGTGTGTGCACGGTTAAGTATTCAATAAATGTTAATGGTGGTCCAATTTGTGATGTCTCCCCCAATAGAGGCCTACGCCAAGGGGATCCCCTATCCCCTTATCTCTTTCTTATAATTGCAGATGTTTTTTCCAAGCTTTTAAGTAAGGCTGTGCGGAACAAATCGTTGTCATGTATTAGAATGAAAAGGAACTGCCCTGTGGTGTCTCATCTTTTATTCGCAGATGACTCTTTGGTCTTTCTTGAAGCAAATCCCCAGTGTTGTGCCAATTTCATGCAAGTAGCGAGTGCTTTTAGTGAAGCTTCTGGGCTGGAAATTAGTACGCAGAAATCAAGTCTATTTTTCTCAGCAAATGCGAGCGTGAGTTTGAAAGAAGAAACCAAAGATGTGTTAGGGATGGAAGAGATGGATGCTAAAACCCAATACTTAGGCCTTCCTGCACTTTGGGGTAGATCGAAGAAGGAATATTTGGGTTTCATTAAAGACAGAATCATGGGGAAAGTCCGAGGCTGGGCGAATAAGCAACTAAATCAAGCGGGCAAGGAGGTTCTCATAAAGTCAGTCATCCAAAGCATCCCAATGTATCCCTTCACGTGTTTTAAAGCTCCCTCTTCTCTTTGCTCTCTCCTAAACTCAGTCATAAGTAAGTTTTGGTGGGAGAATGGAGATAGTGGGGGTAAAATCCATTGGGGTGCATGGTCGAAATTAACAGAACCGAAGGGTATGGGGGGCATGGGCTTTAAGGATTTCTAGTCCTTTAACATTGCCCTCCTATCAAAACAGTTTTGGCGCTTATTGTCTAACCCAAACTCTCTCTGGGTTAAGGTCCTAAAGGGGCTTTATTTTCCTAACTGTTCCAGTTTGGAGTGTGGTAGGGGTGCATCCTCTTCTCGAATCTGGTGCAGCCTACTGGAAGGAAGATCTCTGCTGCAGAATGGGCTAAGATGGTCTTTGGGTAATGGCGAACTCAGAGAATTTTGGCGTGATAATTGGATTCCGGATTTGGCCAATGCTAAGTTGACTGCCCCAAACAATCTTCCTAATGCGAATACTAAAGTGGCTGACTTTATTGACAAAGCTGTTCCGGGATGGGATGTGGAGAAGTTGAAGTCCTGCATCATTGAGGAGGAAATTGAAGCTATCATAAGAATTCCTGTAAGCAGCTCAAATTGCCATGATAAGTTGATCTGGCGTCACACGAGGACAGGAAACTATACGGTTAAATCTGGATACCACCAAGCAAAATCAATTTCTCGCTCTAGTTCTGCCCCACCATCATCATCTTATACCCCTCCAAAAGCATTGTGGGATCGGCTCTGGGCAGCCCCAACAGTTCCTAAGGTACGTCTTTTCATGTGGAAAGTTGTGAGGAATTGGTTAGCTTGTAGAGAAAATCTTTTTCGTAAAAAATGCACCCGTAACCCATTATGTCCCATTTGTGAAGACGAAGTAGAATCCATCGAACACATTTTATTTCGATGCCCATGGTCGAAAGCTGTGTGGTTTGGCAGTGGTAAATCTTATTGGACTTTGGAACAATCTATTGATTCTGCTGATAAATGGGTGGATAGTTTGTTGTGTGGTGAGTTAGCTAAAGTTTCTAATAAGGAGGATATTGGTGATTTATTTCATTTGTGCTGGGCTATTTGGAAAGCGAGAAACGAATGGGTTTTCAATGGGAATAGACCTAATCCAAAAACCATCATCCTAAATGCCTCTAATGCTAATGCTGATTATATTTCTGCTATGTTTTCGGATGTAAAGGATGGCCTTCCGAATCTGGACAGAGGTAATAGATGGGTGCCTCCTCCGGTTTTAGTTACCAAATTTAACATTGATGGAGCTTTTAAATTCTCTAGCAGCCTAGCTGCCTTTGGCGTTATCGCCAGGGATTGTAGTGGATCCGCTCTGGTTTGGCGTTGTGGTAGAGTTCTTGTTTCATCACCTATTCTCATCGAAGCGTGGGCGTTGAGAATCACTTGTGATGTTGCTCTCAGATGGACATGCTTACTATCATTTTTGAATCTGATTGCTTAGAGCTTATGAGGTGTTTTGAGAACTCATCTTCATCTTGTCCTTGGGAGATAAGAGCTCTGGTCAAGGATATAAAGTCATGGGCATCCACAAGGAATTGGAGCTTTGTGTGGTGCGGAAGAGAATGTAATAGAGCGGCTCATTGGTTAGCTACAAATTGTTATCGTAGGACTTTATTGAACAATACGGGTTGTATTCCGCCCGGCTTATCTTCTGTTCTTTGTAAGGATTGCTTGACTGTTTAATGGAAATTTTGCTATCTTCCCTTCAAAAAAAAAAAAAACAACTTCGATTCAATTTTGTGCCAAAAGCTCGCAATCAACAACGGAAATAAATGGAGAAAATAGGAAATTAGTTATTGAAGTGTGGGCGCTGAGGATTATAGGGGGTGCCGTGGGAACAGAACTACCCTGGGAAAAGCCCACAATTGATGAAAAGATGCAAAATTACGGATCTAAGTTATTTAAATAAAGTAAAATAAAAATAATAAATTATAGGGGGTGCCGTAGATTTTTTTGAAGGGAATTGATAACCGCACTCCAAAAATTGATGCAGGCACTCCAAGCTACAATGATTTTCCAAAATAACCCTTTTGCAGTTTCTAATTTTACTTCAGGCGCTCCTAAAGTTTTTTACTCTCGAATTTACTTCAGGCGCTCTTAAATTTTTTTACTCTTGTCCTCTGCCTCCTCTGTTAACAGAAGAAGAAAAAATATACGCCCACTAAACCCTAACCTGTAACAAAAATTCTATTGTGAATTGGGTGCTGCAGATCAAGGATTCAAGCTCGGAAGGTAGTTTTTAGTTCTTTTCTTACGATTTTGTTGAGATTAAGTTATGATTGGGTGAGTTTTGTGTATTTTAAGAAAGGCGTGGTTCGGCTAAAAAATTTCGCCATCATCGCTTCACAAATCCAGATGAGAGGGGAACTAAACAAGGGAAAAAACATCGATGCTCTTCAATACATCACCACCACTACCATTACAGACATAAATGTTGAAAATTTTCATATCTGAAAGCTGGTTTAAGCTCGTGATTATTTTTATTTCTTTTTTGAGTAGATTATCCACATTGAAACTTACCTTCGTATTCTGATATTAGGTTTCCTTGTTCTAACTGTAAATTTTTTAAGGTTTCCATGTTTGTAGCTGTAAATTTGTTATGTATATTTTTGAAGTTTTTCTAACCCAACTCTCTCTATCCTAACTTCTCTCATAAGTCCCTTTTTTCAGCCGCCTCTCAGCCAGCTGCTGCTGCTCAGGGAGGCTGGGCGCCTCACGCCAGTCTCTTGAACACCGGCTCCCCTCCCCTCCCCTTGTTTTTTTGATTTTCTAAGTGTTTTGATTAATCCCCCTCTCCAATCCATCCAACCGCCGCGCCAATCATTGATTTCTCCTGCTTCGATCTAACATGCAACAGTAGATGTGTCTAGCTATGGACTATGATTGCTTCTGCCTTTTACCATTTGGACTGCTAATGTTAATTGCTTCTGACTTTTTCCGTTTGGTTTTGGTTCAATATTCTGTTTGGAGTGCCTTAGTAAATTAGGAGATAATTTGGGGGTGGAGTGCTTTTAGTAATTTTTATATTTTCAAAAAGATAGTTTTGTAACTTCATTACATTTTGGAGTGCTTGCATAAAAAAAGGAAGCCCCAAAATCAGCTCCCTTTTTTAAACTGTTAATGATATTTTGTTACTCCCTCTGTTCCATAATATTGGTCCCCTACAAAACTACGTGCAATTTTCAAACTAAAAAATAACGCATCTATAAAATAATTTTTGAATTTTTTTTGCACCGTTTAAAAGTTCACAATGCGATCTATCAAACAAGATCCATATTGCTGAACAAATTATGTTCATAAGTACATTATTTTTTAGTTTGAAAATTGCACGTAGTTTCGTAGGGGACCAATATTATGGAACGGAGGGAGTAGTATTTTTATGATTTCTCTTTGAGACGAACAATTTAAAACTCCCTCCGTCTCGAAAAGGATGTCCAAAATTACTGTTCACACCTCTCAAAAGATTATCTATATTTTTCAACGTATAGTGATTTACGTATGCAATATTAATCTCGATTGATAGATCTCACTTAATTCTATTAAACAATGTTTTTAAATTCACAAAAAGCATTATAAATTGCAAGATGTAGAAATTTTTTTGAGGGTGGTGAATAGTGATTTTGGACATTCTTTTTGGGACGGAGGGAGTAATTTATCTGACCCGATCTAGTAAAAATCAAGAAAAATAACTCAAAAGAACAGGACATAACCCAAAAAATATTACGCTGATTGGGGTCTTTATAAATTAACTGAGATTTAGACCGAAGGGTATGAACTAACGGAGTTAACTGAGATTTAGACCGAAGGGTATGAACTAACGGAGTTAACTGAGATTTAGACCGAAGGGTATGAACTAACGGAGTTAACTGAGATTTAGACCGAAGGGTATGAACTAACGGAGTTAAGGAAAGCTTTTTTTACTTTACTTTTATGCATGGGAAGTAATGAACATCGACCAATAAGGACCGTGTCAACTTTACACTAAGATAAAAATATTTGTCGATTCATAAGGACCCTTACCAAATGAGAGCTAAAACCACAAGTTGACTAGAGCGGGAATATAGCGTTGATCGAAGCGAACCTCAATTGTCAACTCTCTCTCTCTCTAAGTAATGTCTAGATGACCATTTAATCTCGCAGAAATCAGATATTTCTCAATTATTTGTTTTGCAAATATGTCCTATGAAGATGCAACAGAGCAGCAGAGAAGAGATAAAGGCAAACAGGAGATGGAAATCACGACAACACAGGATGAAGGTAGCTCAGCGCAGTCGGAGGAACACCAAATGCTTGAAAAGCAGTTGGAGGAACTCCAACGATCTGAAAAGCGGCTCGCTGAAGCTAAAACAAAGTTGTTGGAGGACCACATAAGAATACTTGAAAATCTGGTGGAGGAACACAAAAAAGGACTTGAAAAGCAGCACGATGAAGCTAACACAAAGTTGTTGGAGGAACACAAAAAAGGACTTGAAAAGCAGAACGATCGTATTATTGGTTTCCAATCAACGGCATTCCAACTTACAAACTGGTACTTTGTCTCGCAGGCAGCCGTCTTTTCAACACTAGCCGGTAACGTATCCTCCATGTCATGCCGGGACGACGTCTGGATCCCCATAGTGCTTTCTGTGCTACCGGCCATTTTCATCTTGTGTGAGTTATGGTCGATAGGAAACGATTATAGAAAAGCTATTAGATACCGAGACGAAAGTTCTACTGCTTACGAGAAACTTGCGATGAAGATGGTACATAAAAAGGCTAGAAAGCGCCCGAAAGCTTTAGATTTTAAGCGAAAAAGTTCGGAAGCCATTTTTTTCTATGCACGCATGTTTGTCTTCTTTATCGTTGCTGGTGTCATTGCTTTTGGCAGTACTTGGAGGATTTGCCTTAAAAAATGAAGCATCATGTTGACGACGATATGCTACATGGGTTAATGATGCAATAGCTATGGAGGAAGAGTATCATAGGCATTTTAAGCATAGGATGACAAAATCGTAATTATGCAGCTGTGAACTTTTACGTTGGGCCCACTTGCGTCATTTTTCAGGCTTTCGTCGCTGTTTAGGGCTCCCAATGCCCAAATTTTCTATTTAAGGAAAGATCCGAATTAAGCTGTGCTTTTGTTACTCTAGCCTTTTTTTTTTTTTTTTTTTTTGCTATTAATTTCAAATTTTCCATTTTTGGTAATTTTTCGTTAATTATTGATTCGGCTTCTTTTTCGGGGCAAATCAATTAGGGTTTCAATTTTTCCTATTCAATAAGTTGTAAGCCTTGAGGACTCGGCAGTGATTGATTATTATTGAATGAAAAAGAATCTAGAGAGTGTTTCTCTAAACTATTCAGTTTGTGTTCGATTATTGCACATTTTTTATGTAGTTCATAAGGCGACCTGCATAGTTAAGCTATTTGACGGAAACATAAGATCAATCTGCCCCGAATCTTGATTTTAGTGCTACTGTGGTGATCACATCTTAGGGCACCATTACCACCTGATCAAGAGGGAAATCAGAAATTGGTGTGCGCCACCACCAGAAGTATCATAGACAAGTTTGGTGTTTTTCCTTGAAACGGTGGTGATATGTTTGTTTCAGTGTTGGGAGTACTTCCTGGTTTTGTTGTTTTGTTGTTGTTGTCGTCTGGGGTATGCCCCTTAGCAGTTGTATGTTCAGGTTCGTTCAATAAATTACTTAGATTATCTTCAATGGACAACCAAAATTAAAGATTGGAAGTTTAATTTTTAAATATTTGCTTAAAAAAATGCTCCCATTGGAATAACCAAGTAACCTCTTAGTAAACAATGTGAATGAGGTACGATTTGGGATTAATTAAATTACCCATACCCACTCCAACACAGAAACAGTAGCGATCTTGGGGTTCCGATCTTCTTGTACAACTCTTCCTCGGCGACTTCGCAGCTACGACCGACTTTGGATATAGTTCAACTTAATTTGCTCCATTTTTTCAGGAGAGAGAGAGAGAGAGAGAGGAGACGAATTTAACTCTAACCATGGTTAGTTCCTCGATCTGGTGAAAGGAATTATTTTTTTTTCCATCCCAAAGGTAACCGATTGAGAACAGGTTGCCATTATTTTCCAATTAAAAATTCAATGGCTGATATTGCATATCCAAGATCTAAGGGTTCTGAAAGGGGTGATATGGTATCCTCCAAAAAAGGGGTGCTATGGAAGCAGCTTCCTAAAACTAATTAATAAGTATTTCATCCATTAATTACATAAAAGCATTGCTTCAGTATAAATTCCTAACAAATGAAAATCCATTTTCATGAGACTCTGAGGATTATCCTTTTAAGGTAATCTTCATTTTGGTCTCATGACTGGGAGCAAAATAATAGGGTAAAGGCTCAAGCCTTTTAAGGCATTTTGTAATAGCTAGATCAGAACTATTTTTTAGGTTTAATTATTTTAAATGAAAATCATTTCAACTTGCTATTTTATCATTGAGCACTTTTAATTCTGTTAAATCTTTATATGGAAAATTATCGAAATGGTCCCTGTAGTTTCACCCGAGTATCGATTTAGTCCTTCTAGTTTCAATTGCACTCCAACGAACCCTGTAATTTCAATTTTGGTCGATTTTGGTCCAATTGATAACATCCGTTTGCAAAGTTGACGGAAAATTCAATTTGGGGCTTTTTTATGAGTAAACATGACTTTTCGCCCACCCTTCTTCTTCCACAATTTGTTGTGTATTTCCTTGGAGCAAAAATGGAGCAAAACACCAGAGACAAAAAAAAAAAAATCATTTTGTAAAAAAAACCTCTCTCTCTCTCTCTCTCTCTCTCTCTCTCTCTCTCTCTCTCTCTCTCTCTCTCTCTCTCTCTCTCTCTCTCTCTCTCTCTCTCTCTCTCTCTATCTATATATATATAGGAAGCCGATCTCCTAAGGGCTCCCTTACGCAAAATTTGGTGCGGACCAAGCCCTTTTTCAACTTTCTGGATCAAATTTTGACAATCCGAACCGCTCAATGTTTTCAAAATGCATTTTCCAAGCTCCCCGCGGAAAATCTTCAAAAAAAAATACCCGGAAGGGCTTGATCCAAACAGTTTTCGATAAAACTGTACATATCGAAAACTGTTTGGATCAAGCTCTTCCGGGTATTTTTTTTTGAAGATTTTCCGCGGGGACTTTGGAAAATGCATTTTGAAAACATTGAGCGGTTCGGATCGTCAAAATTTGGTGCGGAAATGTGAGGTCCGCACCAAAATCTCCTAAGGGAGTCCTTATGAGATCATTGGCGTATATATATATCTCCTACCCTGTTTCCTCCAAATGCCTCACCTCTGTTACCTCCCTCCATTACTGAGTTACCATCCACTAACACATTAATTCCACACACCAAACTCTGACCAGTCAAATGAAAAAAAACTCTGTGAAGTGAAGCAAATAACCAAGCTTCTCGCCGCCACCGGCCACCTATTGGTTTTCCATCTCACCGTCAGCCACAAGCTCATCATCAGATCCCACCTATTGGTTTTCCCGAACGAAACGGCAAACAACGAAGCTCTGCCAAACAAAGCCTGTCTATCATGGGTCTCTCTCCATTCGTCTAATCCAAGCCGGCTAATTTCGCCGAAGTGATATTTGATGGACACGTCGCCGTAACTACATTGATGGGAACTTCCTGATCTACATAGTACATACATATTTCATTGAAGTTTTGGAATTTTAGAATTATTTATTTACGGGGTATTTAAATTTTCAATTTATGGGTTCTGAGATTTGGGTTTTTCCATTGGAAGACCTCGACAACTAATTTGTCTGGGCCCGGAGATGAAAAAATAGAGAGAGATTTGTGGTGTTGATGGAAGCTGTTTTGACTAGTGAGAGATGGGCTTCATTTGTAGAGCTTCATCCTCCACATTTGGTAAGGCAAGTAAAGATGGATGTCGTCAATGTCTGGTCACCAGTGATGGTCTTGTGAGACTCGGCCACGACTCTCAGAAATTGGAGATTCCGCTTCGCTATAGCTACTAGATCTACGCCGAGACTCACCGCTGCCTCCTCCATTATCTTGCTGAGGCTTCTTGCTGAGCCGTCGTTGGAGACGCCGCCACCGCCACTAACCACCGCCGACATTTTTGGCATCGAGACGCAGGGACTCGAGAATCATAACAATCACAGGCCTTTAACGTACAGTCGGACACAAGGTATGAACAAATCCATGTGCAGGGTAGGGGGAGAGAGAGAGAGGTTTTTTTTTTACAAAATGGGATTTTTTTTTTTTGTCTCTGGTGTTTTGCTCCATTTTTGTTCCAAGGAAATACACAACAAATTGGGGAAGAAGAAGGATGGGCAAAAAGTCATGTTTACGCCTAAAAAAAGCCCCAAATTGAATTTTCCGTCAACTTTGCAAACGGACGTTATCAATTGGACCAAAATCGACCAAAATTGAAACTACAGGGTTCGTTGGAGTGCAATTGAAACTAGAGGGACTAAATCGAGACTCGGGTGAAACTACAGGGACCATTTCGATAATTTTCCCATCTTTATATTATCCCAAACTGATGAAAAATAATGTTTCAAGTATTTTCCATTGATAGTTCTTTCATGTGCAATACCCTCTGTGGATTTAGATGATATGCACCTTTCTTAATATCTTTAATATACGAAATGGGCCTTCCCAATTTGGTGACCATTTACCAAATCTTCCAATCTTTTTCTTCTTATCGAGTGGAAGAATGGCCTTCCAAACTAAGTCTCCAACTGTGTGTGTGTTTGTGGCTATTAGTATCAATAATTATACCGATTGGTTTTACATGTGTTAATTGTAGATAAAATTGGATGAATGGGATGTTGGTTTCGAATAAACCATTGGAGAAAAATATAGTTTCAAAAATTGTTTCAGATTTACTCTTTTCATACACGTAAAGCTTCACGAGGAAGGGTTAGGGTTCTACCTTTGTCGTTCAAAGAACCGAAGCCTCCTGCACACCAAAGATCTTCAACCCTATGACCCAAGAGAACAATAGCCAAAGGATTTGTGGAATCCCTAGATTGTTCCTCCCTCTTTCCTCTCTCAACTCTCTCTAGATTTTTCGTAGGAGAAAAGTTGCGTACACTTTGTCTTGTAGATTTTCCAAGCGAGAAAGAGATTTATATATAGAGGAGGATTACTTGTCTACTAATTCAACTTAATTAAAATAAATTGAATATTATCTCCAATTGTTGGGCTAGGGTTGGGACCTATGGGCTTCTTGAGCACTAGCTAAAATTGGGCTACTCTCTCTCTCATCTCTATGAGTGGTGGCTCAATTAAACCACAATAAATTTCACTATATAATTATGGCTGAACTCTGGGCCTAAAGGATTAATATATATTATACCTGTTAAATGCTAACACCATAATATTAAACCCCTTCACTCCGCAATGTCCATACGCAGCAAGTGGTCATAATAAAATACTATCAAACCAGAGTATATTTATATTTTAATTTCGTTGAATACTAGTTCACTCACTTTTAGTCTAGAAAAACATTCTAATGAACTTTTCATTAAAATGACTAGTACTCCTAGATTCCAAAGACTAATTCAGTGAACTAACTCAAGGGGATATTATACTTTAAAAATAGAGAGGGAATTCAATCTTGAAAATAATATTCTCACAGTCCTAACATAAATCACCCAACTCATCGAGGTATTGATCAAGTAAGACCTCGCTCATTGGGGAATCAAAGTGACATAGGATAGAAACTTGAGTTTATTAACTTTCTCAGGATTAAGGATTAAGGGTGAATTGCAATTAGCAAATAAAATTCACACAAAAGTTGACAGTTGTTAAAATAGTGTGACTCTTATAGCGGTCCTTCAATGTATACCGAATATACCAACATATTAACTTGAAGTATTTCACTTAAATGTTTGAGATGGATCATTCTATCTTATAGAAGTTAATCATGTTGCAATTGTCTTGATAGATAGTCCTTTCTATTAGCAATTCTGAATAATTTAAATTATAAGCAATTATGATTTATAACTCCAATATAAAAATCACATTTACATACATAAATCATAATTCAATGTAATTTTGGACTTACATGGATCTCATGAACTAATAATATTTATCTTTTGAATTATATCCAAGGTATGAAATAGAACATTTTATAACAATAAAGTGAAACTCTAACTATAAACCAAAAATAACAAATTTATTGATTTTAAGGGCATTAATCCCAAAACGTGGAATGAAGACTTTTATTTCGCATAGAACTTGTTTTCCAGATTATCTTAAACTACCAAATAACATGTGGTTAGTGAGTAAAACAAACTGTTAAATCTAAGAATATGACAAGTGGCATGATATTGGAATTCTATGTTTACCTATTGAATCACATTTGTACGGGGATGAAATCCACGTAGGGTCTTGATCACGTGCTTCCTCGCCGGAATCCTAAATCTGCAAGACAGACAAGGGTTAGAGTGTCTTTGCCTCTTGTCGGCCAAGGCCCTCCGATGCCTAAGTTAGTATCTCGTACTTGAACTCTCAAATCACTCAATGCGTATGAAAATAATTCACAGCGTACCTTTCTTTATTGGCATAATGTTGTATTTATAGATGAAGATGGTCTATGAGCTTAGGCATCTTGTGCCAACTCTTTCTTTTTAGCTTTTGAAATCCTTTTCCTAATAGGACTTGTGTGGGGTATTTTCCAAAGACTACATAAGACGAATAGAATTGCTCATCCAGAGCTACCACGTGACATGCACGAGGGAAGTGACAAGGAATAATATGCCGACGACCACTACGGCCATAATCCAGTAAAAAACCAGATCAGCCCGCTCGTCAGATGACATAGGTGGAACGGCCCAATGTGGGATAAACCCTAGCAACAGGCTTACCTTGCGAAGATAAGGAAAGGAGGGAATATGCGAAGATATTCCCAGAATCAGTTGAGTTTGCGAAGATAAGCACAATCTTACTCGGAGATGGAAAGCCAGTCAACATACTAAGCAAGGAGTAAACTCCCATGTAGGGTAAAACTCCGAACGAGCAATATGCGGCCATCTTGGCAAGAATCCTTATCAGGTAAGGAAAGAGAATCATGCAGGCTATGCTGCCCAATATGGGAGAATCCTAAGCTTGGAAGGATTCCATACAGAGAAGAATTCCACAGGGAATGTAAGTGCAAATTAATCGCCTATATAAACAGATGACTCCGAAACACGAGAGGTATGCTAAAACCCATTCTGATATTTACACACTCGTTTCAATTACCCTCCAGTTCGTCAATACTAACTTAGCCATCGGAGGGCCCTTGCCGCCTAGAGGCAGGGATGCTCTGACAGTTTGCTAGTGTTGTAGGATCGAGGTCGCTCCATTAGAAGAGGATTTGATCTCATAAGAGCTAGGAAATAACTTCGTGAGTTTTCCCCTCTTACAGGACTTTCCTGTTAGATATAGGTTTCCATGTCCTGTTAGATCTCGTCTTGTAGTAGTCTTTCTTTCCATATAGGATTCTTTCCTATATGGGATATTTTCCTAATTGCATTAGGAATGCTTATTTTTATCCCTTTATTCACAGGGTTGCTCCTTATCACATAAGGAGCCGACTTAGAATATTCTGGAATGTCTCACCGCTGTATCAAAGCGGCGTTGTGCTTCCACGTAGCTCGGCATAACTCGTAAATACTAAGCCTGTCCGTGCCGAGCTGGCTCAGGGCTAAACTATGTATTCCAGAATGTCGTTAAGCTCTACTCGTAGCCCACCTAGCTCGGCCGTATCAGGGATATCCCCTTGTGGCTTATGTCGAGCTAGTACATCATGATCTATTTTATTAACCCTTCTCGGCACAGGGTTAAAGACTCCCTATATGGAGCCGAGTTGCTCACCCTCCCTTGGTGCTTTAACAGGGCACGTGTTATGCCTTTGCTGAGGATGATCGGGTTTTACCCACTCCAACATTAACTTGTCTCGATGAAGAAAACTTATCTGGATGTGGTTTATTATGTAGAAGCGATGGACAATCCGAGTAGTAGTACTGAGGGGAAGGATGTGTAGATAAATTATGTACAGGGATAAAATCCACTTATGAAGTCAATTACTTGTTCTTTCGTCGGAACTCTAATGCTGTAAAACAGACAAAGTGTTAGAGCACTTTTGCCTCTTGTCGGCAAAGGCCCTCCGATGCTTAAGTTAGTAAGGGGATACTAAATAAGCCAAAAGCACAATGTGTATAATAATGAGTTACAACGTACCTTTCTTCATGGGTGCGATGCTTCATTTATAGGTGTAGGCTTACCTTTTAATCAAGGCTTCTCATAGCTCTAGTTCCTTATTAGACAAGGAAAGCTTTCCTAATGGGATTCGTCCCATTAAATACAACTATATTTTCTATACAATATCTCTTCTTGTAATAGGACTCCTTTCCATATAGGCCTTTTTCATATATGGACGAGCAAGTCAATACGTAGTAGGATGCTGTGACGTACTCCTTTAATCCCTTAAATCACAGGATTCTCTCTTATCACGAAAAAGATTGATCCAGATCCTTCTGGAATGTATTACCGCCTTATTCTCTTAAGGCGGTGTAGTCTGATGTGCCATGTTGTTCGGCCTACATACTTTAGGCCTGAACGAATATGAGCCGATCTGTCTTGGTGTTTGATCTTATCACATGGTCCAGGCCTTATACGTGACCTGTCTAGCTCGGTCTAAGCATATACTACCTCTAAATAGACCCCCCGAGCTAGTCCACCTTCACATGGTGTTTCCTTTATTACCTCAGACTTATTCGTGGCCCATATTGCTCGGCTAAGACTCAGGGCACCCTCACGTGGTCCCGCCGAACTAGTCCACCCTTACGTGGTGTCAAGTTTGAGCACGTGATCTGCTCATGCTCCATACATGTAATTTGGGTTTCACCCTCTCCAATTTCTCCCCAGCTCTGTTCACCATTGGTACCATGGGTGTTCACCAATGATGTCCAAAGCTCATTGCTTGTCCATATCTCACCAGGACATTAGTCATCATTCTGGCACTTTTCTCAACCGCATGGGAGGCAAAAATCACCTTTCATTTAATGCAATGAGACCAGTTAGTCTTCTGGTGAGGCCAAAGGACAGCTGTCACTGACGTTTCTCACACATCATGTCCAACTTTATAGGGTTTTGTAGCGAGACAATAATGACTGTACTGATTAGTTGTAAAACACTAAAACCCTTTTCGCCCCTTCCCTTACTTCCTTCACATTCCAAAAGCAAAAGAGGGGGGGGGGGGGGGGGGGGGGCAGAGAGAGAGAGAGAGAGAGAGAGAGAGGGGTTCATATCTACTGATTAGTTGTAAAACACTAAAACCTTTTTCGCCCCTTCCCTTACTTCCTTCACATTCCAAAAGCAAAAGAGGAGGGGGGGGGGGGGGGAGAGAGAGAGAGAGAGAGAGAGAGAGAGAGGGGTTCATATCTACCATTAATAGATCCCGTCTAGTCGCTTGAAATTCCTAAAACCATCCCCGTTTTCATTGGAGATTCTTCATTAGGGTTTCGATTCCTTCTTGTAAGTACCCTTTGTAGCTTCTCATATCTCGTAGATATCGCATATTCACTATCTAGGGTTCCTTTTTTCACCATGGAGGGTAGAATGTTAAATCTGGTTAACAAAAGCCAGAAAATGGCGAGGTTCTGTCGGGACTTTAATATCCCCAACGATATCGAGCTTAGGTTACCGGGGCCAAATACCCTCCCAGAACACGATCAAACAGAGGATAGGATTCATATCCCCATTCTGTTCATTTCAGAGTGTGGTCTCAGATTACCCCTATATCCTTTTTTCTGTGAGATTTGTGAGAGATGCAAGGCAATTATGCCCTAACTTTGTTCGTGTAGTGATGAGTGTCCTAGAATTAAACAGTCTTTTAGTTGTATTCCTAGGTTAGTGGGATATCCATCGAATGTACAACGTCGTTGCCACCCCCTGCCTTTAGACAAGAAAGCCCTCTTTTACATCCCTTACACAAAGGAAATGCTACAACTCATTGTTGTTCATTTGAGGATGAACCACTCTGGAAGTTTCTTTTTTTCCAATCAGATTATACCCGGCCTGGTCCTATTTCAAACAGAAGAAGCAAAGAAGGGAAATCTTCGTAAAGGCAGCAAGGGCTGTCACGTTCGAATTGAGTAGTGAATATTTTCTACTCTACTTTTGTAGTCGAAACTCTAGTAGAAAGTAGACTCAAGCCTCACCCTTTTTTCTATGTATATGAATTTTTTTAATCTAGTTCTAAATACTGGACTGATCTTTCTCCGCTTCAAAGAGGGTCTATTTTGATAGATAGAGATAGACAGGAACTGAGCAATAAGAACAGAATACTAAAGGCATACTCCCATTTATCTCTACTCTATGTATGAAGGCTATGAAGGAAGTCGTTCATAGAATGCTTTTTGATTTCACTACTTTTTGAAAACAACCGTACGGGATACACCCAGCAAAGGAGATATTATCAAAGGAGGCCCGTTTTATCGATCGTTTCGTTGGGTGTGTCCTTAGTCACCACAGAGAAGCCATACTTTAGGGAAGCTTACCCAACTCATCGCTTAACTCCCAAGAAAGGAAGACAAGAACCCCAGTCAATTGTGCATAATTGAAGAGGAAAGATTCTTTAAAAGCCAGTGGTTTCTTTGTGTCGAACATACCTATTATATGGAAACCAGAAGCAAAACCCACCAATTTATCACCACATACTGTACGGGGATAAAATCCACGTAGCCCTGGATCACGTGCTTCCGTGGTTCAACCCTAAGTCTGCAAGACAGAAAAAGGGTTAGAGCACCTTTGCCTCTCGTCGGCAAAGGCCCTCCGATGCCTAAGTTAGTATCACGTACTTGAACACACAAATCACTCAATGCTTATGAAAGCAATTCACAGCGTACCTTTTGTCATGGTTCTTGCCTTGTATTTATAGGTGTAGATGTTCTTCATATTAGGCATCTCGTGCCCCCGTTTCCTATTCTCTTTAGGAATCCTTTTCCTAATAGGATTCTTCCCTATACGGGACATACTCCTAATCATATTAGGACTTCCCATATCAATCCCCTATTTCACGGGATTGCTCCTTATCTCATAAGGGGCCGCTGTAGAATATTCTGGAATGTCTCACCGCCCTACTCGTGGCGGTACCGTGCTTCCACGTAGCTCGGAATAACTCGTACATAGTTCAGCTCATTACGCCAAGCTGAATTACGTATTCCAGAATGTTGTTTAAGCTATATTCATAGCCTACCTAGCTTGGCCATGTTAGGGGCATTCCTTCATGCTCCACGCCGTGCTAGTGCATCCTGATGTATTAATTTACTTAATCACCCTGACCTTATTCATGGTCAGTACAGCTCGGCACAGGGCTAAGGCTTCCCTACGTGGTGCCGAGCTACTCACCCTCTCGTGGTGACAGAAATAGGCACGTGCTAAGCTAAGTAGTAGGATAATCATATTTTACCCACTCCAATTGTTCCCCAGCTCTGCCACTGTTGCTATTCGTCAGCGGTGTGCAAAGCTTCAACGGCTTCTGATGCATCTCTTGCACGCCTCCCCCTCACTGGGGAGCAGGGTTGTTTTCGCATTAAATGCGAAGTGATCCGTTGGGGGCTGGATAAGCCCAAAGGACATCCTGGGGTGACGTTTCTCGTACGTCACGCCCCTACTTTATGGGTTTTTGGGCGGGATAATCATTACTTCCCCCCAAAACCCTCATTATCTCGAAAACTCTTTCTCTTCTCATTCTTACTGAAACAAGAGAGGGAGAAGACGCCATTTGCTACTAACGCCGTCTCCGTCGCTCCAAATTTTCTGCAACTAACCTCTTTCTGCGCCTCCGCTCGTCATCGGAAAACACCCTATTTTAGGTCCGCCTTATCACGTAAGTGCCCTTTCCTTAGATTTCCTGTTCATTGTCTTCTCGTTCCCTTGTCTGGGTTTTAATTCCAAAACCCTAACCCACTCAGTTATGGGTAAGCACAGGATTCTCCTAAGTAATCCCCAAAAAATAGCAGATTTTCGTAGAGACTACAACATCCCCGCCGATGTTCAATTCCTGCTAAACAACCGTAATGATATGAGAGAGGTGGGTCTGGATGAAGACAAGATCCTTATCCCTCTAATATTCATAGTAGAAGGTGGTCTCAGATTTCCTCTACACCCCTTTTTCAGAGAGGTTTGCAGTCGGTGCAACCTAAGCCCAATGCAACTATGTCCCAATTTCGTTAGGGTAGTCATGGGCACAGTTGCCCTTAATAGGTTGCTCGGCCTTCGTCTTGATTGGTGGGACTTGCACTATCTCTATAGTGTAGTCCCTACAGTTGACAATAATTATTACTTCAAAGCCAGGGACCCCAACCAAAAACTTATCACAGATCTCGTTGTTTGTGTATGGGGCCACCAGTCCGTGTATCATATGGATTGTTCCTTTTGGACCTTTATCGTAGTCCATCTCCTCTATCAGCTCGGCATCGTTCTTGCTTTCAGCCAGAAATTCTTTGAGATGACCCTCCGCCACCTTCTCATCCAAAAACTTTTTGTACTCCACGCAGTCCTCAGTCATGTGCCCCCAATCTCTGTGATAGCTGCAGTGTTGATTGGTAGCCTTCCTTTTCTCTGGGTTCCCAGTCATCTTTGGGGGTCTTCTGAACCATTGCTCATTCTTGATCCTATACAGCATCTTGTAGATTGGAATGTTGAAAGTTGCCATAATGCTGAAATATGACTTGGGATCTGGATTAGCTCTGTCCTTCCTCTGCTGGGCGTAATCCTTTCTTTCTGTTGTGAAGTCCTTCTTGTATACCTTTGACTCCATGGTCCTCTTTTCTGGGAGCTGAGGTTGTCCTGCCACGATCTTCCCTCCAGCCTGCAGGATATCATCTTCTACCCGTGCATGTTCCTGAATTCTCTCCATCAATTTGGCCACAGTCTTGACTGGGTGCATGGTAAGCGATTCTCGTAGCTTACTATGCACGGGCAGACTTGTTTTGAATGTTGCTAGGGCATACTCCTCACTACAATTTTCAATTTCGTTGAAGGTTTCCCAGTAGCGCTTCGAGTATTGACGCAGAGTCTCATCATCCCTCTGTCTCATAGAGGTTAGCGCATCAAAGGTCTTTGGAGCCGCTCGGCTTGTAAGAAACCGAGCAGTGAACTCCTCGGCCAGCTGAGTCCAGCACAGGATGGAACCCTCTGGGAGCTTATGGTACCAACTTAGTGCCACTTTCCCCAGGCTGGATGGGAACATTTTGCATAGCAGTGCATCATCTTGCTCATGCATGAACATGGCCTGTTGGTAATGCTGAATGTGGGCCACAGGATCCGTGCTGGTTTCGTATGGGATGAACGCTGAGTGCTTCACCCTGCTCGGCGTCTTCTCCGCGCGGATCCAATGGGCCAATGGTGATTTGGAGATCTGGCCTAGGGCCTCTTTAGCTGCTTCTCGTGCAGTTCTTGGGCCTTGACCAGCTCGGTCAGTATTCCTCCTTCTCGCATGCTGCTCGGGAACGTGCTCGTTGGATCCAGATCTCTCGTATCTGTCCCTAGCATGCTTCCTCTTTTCCCTTCTTTCCACAGAAATACTCCTGTCTCTCCTTTTTCGTGGAGAGGCAGCTCGGTCAGTGGAAACGTTGTCGTGGTGACGACTTTTTTCTTGTCTCTCATACTGCACGGATCTCGTCCGTGAGCGTAAATCTTTTTCCTTCTCTTGGAGCTGCTTTTTCAAGTCCTGAATTTCTCGTTCCCGTCGAGTAACTTCACGGGCCAATTCCTCTGCCTCTTGCTCTTTTCTGTCAAGGCTGTCTTCCCTCTGTCGATCCCTTGTGTGCCTATGACCATCCCTCCTTGGGGGGCTCCTTCCTCGCTCACGTCGGGTGGAGGCCTCCCCACCCCTGGGCGGTGTCTTTGAGTGCCTTGCCCTTGGCGAATCATGGTGTGTTAGGCGTGTATCCCTGAATTTTGGAATCTCAGGGATACTCCTCATGTCAAACTTCTTGGTTACTGGCTTTTTCAGTGGTGCCCTTAGGACCAGAGGAGTTTTGTCCACCCTTGTGCTCTTTCTCGTAGTATACACAAGCGTGGTACCATCGTCTTCTACATCTTTTCGTCGCGGAGTGCATAAAAGGGGTTCTGAAAGCACCATTGTTGATCTCCGTTGAGAGGGATCGAGCTTTTTTCGTAACCTTTCCCACAGACGGCGCCAATTGTACGGGGATGATTCCACGTAACCCTGGATCACGTGCTTCCTTGAATCAACCCTAGATCTGCAAGACAGAAAAAGGGTTAGAGCACCTTTGCCTCTCGTTGGCAAAGGCCCTCTGATGCCTAAGTTAGTATCACGTACTTGAGAATTCAAAACACAATGCGTATGAAAATAGGTTTCACAGCGTACCTTTCTTCATGGATATCGTTCTGTATTTATAGGCGTGGGTACCTTTTGAGTTTAGGCATCTCGTGCCTTATGTTTCCTATTCTCTTTAGGAATCCTCTTCCTAATAGGACTTTCCTATTAGGGGCAAGTCTCCACGTCCTGCTAGATCTCGTCTAACAGGGGTCTTCTTTTCCATATAGGATTCTTTCCTATACGAGCTATATTCCTGATCACGTTAGGACTTCCCATATTAATCCCTTATTTCACGGGGTTGCTCCTTATCTCATAAGGAGCCGCTGTAGAATATTCTGGAATGTCTCACCGCCCTTCTCGTGGCTGTGCCGTGCTTCCACGTAGCTCGGAATAACTCGTACATAGTTCAGCTTATTACGCCGAGCTGAATTATGTATTCCAGAATGCTATTCAAGCTATACACGTAGCCTTAACTAGCTCGGCCATACCAGGGGTATCCCTTTATGTCTTATGCCGAGCTAGTGCATCCTGATATATTAAATTACTTAATTATCCTGACCTTATTCATGGTCCGGGATCAGATCGGCACAGGGCCCACGGACTCCCTATGTGGTGCCGAGCTATTCACCCTCTCGTGGTGATCGCCTTAGGCACGTGCTATGCCTAAAAGTAGGGTAATCAGATTTTACCCACTCCAATTGCTCCCCAGCTCTGCTACTGCTGTCATTCATCAGCGGTGCGCAGAGCTTCCATGATTCCAGATGCATCTTCTTGCACGCCTCCCCCTCACGTGGGGAACCAAGTTACTTTCGCATTAAATGCGAAATGACCCGTTGAGGGCTGGATAAGCCCAAAGGACGATTTCACTGACGTTTCACATACGTCACGTCCCATCTTTATGGGGTTCTGGGCGGGATAATGATTACTTTTCCCCCCTAAACCCTTCAAGTCTAAAAAATCCCTCTTCCTTCTTCACCGCTTCATTTCAACAGCAGCAAAGAAGAGAGAGAGAGAGAGAACGTCCCTTCCACCGTCGCTCAAGTTTTCTGCAACAAAGCTATCTCCGATTTTCGCCGAAAAACGTCCTCCCGTCGGAGAATATTACCCTAGGTTCATTCCTTATCACGTAAGTAGCCCCTTTCTAGTTCTCCATTTCCATTTCGTGTTCGTTCCCTTCGCCATTTTTCAACGCTTGTTCATCTTCTTTCCTGGGTTTCAACTGTGAAACCCTAAATCTTAAGCGAAAATGGGCAGACATAGGGCTCTTCTAAGCACCCCCGCAAAAGTAATAGAATTCCGTAGGAAATACGAAATTCCCGCCGACGTACAATTCCGGCTAAATAGGAGTGAGGATTTAGAGGAGCAAGGCCAGGATCAAGATAAGATTCACATTCCTCTGATCTTCATAGTTGAAGGTGGACTAAGATTTCCTCTGCACCCGTTTTTTAGGGAGGTCTGCAGTAGGTGTCATCTTAACCCTATGCAACTTTGCCCCAACTTCGTTAGGGTAGTCATGGGCACAATCGCCCTTAACAATCTGCTCGGCCTCCACCTCGACTGGTGGGACTTGCACTATCTCTACAGTGTAGTCCCTACAGTTGACAATAATTATTATTTCAAGGCCAGGGACCCCAACCAGAAGCTCATCACCGACCTGCCAAATTCCTCAAAGGGAGAGGCAGATGACTATCTCGTAGTCACTGGCAACTGGGAGCCCAGGGATGCCGAGGGGAGGACTATTGGCTTTGCCTGCCCTACCACTCCAGGCCGACTGCGTTAGTACTTCGTACCCAAATAGTTTCCTTGTTATTGTGTTTGCTCTTTCTTGAAACTATGATTGATTCTTTCTTCATCCTGTTATTTTGCAGCGGATAACCTCAATCACGGCGGCCGCTTGATCCACGGCAACCTCCACCGCGAGGATATCGCCAGGGCTCTCTACTTCGACGGTTTCGCACCAACTCCCGTTGGCCTTGGCCGTGCAGCTCACCTGCTACTGGGCTATACTCCATACTACTGGGGTAACATCAGAAGAGCTGGAGAGCCCAGAACGAGACATCCTTGGCCGCCGTCTGCTCCACTGATCGTTACACGCCGACCAGCTGAACAAAGAACGTCTCGTGCCCGAAGAGGCCGAGCCACAAGGAGATCAGCGCGTTCCACTGCTCCAGAGAATCTTCAGCAGCAAATTACATTTGCCCACGTACCCGACATTCCAACTGCCATCCCCATCCTTACTCGTACCGACCAGGAAGCCAGCACATCTGGGAGGACGACAGTAGAGGAAGAAGAAGAAGAAGGAGAGGGACTCGATTACCGTGCAGTCGTTCAATCCCTAGCTGAGCAAGGCGCCCTTCTTGCCAACTCCGACGACTCGTCTGGTTACTCACCTTCTCCAGATAGAGGAGAGATGCCTCGCCAGCCGATCAACCTGTTGGACGAGCTAAACCTTGGCGGAGCTCCCCGTGCTCCGTCCGCTATCCGCGTCATCACTCCTTCTCATCTCCTATCCTCCTCTCTCCCTGAGAACCAGAGGGACAAGAGGCCGATCGAGAGCCCTCAGCGTGACCAGCCCCCCTTGCAGAGGAGAAGGACTGGGGACATGAGCTTGAGCTCTAGCCAACCCCTCTCCAACTCTCCTCCTCTGGTACAACCCTGGTCCCCTTTGCTTGCTCGCCCCGATGGTACTTCTTTGAACATGATCGACAAAATTTCCTCTGTGGATGTCGCATATGGCGTTTCCCGAGCTGCTCTTCTCCCCTTGGATATGGATAGGGAAAAGGGCAACTCCTACGACAGCCTCATGAAGTCCATTTTTCAATCCAGTGCCAAGGTAAGCAAAATTCCCTTCTACTCTTGTCTTACGCTTTTACCCTTCCACTTATCGGTTGTTTCGTACTTTGCAGATCATGCAAAAGGCGTCGGTTGGTTTGGAGAGGGCTAAAGACGCTGAGAAGGAACTGAAGAAGGAGCAAAAAAGGGCGGAGAGAGCCGAAAGAGAGAATGCCCAATACACTCAGTTGCTGAAAGATGCTCGGGAAGAGACCGAGGGACTGCGGAGGGCTAATGCCGAGCTAAAGGGGAAGGCTGAGGAGGTGGAGCGTGGACTTCGGCAACAACTTGCGGATGCAGAGGCCAGAGCTGAAGCCGAATATGATCGTGCTGTTGGTGTGATCACGGACAATTACAAGGCGCAGATGCCAGTCGTTCAAGATGCCGTCTGGGGTGCGGCCTGGCAGAGATGTCTTACCAAGCTAGGTGTGGATCCGTCGTCCCCACTCTGGGCCGACATGGAACTTCCCAGCGAAGTAGCTGCTGCCGAAGCCAACGCTGATGCTGGGGCTCAACCCACCTTAGAAGCTCAACCTGAGTCTGCTACCGAGCTGACTCCGCCAGAGGAAACCATCACTGACCTTATTGTCCTAGGTGATGGTGCTCCCGCAGACCTTGGAGGTGACAATCCTGACCCTAACCTTGCCACCAATGTTGGCCAGCATGGTGAAGAGGCTTGATGCCTATTATATTCTTACTCTGTTATCATCAAAACTCCTATTCGTGACCCTGCGTGGTCTGTTCGGCCGTCTGTGGCCTTTTTAATATCTGATGCTGGTGTACTCTTTAAGTATTTTCGTACTTGTTATGCACTCGTATTTCTTCAAGTGTTTTCAAGCTTTCAAGTGTAAGCTTCTTCGTGCTACACTTTTTCCTGCATGCTAAGTGTTCAAGTGTTTTTTTAAACTTTCCCAAACCTAAGTGTTTTCATACTTAGATGGTTACCAATATTCGTTGGAGTTTGTATATCTAAGTTTATTCATACTTAGAGATCATTGCAGTATTCGTTGCAGATCTAAGCTTTTCGTGCTCAGAAAGTTATTGCAATGTTCGTTGCAAATCTAAGTGTTTTGCAATATTCGTTGCACGTATCACTAAGTTTCTTCATACTTAGGATTTTGTTGTCGCAATATTCGTTGCAATTTTGCAATATACGTTTGCAAATCTAAGTGTTTTCATACTTACAGACTATCTGCTCCCCAATAGGAATCCAGAGTGGAAGCAACTTGGGTTCATATTTAAACAACATTACAGTAAGGAAAAAATGAAAGTTTTATTAATGAAGACAAAAATCTAAATAACTGTTTGGTGATTTTATTCGTAATCCCAACATATGTGAACTTATTCGCATTCACCTCTAAAAAAAAAAAAAAAAAAAAAAAAAAAAAAAAGATGTGATTGTATTCGTAATCACATAAGCAGATCACTGGTAGAATTTTCTCAGGTTCTGGACATTCCACGGCCGTGGAACTGGATCACCATCCAAGTCGGCCAAACGGTAGGCCCCGATTCCAGCAATTCCCACAATCTTGTATGGGCCTTCCCAGTTCGGTCCAAGTTTCCCATCTGAGGACACTTTGGTGTTAGCCAAGACCTTCCTCAAGACTAGGTCGCCCACTTTGAACTCCCTTGGTTGTACCTTTTTGTTATAGCTTCTTCGTAGCTGTTCCTGGTATGCTGCTAAGGTAATGAGTGCCCGCTCTCTTTTTTCCTCAGCGAGATCGAGCTGCTCGGCCAGGGCTCTATCGTTGCCCCCCGACTCCACAAGTGTAGTACGAATGGTCGGCAACCCAATCTCCAAGGGAATCACTGCCTCTGTCCCATAAGCAAGGGAATATGGCGTCTCTCCCGTAGATCGCCGTGGGGTGGTTCTGTAGGCCCAGAGTACGGTTGGAAGCTCATCGGGCCACTTTCCCTTTTTCTTCTCCAACCTCTTTTTGAGACTTTTTAAGATAGTCTTGTTTGAAGCTTCTGCTTGCCCATTGCTCTGTGGGTAGGCTGGGGTGGAGTAATAGTTCCTGATGCCGTACTGAGCACAAAAGGCTTTGAACTTCTTGCCGAACTGGGACCCATTATCCGAGATGATGGAGTAGGGTACTCCAAACCTTGTGATTATCTTGTTCCACACAAACCTTTCCACCATGGCTTCTGTGATTTTAGCAAGAGCCTCCCCCTCTATCCATTTGGTGAAGTAATCAGTGCCAATGAGTAGGAATTTTCGTTTCCCCGTTGCCATAGGGAGAGGACCCACGATATCCAATCCCCATTGAGCAAACGGCCATGGACTGGTTAGAGGCAATAGATCCTCTGCTGGGGCTCGGATGAGGGGAGAAAACCTCTGGCACTTCTCACAAGTTTTGACAAAAGCTTTTGCATCCTCCTGCATGTAAGGCCACCAATACCCCTGGGATATTGCTCGGTGGGCTATAGATCTGCCACCGGTGTGTCCCCCACAAGTTCCAGCATGGATTTCGTGGAGGAATTTCTGAACAAGGGCTGGGTGTACACACAACAAATATGGTCCAAGAAAAGACTTTCTATAAAGCTTACCTTCTGGAGAGAGCCAAAAGCGTGCGGATTTGGTCTTGATTTTGTGTGCTTCCTTCTTATCTTCTGGCAAGGTCCCATCTCGTAGGTATGCCATTATTGGGTCCATCCAGCTCGGCCCAAACTCTGTTTCCATGACGACTTCCACCGCTCGGCCAATGCTTGGTTCGCCCAGATAATCCACCGTCACTGTGCGGCGATACTCTGTCCTGATTGCTGATCCCAGGCAAGCCAGTGAGTCTGCATGTGCATTCTGACCCGAGCTGATTTGCTGGATGTGGACTTTACAAAATTTATCAAGTAGATCTTTGGCTGCCTCTGAGTACGCGGCCATCTTCTCGCTTTTCGTAGCGTATTCTCCTGAAAGCTGGTTAACAACTAATTGTGAGTCACAAAATACTCGCAATTTGTTTACCTTTAGTTCTAGGGCACTCTTCAATCCCGCAATCAAGGCTTCATATTCTGCCACATTATTGGTGGCACTAAATCCCAGCCGCAGCGCTTGCTCCAGAACCAATCCTTCTGGAGAGAAAAGCACAACCCCTGCTCCAGATCCTTTGTTGCAGGCTGACCCATCTACGTAAAGCCTCCATTCGTCTGGTTCTGGATCGGCCATTCTTGTTGGCTGCTCGGGCTTTTCAGTTTGCTCCTTCTCGTGGAGAGGTGGTGGCGGTGGTGCCACTGTTGGAGTAAACTCAGCTACGAAATCCGCTAGAATCTGCCCTTTGACTGCTGTTCTAGGCTGGTAATCAAGGTCAAACTGACTCAGTTCTATGGACCATTTGGAAATCCTGCCAGAGAGATCTGCCTTTCTGAGCAAGGCTCTTAGTGGATACTCAGTGAATATGGTGATAGGGTGCTGCAAGAAGTAGTGGGGCAGCTTTCTTGATGCTATGACAAGAGCGTATACCAATTTTTCCAACGGCAGGTAACGTGTCTCAGCATCCAACAGTGTTTTGCTTACGAAATAAACTGGGGCCTGCTCCGTCCCCTTTATTCGTAGGAGGACCGAGCTGACCGCACGATCAGATACGGCTAAGTACAATATTAACCGCTCCCCAGCTTCTGGAGTAGAGAGTAAGGGTGGTGATGATAAGTAGCTTTTTAACTCCTGGAAGGCCTGTTCCTGCTCGGCTCCCCATTCGTAGCCTTCTCTCTTCTTCAGAAGTTGAAAGAAAGGTTTGCAGCGGTCTGAGGATTTGCTGATGAAGCGATTTAGAGCTGCTGCCATCCCCGTTAGCCTTTGGACCTCCTTCGTGGTCTTTGGGCTTTGAAGGCTTTGCAGGGCCGTGATTTGATCTGGATTAGCTTCAATCCCCCTTTTAGTTACTAAGTGCCCAAGAAACTTCCCCGAGCTGACCCCGAAGGCACATTTGGAGGCGTTTAGCTTAAGCTTGTATTCTCTTAGAATGTTGAAGGTTACCTTTAGATCGGCAAGGTGATCAGGCCTCAACTTGCTTTTGACTACCATATCGTCGATGTAGACCTCCATAGTCTTGCCGAGCTGCTCCTTGAACATCTTAGTAACCAGCCTCTGATAGGTTGCTCCAGCATTCCTCAACCCAAACGGCATAACCTTGTAACAGTACAGCCCTCTGGGGGAGATGAAGGACGTCTTCTCTTGATCGGGCTCGTACATAGCTATCTGATGGTATCCTCGATACGCGTCAAGAAAACTCATCCTTTCATAGCCTGATGTAGCATCCACAAGTTGATCAATTCTGGGAAGTGGGAAGCTGTCTTTGGGGCATGCTTTGTTGAGGCTGGTGAAATCCACACAGACCCTCCACTTCCCATTCTTCTTTTTGACTACCACTGTGTTGGCCAACCAATCTGGATAGCTCACTTCTCGTATGGCATCCGCTTCCAGTAGCCGTTCTACCTCCTCAATTACAGCGTCTGCGTGCTGTGGGGCCGACCTCCTTGCCTTCTGCACAACTGGCTTGTGCTGAGGGTCCACGTTCAAGTGGTGGCAAATGACTTCAGGATCTATCCCAGGCATTTCCTGGGGGGTCCAAGCAAACACATCAACGTGGTCTTTAAGAAAAGTAACCAGATTTCTTTCCTCTAGCTCGGAGAGGGTCTCGCCGATCAGGAAATACTTTTCTGCATCGTCCTCCTGAATCTGTATCTTCTTCAGTCCCTCCACCATCTTCTTGGTGGGATCACCCCCGACATCCTCCAAAGTTGGTTGGTCTGGGACCTCAACCGTTTGGACTAGCTCGGCCTTTGGGGACTTTTTCAAGACCAGGGCAAAACACTGATCGGCCACCTTCTGGTCGCCCCTGATGCATTCTATTCCGTCTGCCCCGGGGTACTTAATCTTTTGGTGGTAAGTTGAAGAGACCGCCCTCATCTTGTGCATCCATGTCCTTCCTATAATCACGTTATAGGAAGAAGGGATGTCCACCACAAGGAAATCAGTCTTCAATACTACCGACCCTGCTCGGACAGGTAGAGTGACCTTTCCCATAGGCCATACTGTTTGCGCGCTGAAGCCAACCAAAGGGACAAGACATTTTTGCAGCGAGTTCGTCGGGAGTTCCATCTTCTTAAAGGTGTCGTAGTACATGATTTCTGTGCTAGCCCCTTGATCCACAAGGATTTTTTCCACGTTATATTCCCCTATTCGTAGGGTGATCACCAGCGCGTCGTTATGGGGTATTGACACCCCATCCAGGTCGTCATCAGTGAAGGTGATTGGGGCCTCCATGACTCCCTCAGGTCTTGACCTTTTCGCGCCGAGCTTCATGACTTGTTTCGCATGCCCGTTAATCCTTTGGATGTGCCTTATCTCGTTGTTTGTGTATGGGGCCACCAGTCCGTGTATCATATGGATTGTTCCTTTTGGACCTTTATCGTAGTCCATCTCCTCTATCAGCTCGGCATCGTTCTTGCTTTCAGCCAGAAATTCTTTGAGATGACCCTCCGCCACCTTCTCATCCAAAAACTTTTTGTACTCCACGCAGTCCTCAGTCATGTGCCCCCAATCTCTGTGATAGCTGCAGTGTTGATTGGTAGCCTTCCTTTTCTCTGGGTTCCCAGTCATCTTTGGGGGTCTTCTGAACCATTGCTCATTCTTGATCCTATACAGCATCTTGTAGATTGGAATGTTGAAAGTTGCCATAATGCTGAAATATGACTTGGGATCTGGATTAGCTCTGTCCTTCCTCTGCTGGGCGTAATCCTTTCTTTCTGTTGTGAAGTCCTTCTTGTATACCTTTGACTCCATGGTCCTCTTTTCTGGGAGCTGAGGTTGTCCTGCCACGATCTTCCCTCCAGCCTGCAGGATATCATCTTCTACCCGTGCATGTTCCTGAATTCTCTCCATCAATTTGGCCACAGTCTTGACTGGGTGCATGGTAAGCGATTCTCGTAGCTTACTATGCACGGGCAGACTTGTTTTGAATGTTGCTAGGGCATACTCCTCACTACAATTTTCAATTTCGTTGAAGGTTTCCCAGTAGCGCTTCGAGTATTGACGCAGAGTCTCATCATCCCTCTGTCTCATAGAGGTTAGCGCATCAAAGGTCTTTGGAGCCGCTCGGCTTGTAAGAAACCGAGCAGTGAACTCCTCGGCCAGCTGAGTCCAGCACAGGATGGAACCCTCTGGGAGCTTATGGTACCAACTTAGTGCCACTTTCCCCAGGCTGGATGGGAACATTTTGCATAGCAGTGCATCATCTTGCTCATGCATGAACATGGCCTGTTGGTAATGCTGAATGTGGGCCACAGGATCCGTGCTGGTTTCGTATGGGATGAACGCTGAGTGCTTCACCCTGCTCGGCGTCTTCTCCGCGCGGATCCAATGGGCCAATGGTGATTTGGAGATCTGGCCTAGGGCCTCTTTAGCTGCTTCTCGTGCAGTTCTTGGGCCTTGACCAGCTCGGTCAGTATTCCTCCTTCTCGCATGCTGCTCGGGAACGTGCTCGTTGGATCCAGATCTCTCGTATCTGTCCCTAGCATGCTTCCTCTTTTCCCTTCTTTCCACAGAAATACTCCTGTCTCTCCTTTTTCGTGGAGAGGCAGCTCGGTCAGTGGAAACGTTGTCGTGGTGACGACTTTTTTCTTGTCTCTCATACTGCACGGATCTCGTCCGTGAGCGTAAATCTTTTTCCTTCTCTTGGAGCTGCTTTTTCAAGTCCTGAATTTCTCGTTCCCGTCGAGTAACTTCACGGGCCAATTCCTCTGCCTCTTGCTCTTTTCTGTCAAGGCTGTCTTCCCTCTGTCGATCCCTTGTGTGCCTATGACCATCCCTCCTTGGGGGGCTCCTTCCTCGCTCACGTCGGGTGGAGGCCTCCCCACCCCTGGGCGGTGTCTTTGAGTGCCTTGCCCTTGGCGAATCATGGTGTGTTAGGCGTGTATCCCTGAATTTTGGAATCTCAGGGATACTCCTCATGTCAAACTTCTTGGTTACTGGCTTTTTCAGTGGTGCCCTTAGGACCAGAGGAGTTTTGTCCACCCTTGTGCTCTTTCTCGTAGTATACACAAGCGTGGTACCATCGTCTTCTACATCTTTTCGTCGCGGAGTGCATAAAAGGGGTTCTGAAAGCACCATTGTTGATCTCCGTTGAGAGGGATCGAGCTTTTTTCGTAACCTTTCCCACAGACGGCGCCAATTGTACGGGGATGATTCCACGTAACCCTGGATCACGTGCTTCCTTGAATCAACCCTAGATCTGCAAGACAGAAAAAGGGTTAGAGCACCTTTGCCTCTCGTTGGCAAAGGCCCTCTGATGCCTAAGTTAGTATCACGTACTTGAGAATTCAAAACACAATGCGTATGAAAATAGGTTTCACAGCGTACCTTTCTTCATGGATATCGTTCTGTATTTATAGGCGTGGGTACCTTTTGAGTTTAGGCATCTCGTGCCTTATGTTTCCTATTCTCTTTAGGAATCCTCTTCCTAATAGGACTTTCCTATTAGGGGCAAGTCTCCACGTCCTGCTAGATCTCGTCTAACAGGGGTCTTCTTTTCCATATAGGATTCTTTCCTATACGAGCTATATTCCTGATCACGTTAGGACTTCCCATATTAATCCCTTATTTCACGGGGTTGCTCCTTATCTCATAAGGAGCCGCTGTAGAATATTCTGGAATGTCTCACCGCCCTTCTCGTGGCTGTGCCGTGCTTCCACGTAGCTCGGAATAACTCGTACATAGTTCAGCTTATTACGCCGAGCTGAATTATGTATTCCAGAATGCTATTCAAGCTATACACGTAGCCTTAACTAGCTCGGCCATACCAGGGGTATCCCTTTATGTCTTATGCCGAGCTAGTGCATCCTGATATATTAAATTACTTAATTATCCTGACCTTATTCATGGTCCGGGATCAGATCGGCACAGGGCCCACGGACTCCCTATGTGGTGCCGAGCTATTCACCCTCTCGTGGTGATCGCCTTAGGCACGTGCTATGCCTAAAAGTAGGGTAATCAGATTTTACCCACTCCACTAAGCAACAAAGGGACAAGAGACTGGCCGAGAGCCCTCAAAGCGCCCAGCCTCCCCTGCAAAAGAGAAGGACTGGAAATTCGAGCTCAAGCCAACTTCTTCCTGATTCGCCTCCTCTAGTGCGGCCTTGGGCCCCAGTTTTGGCTCATCCTGATGGCATCCCTCTTTCTATTTCTGACAAGATTTCTTCCACCGAGGTGGCATTTGGTGTGTCCAGAGTGGCTCTTCTTCCGCTCAACATGGAGAGAGAAAAGAGTAGTTCTTATGATACTCTTATGAAGTCAATCTTCCAATCAAGCGCCAAGGTATAACATTTATTTGCTTGCCCGTGTTTTTATCTTCTTAAAACTGGCTTCATCTTTACCACTACTTGTACCTTCTGTCACAGATTATGCAGAAAGCTTCCGCCGGTTTCGACCGAGCTAAAGAAGTTGAAAAGGACCTCAAAAGAGAGCAGAAGAGACCTGAAAAAGCCGAACGAGAGAGTGCCCAGCATGCCCAAGCTCTGAAAGATGCTCGGGAGGAGGCGGAAGTGCTGAAGGGGGAGAATGCCGAGCTTAAAAGGAAGGTTGAGGAAGTCGAGCGTGAGTTGCGTCAACAGCTTGCAGCTGCAGAGGCTAAGGCGGAAGCCGAATACGACCGTGTTGTTGTCGTGATCACGGATAATTATAGGGCACAGATGCCAGCTATGCAAGATGCCGTTTGGGGCGCGTCTTGGCAGAGATGTCTCACCAAGCTTGGTGTGGATCTGTCTTGCCCTCTCTGGACCGACATGGAACTTCCTAGTGAGGTAGCTACTGCTCAAGCCAATCCTGATGCCGGAGCTCTGCCCAATTTAAGTCTCCTTCCGAGCAAACCCCAACCACTGATACCATCACTGACCTCACCACTTTAGGAGACGGCGTTGCTGAAGGCCCTGGATGTGGCAATCCCGATCCTAATCTTGCCACCGATGCTGGACAGCACGGTGAAGAGGCTTAATGCCTGTTACCATTCCTGTTTTTTTTATTATCTGAGCTCTACACTTGACCCTGCGTGGTCTTGCTCGGCCGTGTGTGGCCTTTACTAATGTTGATACACTGGTTTGCTTTTTCTGCTGAGTATTTTCGTACTCTCTTATTTCTGCAATCAAGTCTCTTTAAGCAGTACTCGTAAGCTTCTTCGTGCTACGTTTTTCTATGCACTTTTACTTCTGCAAGCGTTTCTAAGTGTATTCGTACTTTTCACTTCGTAGTATTTTTTGTGAGCTTCTTCGTGCTTATGCTGAGTGCTCAAGTGCCTTAGGAATCCATTGCAATGTTCGTTGCAAATCTAAGTTTATTCATACTTAGTGTTTTAGTGCAATGTTCGTTGCAAATCTAAGCTTTTTCGTGCCTTAGGAATTCATTGCAATGTTCGTTGCAAATCTAAGTTTATTCATACTTAGGAATTCATTGCAATATTCGTTGCACATCTAAGTTTATTCATACACATCTAAGTTTATTCATACTTAGGAATTCATTGCAATATTCGTTGCACATCTAAGTTTATTCATACACATCTAAGTTTATTCATACTTAGGAATTCATTGCAATATTCGTTGCAAATCTAAGTTTATTCATACTTAGGAATTCATTGCAATATTCGTTGCAAATCTAAGTTTATTCATACTTAGGAATTCATTGCAATATTCGTTGCAAATCTAAGCTTTGTCGTGCTTAGGAATTTACCAATATTCGTTGGAATACACACACTCTCTGCTCCCCAATAGGAATCCAAATATTTGTGACAATATTTGGTTCGTATTAATTAAAACCACAATGGGAAAAAATGAAATCTTATTAGTAAAGACAAAAATCTAAATAACTGATGTTGGTGATTTTATTCGTAATCCCACCAAGGTATCAAAACAAATGTGAACTTATTCATATTCACTAAAAAAGGGGTGTGATCGTATTCATAATCACATATGCAAATTACTGGTAGAATTTTCTCAGGTTCTGGACGTTCCATGGCCGTGGTACTGGGTCTCCATCCAGGTCGGCCAAACGATAGGCCCCAATTCCAGCAATCCCCACAATCTTATATGGGCCTTCCCAGTTCGGCCCAAGCTTCCCATCAGTAGATACTTTGGTGTTGGCCAAGACTTTCCTCAGGACTAGATCCCCAACTTTGAACTCTCTTGGTTGTACCTTCTTATTGTAGCTTCTTCGTAGCTGCTCTTGATATGCTACTAAGGTGATAAGTGCACGCTCCCTCTTTTCCTCGGCAAGGTCGAGTTGCTCGGCCAAGGCTTTGTCGTTGCCTCCTGACTCCACAAGAGTGGTGCGGATGGTCGGCAAGCCTATCTCCAATGGAATTACTGCCTCTGTTCCATAAGCAAGGGAATACGGCGTCTCTCCCGTAGATCGCCGTGGGGTGGTTCTGTATGCCCAGAGCACGGCTGGCAGCTCATCTGGCCATTTTCCCTTTTTACTTTCCAACCTCTTCTTAAGGCTCTTAAGGATGGTTTTGTTTGAAGCTTCTGCTTGCCCATTACTCTGTGGGTAAGCCGGGGTTGAATAATAGTTTCTGATGTCGTACTGAGCACAAAACCCTTTAAACTTTCTGCCGAACTGGGACCCATTGTCCGAGATGATTGAGTAAGGTACTCCAAATCGTGAGATGATTTTGTTCCACCATAGCTTCTGTAATTTTGGCCAGAGCTTCCCCCTCTATCCACTTAGTGAAGTAGTCCGTGCCAAAGAGTAGGAACTTTCATTTCCCTGTTGCCATAGGGAGAGGACCCACGATGTCCAGTCCCCGCTGGGCGAATGGCCACGGGCTAGTTAGAGGTAACAGATCCTCAGCTGGCGCTCGGATCAGAGGAGAGAACCTCTGACATTTCTCACAAGTTTTGACAAAGGCCTTAGCATCTTCTTACATGTAAGACCACCAATACCCCTGGGATATTGCTCAGTGTGCTATGGACCTTCCACCCGTGTGTCCTCCACACGTTCCAGCATGGATTTCATAAAGGAACTTCTGGACTAGAGCTGGGTGTACACACAATAAATATGGGCCAAGAAAAGACTTTCTATAGAGCTTACCTTCTGGAGAGAGCCAGAAGCGTACCGATTTGGTTTTGATCTTGTGAGCTTCCCTCTTGTCTTCTGGCAAGGTCCCATCTCGTAGGTATGCCGTTATTGGGTCCATCCAACTCGGCCCAAACTCTGTCTCCATCACAATTTCCACCACTCGGCCAATGCTTGGCTCGTCAGATAGTCCACAGCCACCGTGCGGCGGTACTCCGTCTTGATCGTTGACCCTAAGCAAGCTAGTGAATCTGCATGTGCATTTTGGCCCGAGCTGATTTGTTGGATGTGGGCTCTTTCAAATTTGTCAAGCAACACTTTGGCCACTTCCGAGTACGCTGCCATCTTCTCGCTTTTTGTAGCATACTCCCCTGAGAGCTGGTTAACAACTAACTGTGAGTCACAAAATATTCTTAATTTGCTTACCTTGAGTTCCAGGGCACTCCTTAGTCCAATGATCAAGGCTTCATACTCTGCCACATTGTTAGTGGCACTAAATCCCAGCCGTAGTGCTTACTCCAGTACCAGCCCTTCCGGAGAGAACAGCACCACTCCTGCTCCAGAACCCTTGCTGCAAGCTGATCCATCAACATAAAGCCTCCATTCTTCTGGATCCCGATCGTCCATTCTCATTGGTTGCTCGGGATGACTTAGTTGCTCCTTCTCGTGGAGAGTCGGTGGGGGTGGAGCTACTGTTGGAGTGAACTCTGCTACAAAGTCAGCCAAAATTTGCCCTTTGATTGCCGTTCTGGGCTGATAATCAAGGTCAAATTGGCTCAACTCTATTGACCACTTTGAGATTCTTCCAGAAAAGTCTGCTTTCCTAAGCAAAGCCCTTAGTGGATATTCAGTAAACACGGTAATGGGATGCTGTAAGAAGTAGTGTGGTAGCTTTCTTGAGGCAATGACAAGAGCATATACCAATTTCTCCAACGATAAATATCGTGTTTCTGCGTCCAAAAGGGTCTTGCTTACAAAATACACTGTTGCCTGCTCTATCCCCTTTATTCGTAGGAGAAACGAGCTGATTGCATGCTCGGATACCGCTAGATATAGTATCAACCGCTCCCCAGCTTCTGGAGTAAAGAGCAAGGGAGGAGATGATAAATAATCCTTTAGCCCTTGGAATGCCTACTCCTGCTCGGCTCCCCACTCATATCCTTCTCTCTTCTTTAGAAGTTGAAAGAAGGGCCTGCACCGATCTGAGGACTTACTGATGAAACGGTTAAGGGCCGCTGCCATCCCTGTTAGCCTTTGGACCTCCTTCATGGTCTTTGGGCTTTGAAGGTTCTGCAGAGCCGTGATCTGGTCCGGATTGGCCTCAATCCCCCTCTTAGTCACCAGGTAGCCTAAAAACTTCCCCGAGCTGACCCCAAAAGCACACTTTGAGGCATTCAATTTTAACTTGTAATTTCTCAGGATGTTGAAAGTTACCTTCAGGTTGGCTAGGTGATCAGACTTCATCTTGCTCTTTACCACCATATCATCTATATAGACTTCCATGGTTTTTCCGAGCTGCTCTTTGAACATCTTGGTGACCAACCTCTGATAAGTTGCTCCAGCATTCCTTAACCCGAATGGCATGACCTTGTAGCAGTAGAGGCCTCTTGGTGATATGAAAGATGTTTTTTCTTGGTCGGGCTCATACATAGCTATCTGATGGTATCCTCGATATGCGTCAAGGAAACTCATCCTCTCATAGCCTGACGTGGCATCCACTAGTTGGTCAATCCTGGGAAGTGGAAAGCTGTCCTTGGGGCACGCTTTGTTGAGGCTGGTAAAGTCCACACAGACTCTCCACTTTTCATTTTTCTTCTTGACCACAACTGTGTTGGCTAGCTAGTCCGGATAGCTCACTTCTCATATGGCATCCGCTTCGAGTAGCCTCTTTACTTCTTCAATCACAGCGTCTGCGTGCTGTGGTGCCGACCTTCTTGCCTTTTGCACAACTGGTTTGTGTTGTGGATCTACGTTTAAATGGTGGCGAATTACTTCGGGGTCTATTCCAGGCACCTCCTGGGGAGTCCATGCGAATATGTCAATATGGTCCTTCAGAAAGGCAACCAAATCCTTTTCCTCCTGTTCGGCGAGGCTTTCGCCGACCAGGAAATATCTTTCTTCATCACCTTCTTGGATCTGTATCTTCTTCAACCCCTCCACCATCTTCTTGGCGGGATCCCCTCCAACATCCTCCAAGGTTGGCTGATCTGGAACTTCAACCGTTTGGACCAGTTCGGCTCTTGGGGATTTCTTTAGTACCATATTGAAGCACAGATCGGCTACCTTCTGATTTCCTCTGATACACTCTATGCCCTCTGCTCCAGGATACTTGATTTTCTGATGGTAGGTGGATGGGATGGCTTTCATCTTGTGCATCCAAGTTCTCCCTATAATCATGTTATAGGAGGACGGCAGGTCCACCACCAAGAAATCAGTTTTAAGAACAACCGACCCTGCCCTGACAGGCAGCGTGACCTTTCCCATAGGCCATACTGTCTGTGCGCTGAAGCCGACCAGAGGAACCAAACACTTTTGCAATGAACTTGACGGGAGTTCCATCTTCTTGAAAGTATGGTAGTACATGATCTCCGTACTAACTCCCTGATCAACAAGAATCTTTTCCACGTCGTAATCTCCTATCCGTAGGGTAATTACTAATGCATCGTTATGGGGTACTGATACCCCATCCAGATCGTCATCAGTGAAGGTGATTGGGGCCTCCATTACTCCCTCAGCTCTCGGCCTTTTTATGCCGAGCTTCATAACTTGTTTCACCCGGCCGTTCACCCTTTGGATGTGCCTTATTTCGTTGTTAGTATATGGGTCCACCAATCCATGTATCACATGAATTGTCCCCTTTGGACCTTTCTCGTAGTCCATCTCTTCTATCAGCTCGGCATCATTCTTGTTATCAGCCAGGAATTCTTTAAGATGGCCTTCCGCCACTTTCTCATCCAGAAATTTTTTGTACTCCGCACAGTCTTCAGTCATGTGTCCCCAATCTCTGTGATAGCTGCAGTGCTGATTGGTAGCCCTCCTCTTTTCCGGGTTCCCAGTCATTTTGGGGGTCTTTTGAACCATGGCTCATTCTTGATCCAGTACAGCATCTTGTAGATCGGGACGTTGAAAGTCGCCATGATGCTAAAGTATGATTTGGGGTCTGGATCAACTTTGTCCTTCTTCTACTGAGTGTAGTCCTTCCGTCCCGTTGTGTACTCCTTCTTGTACACCCTTGACTTCACTGTTTTCTTTTCTAGAAGCTGAGGCTGTCCAGCCACAATCTTTCCTCCAGCCTGCAGGATGTCATCCTCTACCCGTGCGTGTTCCTGGATCCTTTCCATGAGTTTGGCCACTGTTTTTACTAGGTGCATAGTAAGTGATTCTCATAACTTACTATGCATAGGCAAGCTTGTCTTGAATGTTGCCAGAGCGTACTCCTCACTGCAGTTCTCAATCTCGTTGAAAGTCTCCCAATAACGCTTGGAGTACTGCCGCAGAGTCTCATCGTCCCTCTGTCTCATAGAGGTCAATGCATCAAAAGTCTTTGGAGCTGCTCGGCTTGTTAGAAACCGAGCAGTAAATTCTTCAGCTAATTGAGCCCAACATAGGATTGACCCTTCTGGGAGCTTGTGGTACCAACTCAGGGCTACCTTTCCCAAGCTGGATGGGAACATCTTGCATAACAAGGCATCATCTTTCTCATGCATGAACATGGCTTGTTGATAGTGTTGAATGTGAGCCACAGGATCCGTGCTGGTTTCATAAGGAATGAACGTTGAATGCTTCACCCTGCTCGGCGTATTTTTCGTTCGGATCCAATGGGCCAGTGGTGACTTTGAAATCTGGCCTAGGGCTTCCTTAGCTGCTTCTCATGCAGTTTTAGGTCCTCCTTCTGCTCGGCCGGTCTCTTTCTTTCTTACATACTGTTCAGGGGCGTGCTCGTTGGAACCAGATCTCTCGTATCTGTCCCTAGCATGCTTCCTTCTCTCTTTCTTTTCAACCGAAACACTCCTTTCTCTCCATTTTCGTGGAGAGGTTGCTCGGTCGGCGGAGTTGTCATCACGATGATGGACCCTTCTTTCTTTCACGTACTGTATGGATCTCGTCTGTGAACGTAAATCTTTCTCATTCTCTTGGAGTTGTTTCTTTAGGTCTTGAATTTCTCGTTCTCATCGAGTGACTTCACGGGCCAGTTCTTCTGCCTCCTGTTCTTTCCTGTCGAGGCTGTCCTCTTTGTGATCCCTTGCTCGCCTATGATCATCCCTTCTCGGTGGGCTTCTCCTCCATTTACGTCGGATGGAGGCTTCCCCACCTCTCGGTGGTGACTTCGAGCGTCTTCGCCGCTCTCCTGTTCTTGGAGAGTCACAGTTTGTTAGGCGTGTATCCCTGAACTTTGGAATCTCAGGGATATGCCTTATATTGAACCTCCTTGTTGCTGGCTTTTTCTGTGGAGCTTTTAGGATTGCAGAAGTTTTGTCCACCCTCGTGCTCTTTCTTGTAGTATACACGAGAGTGGTTCCACCATCGTCCTCCACGTCCTTCCTTTGTGGGGTGCACAAGATAGGCTCTGAAACCACCATTGCTGGTCTTTAATGAAAAGAACAAAGCTTTTTCGTAAGCGTTTCCCACAGACGGCGCCAATTGTACGGGGATAAAATCCACGTAGCCCTGGATCACGTGCTTCCGTTGTTCAACCCTAAGTCTGCAAGACAGAAAAAGGGTTAGAGCACCTTTGCCTCTCGTCGGCAAAGGCCCTCCGATGCCTAAGTTAGTATCACGTACTTGAACACACAAATCACTCAATGCATATGAAAGCAATTCACAGCGTACCTTTTGTCATGGTTCTTGCCTTGTATTTATAGGTGTAGATGTTCTTCATATTAGGTATCTCGTGCCCCCGTTTCCTATTCTCTTTAGGAATCCTTTTCCTAATAGGATTCTTCCCTATACGGGACATACTCCTAATCACATTAGGACTTCCCATATCAATCTCCTATTTCACGGGATTGCTCCTTATCTCATAAGGGGCCGTTGTAGAATATTCTGGAATGTCTCACCGCCCTACTCGTGGCGGTACCGTGCTTCCACGTAGCTCGGAATAACTCGTACATAGTTCAGCTCATTACGCCGAGCTGAATTACGTATTCCAGAATGCTGTTTAAGCTATATTCATAGCCTACCTAGCTTGACCATGTTAGGGGCATTCCTTCATGCTCCACGCCGTGCTAGTGCATCCTAATGTATTAATTTACTTAATCACCCTGACCTTATTCATGGTCAGTACAGCTCGGCACAAGGCTAAGGCTTCCCTACGTGGTGCCGAGCTACTCACCCTCTCGTTGTGACAGAAATAGACACGTGCTAAGCTAAGTAATAGGATAATCATATTTTACCCACTCCACATACCTATTATCTGAAAACCAGAAGCAAAACCCACCAATTTATCACCGACCTTCCCAATTCCGCTAGAGGAGAAGGGAATGACTTTCTTATTGTGACTGGGAATTGAAAACCAAAGGTGCATAGGGTATGCTCGTCAATGTGCAAGTCCCTCACATCTATAGATCCCCACGTCAGTAACAATTCTCTTCCCTTTTATTCTAGTTTATTCGTTAACAGTTTTCCTCTAGGCTTGACTTGTGGAAACTTTATATCCATCTCAAAACCAATTGGCAATGAGTGGAGAGGTCCCAACATATATTAAGTGATCACCCATTCCACTCTTAGGCAATGTGAGATAATATTTCTTAACATCCCCCCTCACGTGCAGCCGCATTTGAGGTCTGTCACGTGTGGCCACTTTTTGGGTCCTATCATCGTGCTACCTTTTTTGCTGCTTTGTCATCGTGGGTGTGAGATTGCGATTTTTTTTTTTTAAATGTAGAGTGGAATAGGCCCCGCTCTAATACCATGTGGAAACTTTATATCCATCTCAAAACCAATTGGCAATGAGTGGAGAGGTCCCAACATATATTAAGTAATCACTCATTCCACTCTTAGGCAATGTGAGACAATATTTCTTAACATGACTAACTCATTCTTGCTTGTCTATTTCTATGCAGCTTCAAATATCAATGATAATAATCTGTTGGACCATCCCGACCTCCACCGACGTGAGCTACCTTGCCCTTTATTTCAACAGGTTCGAGCCTATGCCCGTTGGTTTGAGCCGAGCTCCCCATATTCTATTGGGATAAACACCCATTATTGGGGAGGAATAAATAGGTGAGGAAAGCCGCGAAGCCACCGCTCTTGGCCTCTTATGATCGAGCCAGTTCTCTTTGGCTCTCCTCGTGGCTTTGGTCCTTCGAGAACCCGTCAACCCCAACGTCGTGGGAGAGTTTCTTGTGCTTCCCAATCCCGTGCTGACAGCCAAGGGATGACCATTGCTAGCACCGTAGAGATTCAAACATCCATCCCCATAGTCACCAGAGGAACTGAATCGAGCACTTCTGGGAGAGGTGAAGAAGAAGAGGAAGAGGAACAAATAGATCGGGTTAATCCTGTGGATCCTTCGATACTCATTGTGAGCGATTCTTCTTCTCAAAGTACTCTCCTATGCCTTCTCCCGAAGTCATCATGCCTGCTCAGCCTATCAATTTGCTTGATGTGCTCGGCTTTGGTAGCCCGGCTACAACCATTGTTACGCCGCTCGCACAGACTAATCCAACAGTATCTGACCGTATCTGACCTATCTCTTAGGCAAAGGGAGAAGATTCCCTTGGAAGATACTGTTGATGAGACCGCCCAACCTTCCCCCAAAGGGTTAAGGAGACACGTACGAAGTGGCCGCTGACTCATTCGACTGCTCAACCTGCCATCTGGAGTCCAACAATTGCTTGGCCGACGGGACCCCCATTGGTATGTCTGATCGAATTTCTTCTCCAAATGTTGTTTACGCTGTTGCACAGGCTGCCCTTCTCCCTGTAGATATAGAGAATGAGAAGGATCTGTCTTATGATAGACTTATGAAATCTGCTCTGCAAGCCAGTGCAAAGGTATACCTCCCACTCCTTACGTCCATCTTGTTTCATCTAAGTTTATATACTATAACCATTTCGTCTGCCTCTCATGCAGATAATGCAAAAGGTGACAGTGGGCTTCGATCATGCGAAGAAGAACGAGAAAGAGCTAAAAAAGGAGATCGCAACGCTATAGAAGAAACTGGACAAAGCTGAGAGGGATAATGCATATCACGCCTAGCTCTGGCGCGATGTTCGGCAGGATAATGATAAGCTGAAAGAAGAGAGAGGTAAACATTAGAGAAATCAAGGAACTCAAACGCCAGCTGGAGTCTGCTTATGCCAAAGCCTCTGTAGAGTACAATAAGGGGGGTAGACAAAACGACTGCGAATTATGTGGGGCAAATGCCCCATGTGAAAGATCGTATCTGGACAGTTTGCTGGCAACGGCGTCTAACTATGCTGAACGTCGACAAATCGTCCCCTCTCTGGATGAATATGAAACTACCGAGTGAAACAAAAGCTACTGCTTGTGCTAACCAGTCTATTCCTCAACCTCCTCTAGCTGTTCAGACTTCTGTTGGCCAAGCATCTATTGAAGCTACTACTGACCAAGGTACCATTGACCCTGCCCACAAGGAAGGCAGTGGTGATGTTGTCCTAGTTTCCTTAGATAAATTAAACTGATACAACTGACCCGCCCCCACTTGCCAGTGTTGCTAACGAGTTCTGTGAGGAGGCTTAATCCCTATTCATCTTGCATTTTCATGATTTTTTATTCCGCCCTACGTGGCTTTGTTCGGTCGCATGTGGCCTCTAGACACTCGTTTGGCTAGATTGTGAAGTTTATTCGTACTCAACTGTTATATCTTTTTACGTATGCTCGTAACTTAGTTTTCGATCTAGGTATTTTCATTCCTAGAACAATTTAGAGACGCACTAAGAGTTCTCGTTCTTAGTAATTTAATCATTGCAATATGCGTTGCAATATTTCCTAAGTTTCTTCATTCTTAGTTTCTTAAATATGTAATAAACGTTGCACAAGTAAGTATAATCATACTTAGAGCTGGGGATCTGAATTCCACATATTCAGATGTAATGATCATAAGTAAGTGTAATCGTACTTGGTGGATCAAAACTGAATTCTTCATATTCAGATGTAATTACCCTTTGTACAGTTTGCGTATATGTTGAGGTATCGCACCTGGCTCCCTAATAGGAATCCAAAAATAGTAGTATTTTTGGTTCATATTCGTTACCAAACACAATTGGTGTGTAAAAAATACTTATTCATAACTGATAATAAAATTTTAGCAAAGTTTAACAAATACTCAAAAAGGAATTCGTAATGACATAAAAAAGGAGTTGGGATTTTATTTGTAATCCCAACTAAAAAATTCAAACGTGAAACGTGATTGTACTTGTAATCACAATAAAATAAAATAAAAACTTCTTATTGATAAAACTTCCAAAGATTCTGCATGTTCCAGTGCCATGGGATTGTATGGGCCTTCCCAGTTCAACCCGAGCTTGCCATCGAAAGAGACCTTGGTATTGGCTAGGACCTTTCTTAGAACCAGGTCTCCCACCTTGAATTCTCTTAGCTACACTTTCTTGTTATAGCTCCTTCGTAGCTATTCATGATATGCCGCCAGAGTTATCAGTGCTCGTTCCTTTTTTTCCTTGTAGAGGTCCAGCTGCTCAGCCAGGGCTTAATCGTTGCCCCCAAATTCAACTAATGCCATTTGGTTGGTCGGCAGTCCCACCTTGGGAGGGATTACTGCTTTAGTCCCATATGCCAGTGAATACAGTGTGTCACCCATTGATCTTTTTGTGGTAGCCCTGTATGCCCAGAGCACAATGGGTAGCTCGTATGGCCACATGCCTTTCTTTTTTTCAAGCCTCTTTTTAAGACTTTTAAGAATAGTCTTTTTAGAGGCTTCTACTTGCCCGTTATTTTGTGGATAAGTTAGAGTGGAATAGTAATTCCTAATGCCATACTGGGTACAAAAAGCTTTGAATTTTTTCCCAAATTGGGACTCATTATTTGAGATGATAGAGTACGGAACCCCAAATCTTGTGATAATCTTGTTCCAAACAAACTTCTCCACCATTGATTCAGTTATTTTGGCCAAGGCCTCACTTTCTATCCATTTCGTGAAATAGCCCGTGCCAATCAAGAGGAATTTTCGTTTCCCCGTCGCCATGGCCATGGACTCCATTACGCAAATGGCCATGGACTGGTTAAGGGTAAGAGGTCTTCTCAGGTGCTCGATCAAAGGTGAGTACTCTGACACTTTTCATAGGTCTTTACAAACAATTTGGCATCCTCTTGCATGTATGGCCACCAATATCCTTGTGATATTGTTCGATGAGCAATGGACCTTGCTCCTGAATGGCCTCCACATGTTCCAACATGAATCTCATGCAAGAATTTCTGCACTAAAGAAGGATGTATGGATAACAAATATGGTCCAAGGAAATACTTTTTGTAAAGCTTACCTTATGGGGAGAGCCAAAATCGTACTGCCTTCGTCTTGATCTTGTGGGCCTCTCTTTTATCTTCTGGCAATGCCCCATCTCGTAGGTACACCACTATGGGATCCATCTAGCTCGGCCCTAGGTCTGTCTCCATCACCATTTCGACAACTCTTCCAATACTCAGTTCGCTCAAATAATCTACAGAGATTGTTAGGCGAAATTTCACATCAACAGCCGATCTAAGTAGGCAAGGGAGTCTACATGTGCATTCTGTCCCGAGCTAATTTGATGGATGTGGACCATATCAAACTGAACAAGCAAATCCTTGGCGGCTTCTGAGTAGGCAGCCATTTTTTTGCTCTTTACTGCATATTCTCCTGAAAGTTGGTTCACCACAAGTTGCGAATCATAGTATACCCTCAGCTTTTCAACTTTCAGCTCCAATGCACTCCTCAGTCCAGCGAGCAAGGCTTCATGTTCTGCTACATTGTTTGTTGCACTGAATCCTAATCTTTGGGCTTGTTCGAGCACTAAACCTTCAGGAGAGAAAAGTACGATGCTTGCCCCTAATCCTTTGTTACATGCTGAACCATCGACAAATAATTTCCATACGTTTGGATCCAACTCGGCCATTCTCGTTGGCTGCTTGGGGTAACTTTTTCTTAGCTCCGTCTCATGGAGAGGTGGCAGCGGTGCTAATGATGTTGAAAACTTGGCTATGAAATCTACCAAAACCTGCCCCTTAATTGTCGTTTTGGGTTAATAATTTAGATCATACTAGCTTAACTCTATGGACCATTTAGAAAATCTGCCAGAAAAATTCGCTTTTCGTAGCAAAGCCCGTAATGGATATTCTGTGAATACCGTGATGGCATGGACCAAGAAATAGTGTGGTTGTTGTTGACACCTCATTTTGTCCCGCCGCTCCAAAAAAATATATGCGGTCACAATAATTTTTGAAGCGTGGTCAGACATCGTTAAAATTTTTCAAGATGCGCGAGTGCTCGCAAGTCGGAGGAATGTGATGATATTTTCGATTTAAATCTCAGTGGTAATCGAAGGGGTAACAAGCTATACGAATTTTGGAGGGGCAGCCGTACACAGCTCTAAGGAGCAGCCGTATGTGTCTCGTTGTGCGAAGGGGTATTGCGGTTTGCGAAAGGATACTTCAACATTAAGATTTCACAACTATTGGACGAGGGAGTAAACCGCTACACGTGATTGGACCATAATTGCTAAATATATGCCGCATGGGATAAACCGCCCTCCATTTTGAAGGCTTTGGCAGGCCGTGACTGTTGGTCCGGCTTGCATGTGACCCACAAGCCGCAATTGAATTTGCGGTCAAACCGCCAAAGTGTTGCCTATATATACATGCTGCCATGCAGCATGAGGGAGGAGTTTTTCTGAAAGAAAAATACTCTGAAAGGGATGGGGATTCTCCACAGGGGAGTGGTTTTGCTTCTTTCATGCAATCATTAAAAGAAAGAGGGAGAGAGTTTGCATCAGTGTTGTCCAAGTACCCCATTTGTACTAAGCCATTCCTAATAAAGAGTTTTTCTTTTGTCCCATTTGATCTTATCGTCCATACCAGATAGTGCTCCCTTTAGATCAATATCAGTGAGTATTTTATTACCATTTTTTGTGTTGCTTACGGAATATATTGTTTGTCTTGGAGAGTATTTGCACGCATCGAACTCAAGCATAAATCGCAATAGTGAACGAGATTCGCTATTTCGAGTTATGGTTTTGTGAGAGCAAAGCATTATCTTTCACCATCATTGTAATTCCGGACTCAAGGTAATACAAACTCAATTTTTTTGTATATTGTTTCTGTAGCCACTGCGCATTTAAATTCGTCAAAAGTATAGACATCTTTTTCCTTTTTTACTTTTTATTTCAGTAATTTGAAAGATTGTGGTATGGTTACTGAAACCCGCCGATTTTTCAAATTATCATAAATAAAAAATAAATAAAAAATCTCGTTCAGGTAATTCGAAAATTGTTGTGTGATTATTGATACCAGCCGATATTCGAATTATCATAAATATCCTTTTTCTCAAAAATCTCTTCAATGATTCGGAAAATTGTTGTAAGGTTCTACTCGTACCCTCCGATTTTCTGAATTATTATTTGTGTTGGGGAGCCTGATCGAGCGTAATTGGCAGTCGGAGGACTAAGTCACCAAATGCCAAGAATATGAACCCATTATAGGCTCTGCAATACAAATTTTTATTATTTCGAATTAAATTTGTATCTTGGAAACTAACCCAATATCATTGGCAAACGGAGGAACTGAGTCAACAAATGCCAGGAATATGATTCATTCTAGTTTCCACAATACAAGTTTGATTCGCGTAAGGAGAAGGATATTTATGCTTTTTTTGTCATCGCTGCCATTTTCGGTCTGCAAGCAAGGGAAAAAGAATATTTATGCTTCGTTTTTCTTTTTCTTTTATTGTTGCCTTGTCTATTTCATTTTCCTGTATAATTCAAGATGTGAATTATCCCCTCTCCCAGTTTGAACTCTATTTGCATTGAATTGAGGATACCGGCGGCCGTCGAATTTAGTAGTCCGCTGTCGGTATCAAAAATGAGATTCGCACGCACGTTCGTGCATTTTTCATTAACCAAATCAATGCAAATCGATTTTGATTTCCCCTTATTCGAAGTTAATTTATATTGAATTGAGGATCCCAGGCCCCTGCGAATTTAGTAGTCCGCGCTTTGCATAAAAAATGAAATATGATCTCACGGTCGTTTTTCATTAACTAGTTCAATATAAATTGGTTTTGAAATGTTCGAAGTTAATGTGTGTCGAATTGAGAATCTCAAGTGCCGACGAATTCAGTAGTCCACGCTTGGTGTCTAAAATGAAATGTGCCCTCACGGGTATTTTTCATTAACCAGTTCAATGCACGTTGACTTCGAAGTCTTCAAGATTTTCTATGACTTTTATTTCCCCCGGCTAGAGATAATTTTAAAAATGGTTAATTTTGGAAAAGAAGTACTGAAAGGGCGATATAGGGTGCCTAACACCTTCCCTACTCGTAACAGTAAATTCTCGAACCCATTCTCTGTTTTCATAGACCAAAAAGTCAAAATCGCCGAAATATTTTCCTAAGGATGTTTTTCTCTGAAAATATCTTTAGGGGGTGACTTAACACACCCGAACTCATTGTTAAGTGGCGACTCTGATTTTTGTAAAGCAAGTCACAGCTGTCAAAATTTCATTATAAAATCGTCGCATTTTTGTCAAGTATTCTCTCCTGCCGTTTTCCTGAAATTGGGGAAACGCTCGCAGCGGAAAATTCTGGGCACGACAGTGGTAACTTCTTTGTAGCTGTTATGAGAGCTAGCACCAGCTTTTCTAATGCCAGATATCTCGTTTCTACATCAAGCATGGTCTTGCTTACAAAATAAATGGAGACTTGCTCAGTTCCTTTTATTAGTAGGAGAACCGAGCTAACAGCATTCTCAGACATTGCTAAGTACATGATTAATCGCTCCCCAACTTCTACAGTGGAGAGTAAGGGTGGTGAAGATAAATACGTTTTTAATTCCTGGAATGCTTGTTCTTGCTCGGCTCCCCATTCATACCCTTCTCTCTTCTTCAAAAATTGAAAGAACGGTCTGCACCTATCTGAGGACTTGCTAATGAACCGATTTAGTGTTACTGCCGTCCCTGTCAATTTCTGGACTTCCTTCGTACACTACTACAAAAAACCATAAACATCACGCTTTTTCCAACAAAGGGAACCCAACCACAAAGAAACTAGCCAAATAACAAGCAGAATGGTCGTTATCAAACAAATTATCGACATAGGAAAAGGTGAAACATCAGTTAAGTATCCCAAATTAGAGTAGCATTCACAAATTAATTGGGATATACTACATAAAATGAGCCTTATTGGTTATCAAGTTTCCTTATAGAAAGATTACTGTAATGTGTGCATTTCACATTACAGTACTTAGAGACTGAACATTCAGACAACTAAAGAATAAGTCCCGCCTAATTTAATTCATAGGCCTTCAATAGCTTCATTTTTTCTACATACATTGCTTGGCAGAGAGAGAAGATTTGTAAGCTCCACGCGCTACTTAAGGCCTCTCAAGTAGTGTCCCAATAGCATACACCTTAACATAAAAAACACAAGAAACAAACAAGCAATACCGTGAGGAAAAGGAGATGACTATGATGATGACTAAAAAGAATCCAGGATATAAGTAAATTATCTGGTATCAGATTTGGGAATATTAGAGGAATCAAGATGAAGATGTAACAAATAGAAGTCCAGTGTATAACCAGAAACAAACTGAAGTTTGGATGAAAGAAAATTGGATCCTTGAGGAAGTCAGCCATGTATTTAAGATTCATCAGTTCTCCACATTCAGAATACCGGTTGAGATGTTTTCCAATAAAGGAGCCTCCGAATGAATCTTGGGAGAAAGAGTTGTGAGTAGACCGTGTACTACAGAGTGGATCGCTTCCTTTAACTCAGGGCATGTTCGTTCTGATAACTCGGCTACCTGTTTATAAAAATCACAAGTACCAGAATACGGGTTTTTTTTTAAAAAAAGCTTATTTCTTCGCCCTGTCATTTTCTCTACACAAACAAAATAAAAACACAGGAGATGATTGTAGAATACAGTGGCATAATTTCAGCGCATGAATACCTTAGACATCAGCAGAAAAGGAATCACTTGTTAGGGTGCAGACAACCTTCAGTAGCAGCCAGAATAGGGCCTTGTAGCGCTACCATGCTTTTGGTGTAGCGCTACCTACGCACTAACTTTTGGACAGAGTGTTTTGTAGCGCTACAGGTGTTTCCCTGTAGCGCTACCAAGAGCCTTATATGCCTTTGCCTCTTTTAGGGTTTTTGGCCGGCTGCGAGGTATTAGGGTTGTGTATCAGATTTTCAGAGCGTGAAAATTGTGAGAGGCAAGAGAAAACCAATCTCAGAGAGATTGTGAGAAGACTTGTACTCATTGATTTGATTTCATAGTGGACTGGTGTGGCTCCCGTGGTTTTTCCTCACATTGAGGTTTTCCACGTATATCTTGTGCCTCGTTTTTCTTTCCGGTTTTCATTACGCACTTATTTGCTTGTCTTTTTCTGTGATTCATTGTTCCCAAGATCCGTAGGGGCGTTGTAGGATTGAACAGGTGTTCGCGATAATCCATAACAACTGGTATCAGAGCCGCGGTTGCAGTAGGTTTTGTTCGACAGGTTAGGGTTTAATCTCGTTCGGGCAGGCTAGGGTTTCAGTGGGAGCTATGGGTTTTGAAGAAGGCAAACAGAGGATCGACAAGTTTGATGGGTCAGACTTCGCGTACTGGAAAACGCAGATAGAGGACTATCTGTATCAGAAGGATCTTTACCGGCCGTTGGAGGGTAAAGAAAAGGGGAAGAAAGCTGAAGAGAGCAACGAGAATTGGGACGTTCTGGACAGGAAGGCGTTAGGGGTTATTCGCCTGTCCCTTTCAAAGTCAGTCACCCACAACATATTGAAGGAGAAAACGACGAAGGAGCTTATGGAAGCACTGAAGAAGATGTACGAGCAACCGTCTACTGCGAATAAGGTACATCTTATGAAAAAACTTTTCAACCTATCTATGGCAGAAGGGGTTTCCTTTTTGTCACATCTCAGTGAGTTCAATATGATAGTTGATCAACTTACGTCTGTCGATATCAAGTTTGATGATGAGGTTCAAGCCTTGTTAATTCTGTCTCAGTTGCCAGAGAGCTGGCAGGGTACCGTTACTGCAGTCAGTAATTCGACAGGGAAAGAAAAGTTGAAACTGAGTGAGGTTGTTAGTTTGATTTTGACTGAGGAGGTCAGAAGGGGTTCGATCGATGGTTCAGGTAGTTCAGGTTTAGCTCTAAGTGTTGAGCAGAGGGGCAGAAGCCAGACCAGGACTGGTCAGAATCAGAACAGGAACAGGTGGAAATCCAAGGGTAAGGGAAATAAGGCCAAATCTCAGGTTCGGCCTATTAAAGGTGAATGTTGGAATTGTGGTCAGACAGGCCATATGTCACAAACTTGCAAAGCACCGAAGAAGAATAACAGTGGGCAAGAGGCTCATGTTGTGCACGATGCACTTATTCTTGCCATGAACAGTGACGCCGAATCGTGGGTGATTGATTCGGGTGCCTCGTTCCACGCCACTGCTAACAGGGAGGTTCTGCAAAACTACGTAGCAGGGGACTTTGGGAAAGTATACTTGGGGGAAGACGAGCCTTGCAGTATAGTGGGAAGAGGGGATGTTCAGATTGCAACGCATGGGTTCAAATGGTGTCTGAAAGATGTCAGGCATGTTCCGAAGTTGAAGAGGAATCTTGTTTCGGTTGGACAGCTTGCAGCAGCAGGTTATACATCAACATTCACAGGGGACACGTGGAAAGTCTCCAACGGTGCCATGGTGACGGCTAAAGGCAAGAAAGTTGGTACACTTTACTTGACTTCACATGGTAGCGACATACTTGCAGTTGCAGACAGCAAGGAGAGTTCAAATCTGTGGCACTATAGACTGGGGCATATGAGTGAGAAGGGAATGAAGGCTATGCAGTCGAATGGGAAGCTACCGGGTTTAGAGTCAGTGGATATTGACATGTGTGAGGATTGCATCTTCGGAAAACAGAAACGGGTTAGCTTTCAAAAAGGCGGTAGGCCTCCCAGGGCTCAGAAGCTAGAGCTTGTCCATACAGATGTGTGGGGTCCAGCTACAGTGGCTTCTCTTGGCGGTTCTTATTACTATGATACCTTTGTCGACGATCACTCGAGGAAGGTATGGGTATACTTCATGAAGCACAAGTCAGAGTTCTTTGAAGTCTTCAAGAAGTGGAAGGCCATGGTTGAGAATGAAACAGATTTGAAGGTGAAAAGGTTGAGGTCCGACAACGGCGGAGAGTATGAGTTGGGGGAGTTCAAGAAAGCTTGCGCTCTATTCGGGATTCGTTTAGAGAGGACACCTCCAGGGACTCCACAGCATAATGGCATTGCAGAGAGGATGAACAGGACCTTGACTGAGCATGCTAGGAGCATGCAGATACACGCAGGGTTGCCCAAGATGTTTTGGGCAGATGCAGTCAGCACAACAGCATATTTGATCAATCTTGGGCCATTAGTTCCGTTGAATTTTGGCATACCAGAGGAGGTTTGGAGTGGTAAAGAGGTAAATCTCTCACACTTACGTGTTTTCGGTTGTGTTTCCTATGTGCATATTAGCGACAAGGACAGGGATAAACTTGATGCTAAGTCACAGAAGTGCACCTTTATTGGGTACGGCGGAGATGAGTTTGGTTATCGTTTTTGGGATGACAAGAACCGGAAGATAATCAGAAGCAGAGACGTTGTGTTTGATGAAAAGGTGATGTACAAAGACAGGGACAGCAAACAGAGCAGTGGGAGTACCACTTCGGATGGAGATACGTCCGAGTACTTTGGGTTGGAGGATCTTCCAGATGACAGTGGGGTTGAACAGAGGTCTGGTAAGGCAGAGGAGAGAGCTTTAGATGAGACAGTTTCAGAGGGGACAGTTTCAGATGAGGTAGCTCCAGAGACAGGGACTAGTTCAGCGGTCAGAGTGTTGAGGAGGACAACCAGAGTACACAAGCCGAATCCGAAATATATTTCTTCGCTTGATTACTTGCTTTTGACGGACAGTGGAGAACCAGAGTGCTATGATGAGGCTATGCAAGTTTCCGAGTCAGCTAAGTGGAAGACTGCGATGCAGGAAGAGATGGATTCTCTTCATTCCAACGGTACTTGGCAGTTAGCTCAGCTTCCCGCAGGAAAGAAAGCCTAGCAAAACAAATGGGTTTTTCGACTTAAGCAGGAGAGTGATGGCAAGAAAAGGTACAAGGCAAGATTGGTTGTAAAAGGCTTCCAACAGAAGGAGGGGATCGATTATACAGAGATATTTTCGCCGGTTGTGAAGATGGCCACTATCAGAGTGGTGTTGAGTTTGGTTGCTGCTAAAAATCTCTACCTTGAGCAGTTAGATGTTAAAACTGTTTTTCTTCACGGGGACTTGGATGAAGAAATCTACATGAAGCAGCCTATTGGCTTCATTGTGAAAGACAAGAAAGAGATGGTATGCAGGCTCAAGCAGAGTCTGTATGGCTTGAAATAGGCTCCCAGACAGTGGTACAGAAAGTTTGATGGTTTCATGCAGCGCAGTGGCTACACTAGGTGCGATGGAGATCACTGTTGTTACTTCAAGAGGTTTGAGTCTAGCTACATCATTTTATTGCTCTACGTAGATGATATGCTTGTAGCAGGTTCCTGTGTTAGGGAGATCAAAAGGTTGAAGCAACAGTTGGCAACGGAGTTTGCTATGAAAGATCTGGGTGCAGCTAAGCGAATACTTGGGATGAGGATCAGCAGAGATAAGGCTCAAGGGACCTTGCGGTTGAGTCAGGCTGAGTATATTGAACGTGTTCTGGAGAGGTTCAATATGCAGAGTGCTAAGGCAGTTGGCACACCCTTGGGAAGTCATTTCAAACTTTCTCAGGGTCAATCACCCAAGACAGATGCAGAGAGAGAGTACATGGCCAAGGTTCCGTATACCTCGGTCGTGGGTAGCCTTGATGTATACGATGGTGAACACGAGACCAGACATTGCCCATGCAGTGGGAGTTGTGAGCAGGTTTGCTAGCAAGCCAGGGAAACAGCATTGGGAAGCAATAAAGTGGATCATGCGATATTTGAGAGGTACCACTGATTTGCCACTTTGTTTTGGGAAAGGGAAATTGACAGTACAGGGATATGTGGATGCAGACTTTGCCGGTGATCAGGATACGCGGTGAAGCACCACAGGTTATGTCTATACTATGGGTTCAACAGCAGTGAGCTGGGTCTTACGTCTGCAAAAATTAGTGACACTATCCACGACAGAAGCTGAGTATGTGGCCGTGACTGAGGCTGCAAAGGAGATGATTTGGTTGAAGGGCTTCTTGGAGGAGTTGGGTTTGAAGCAAGAGAACTGCGTTCTTTTCAGTGACAGCCAGAGTGCTATACACCTTGCCAAAAATCCAGTGTTCCATGCCATGACGAAGCATATTGATTTGAGGTACCATTTCATTCGTTCGCTTTTGGAGGATGGGGATTTGTTGCTAGAGAAGATTTTGGGGGATCGAAATCCGGCAGATATGTTGACCAAGTCTGTTACTGTTCAGAAACTGAAGTTGTGTTCAACTTCAGTTGGCCTTCATGCTTGAAGAGATGATGGGCCTGGAGTCACACCAAGAGGGGTCAGATGACTACGTCCACGTTTTGATTGAGATCATTTGGGTTTGCAGTTGTTTGTTTGCGGATGCTTCAGGTTATCTTCAAGTGGGAGATTGTTGGGGTGCAGACAACCTTCAACAGCAGCCAGAATAGGGCCTTGTAGCGCTACCTACGCACTAACTTTTGGACAGAGTGTTTTGTAGCGCTACAGGTGTTTCCCTGTAGCGCTACCGAGAGCCTTATATGCCTTTGCCTCTTTTAGGGTTTTTGGCCGGCTGCGAGGTATTAGGGTTGTGTATCAGATTTTCAGAGCGTGAAAATTGTGAGAGGCAAGAGAAAACCAATCTCAGAGAGATTGTGAGAAGACTTGTACTCGTTGATTTGATTTCATAGTGGACTGGTGTGGCTCCCGTGGTTTTTCCTCACGTTGAGGTTTTCCACGTATATCTTGTGTCTCATTTTTCTTTCCAGTTTTCATTACGCACTTATTTGCTTGTCTTTTTCTGTGATTCATTGTTCCTAAGATCCGTAGGGCGTTGTAGGATTGAACAGGTGTTTGCGATAATCCATAACATCACTGACTAAGGTTGATGACAAGTATATGTGGGTAAAAAGGCACTAGCACGGACAAGAATTAGAACACATAAGCAATATGGGACAAAATGACATGCTTCAATCAGAAGTGTTAATGACACCAATCAAACATTTTATTAAGCATGGAATATCAACAAGAAGATAGTATACGCTCTCCAAAACCAAAATATCCACAGCCAATAAATTGACAGCTGATAGAATAAGTACCTTTGCCTCTCCTCTTCAGTCGCCGACAAAGGGATGATAACCTTCAATAGCATAAAATAAGAACACAATAGAAACATAAATACTGAGACCAAGGTCCAAACTAAGCACATTCTAATAACTTGGGATATTCAGTAAGGAAATTGAACTTCCAGAATCCCTTACACTAAGAAATCAGAACGGTTCATATTGAGACAGCACAAGATTTAAACACGCCAAGCCACAACTCGACAAAACTAGCAGCAATAGCAGATAACTGCAGCAGAAATCAGCAATAGGTACAGCTTAAACACCATAAATCACCAACTATGGCCTCCAACAATGAAACCCCAATTTTGGCCAAGTATAGTATCCAACTATGCAAATTCAGCATCTAACAATGCAGCTTCAACACTTTAAGTCACACCTATAGCAAGATCAGCTCTTAAAAAAGCAATTACAACTTCCCATTGGCCAAACTGGGTGAGCACTGAAACCTACTAGTGGGGTTAAACACTTTTGCAAGGAGCTCGGCAGCAGCTCCATCTTCTTGAAAGTATGATAATATAGAATCTATGTGCTCGCCCCCTGGTCCACCAATATCTTCTAAATGTCATATTCCCATATTCGTTGCACTGTGTGGAATGGTCACACCTTCCAAGTCTTCGTCCAAGAAGGTAATTGGGATCACCATCACTCCCTCATTCCTCGACCTCTTCTGGCTAAGCTTCATTATTGTTTGGCTTGTCATTCAGCCTTTGAATGTGTCTTATTTCGTTGTTTGTATATGGAGCGACCAATCCATGTATCATATGGATTATCCCATTTGGACCTTTCTCGTAGTCCATCTTCTCGATCTGCTCTGCATTTTTCTAATCGTCCACCAGAAATTCCTTCAAGTGACCCTCTGCCAACTTCTCATCTAGGAACTTTTTATACTCCACACAGTCTTCTGTCATGTGGCCCCAATCCCTATGATAGCTACAATATTGGTTGTTAGCCTTCCATTTTGTTGGGTTTCCTGTCATCTTAGGAGGCCTTCTGAACCACAGCTGATCCTTAATCCTATAAAGCATCTTGTAAATCGAAATGTTGAACGTTGCCAAGATGCTAAAATAGGATTTAGGATCTGGGGCCTCCTTCTCCTGCTTCTATTGTGGATATTCCTTCTTGCTCGTGGTGTACTCCTTCTTATACACCTTCGATTCCAGTGCCTTCTTCGTAGGAGTCTGGAGTTGCCCAACAACAATCTTTCCTCCAGACTGTAGGATATCATCTTTCGCTCAGGCATGCTCCTGGATTCTTTCCTTCACTTTGGCCACAATCTTCACCGGGTGCATTGAGAGAAGGCATCAAAATGCCACCATGGACCCAAACGGAAATAACAAAGGTTAACAAGCAGTCAACCAAAAAACTAAACATTCTCCTCCTCAACACAGACTCCAAATGGTGTCGGATGTGAAATTAGGACAAACAAGGTACAATCTTCCATAAGAAGAAAACATTTCAAAATTGAACAATCTTGACAACACCATGGATAGACAACAACTCCTGAAATATAAGAAAATCTTAGCCTTTAGAGCAAAGGCTAAACCTTGAGCATTCTAGAGAAAAACAACATCAATCATATCCAAAACAGACACATAGCCTCTAAAGTAGCAACTCATATCCTCTAAAGTAGCAACTCATATCAGCAAGTAGCAACAATATAAGGAGCAACATTTGACTCCAGCAGCAAGAAACACCAAAATGCAGCAACAGCAGCAAGCTAGTATCAATTTAGAACTCCTCAGCATACAACATCATAATGCAGGATACATAGAACCCACTTGAAACAGTTTGAACAACCTCAGAGAAAAAAGCAGATATATTAGTAGTAGACAATTCAGTATCGTCAAAGGCACCAAAGAGACAGCCATTATTCCATCTTAACCGGACCCAAAAAACAATAATAGTAATTGCATTATCAAAAGCAGCAACAAAAGTGCTAGCTACTCATGAGATGGAAGAGCAGATACCACTGGCCTTCAAGAAAACAAAACATAACAGCAGTAGCAACAACTCAACAAAGCCAGCCAGGTAAACAGTAGACAACAGTAATAGAATCAACATCCAAAGACAGAAGCACAGCTCCAAAAATGATGGTAAGAACTGGACACAACTCCAAAAATGATGGTAAGGACTGGACACATTAAGGACTCTAAAAGTACACAAAAACCACTCACTCTAGCAAAGAAAAACCCCAATCACCCAAAAAACCAACCCACGCTAACCAGGGAAAATCCCAAAACCCCAGAAAAACCGGAAAAAAAAATGCAACCCACGGCTCTAACAGTTCTAGCACCCTAGACCTGCTATGAAACGACCAGACCAACCAAAAAGAAAAGAAAGGAAAAAATAAAAAATACATCATGACCCACATGACTGACCGTGACAAACCACCAACTCAAATGACCCAATCCAGACAAACATTATGACTGACCGTGACAACCCACACAAACACGCACACGTAGAATAATTCCAACTTCTCCATAAGAGCCATATCAACCCTTTTTCCTTTAAAATGCCAATTAAACCTACCTCTTTTCTCTAGCTTACTTAAACCTTTGATGATCCATGACATAATAAAAAGGGATTCTAAAGGGCAGTAGCCTTTTCCTCATCATGCAATACCATGTCAGCAATTTTACTCATGACCTCCTCGTCATCTTCATCATAACCAATTCCATTGAGCTTGTTTATTTCCCAAATGGTTTGAGCTTCGTTGAGCTCGATTATATTTCTGTTGTTGATACCATCCGAAGAGATAGAAGCAGACAGCGCAGCAGCAGCAACTGCTGATCTCAGACCAACCAAAAAGAAAAGAAAGGAAAAAATAAAAAATACATCATGACCCACATGACTGACCGTGACAAACCACCAACTCAAATGACCCAATCCAGACAAACATCATGACTGACCGTGACAAACCACACAAACACGCACACGTAGAATAATTCCAACTTCTCCATAAGAGCCATATCAACCCTTTTTCCTTTAAAATGCCAATTAAACCTACCTCTTTTCTCTAGCTTACTTAAACCTTTGATGATCCATGACATAATAAAAAGGGATTCTAAAGGGCAGTAGCCTTTTCCTCATCATGCAATACCATGTCAGCAATTTTACTCATGACCTCCTCCTCATCTTCATCATAACCAATTCCATTGAGCTTGTTTATTTCCCAAATGGTTTGAGCTTCGTTGAGCTCGATTATATTTCTGTTGTTGATACCATCCGAAGAGATAGAAGCAGACAGTGCAGCAGCAGCAACTGCTGATCTCAGCACCACACACTTATTTAACCCACCCCCCCCCCCCCCCCACTCTCCCGGCGCACGCTATATGAGTTAACCTTTGGGAAACCTAGGATCTCAACAAAGGTTTTTCTCTTCTTTTTCCCTTTTCCTCCTTTAACCGTTGCTTGAATTGGAATGTGGCTATCTTCAAAGGTGTCTACTTCATGATCTTTTTGAAAAGCATCAGTCCCAGCCCGATTCTTCATTAAACTCCTCCCCGTTAATTTCCAAGTTTACTGGAGGAGTAACTTTGCAATCTTCAACATTTTCATAATTAATACAACCCACCTTACTTATATTCTGGTTAGAGTTTAAGTCCCCACCAAAAGTATCCATAACGTTCTCCGTTCCCATAGTTGAAGCTTTAATCCCCGATAAGCAGCTTGCAGCCGCCATACCATTAATGTCTTGCATGCTTGGACATTAATACAGCTGGTTGGTATTGAAAATTGGGCCACCACTAAATGCCACCACCCTGGAATCAATTCCTTCCTTGTTGACTTTGCTGGTCTCTACATCTTCCTTTTCGTGCTCCACAATAGTCTTCTTTGACACATCAGTCTTAAAATTATCCTTATAATGCTCCAGCTCAATATTTTCTGCCACATCATTCATGTTATGCTCCACGTCATCATCGTCTTGAACCCCATCCAATTCCAAGTGTGGTATAGGGAATATGGAGGATCTGCTTTGGTCAATAAACCTGAAAGAATCTACTTCTTCCACACGGACCAAAGATTTCATCCCATCAACAACTAGCTCAAAGCTTCCATCGATATTCTAAACTTGCTTAGTTGCTACAAGAATATTACCATTCACATAAGAAGTTTCCTTAAGAGTAGTACCATCCACTTGTATGAAATCACCCCGTTTGCTTCCTATCTCTTTGAATGTTGGTACAGACCATGCATTGAGAGGCATCCCAAAGCATGATACCCACGAAAAACATTCATCACTCACCTGCTCTCCACTCCAGGGTTTAATTTCTTCAAACTAATTTGTAACCCATTTTTGCTTAATGATAGTATCTCTAGAAATTGCCTTAGAGAAAGTAATGATAACAAATCTCCCCGCAATTGCTTTACTTTGAACATCATGGACACCTTCCCTTTTGAATATCAGCTCCAAGTTCTTAGTTGATACCAATTTCCTAATTTTTGCTACAGCACTCCAGACTATTGAAAATCCTCCAACAAATCAAACTTTTGAAAGACTGCAACGATATCATATACACACAGAAGGGACTCACCAATGTATTGACACTTGCTCTAAGGAGGGACTAAGAAATATTGCAAAGTCACCCAGTCTAACAAATCAGTTTTTGAAATTTTTTTTTTTTTTATCGGAAGTTTTTGAAAATTGAATCCACGATCCTATCTCAACTGCTACCACACACATGGACTATGCTTGAAAAGTCATCATAGAGCTGTATTTTGAGTTTCCTCAGCTGTTATACAGTTAAATTGGACAACTACAACATTTGAAGTATAAACTCAAGGTGAGATTGCAAGACTCTCACCAGATTTTGCACCTAAGTCAGATATTATGCAGCAAACAGGAGCGATGTAGGCTATGGTTTACATTTCCAAAATGCATTTCCACAAGGTGTGTTCTATCCGTTTGAATTACTACTTTCCTGAAAGGACGTCTGTAGGCTAAGGATGTTTTGGACCAAAACTATCAAGTATTTCCAGAGCTGTGATCAACTTAAATGGACTTTGATATCCGTATAAATATATTGAAGAGGAGGCAGAACATTAGAATATCATTCACGTTTCAACATTCCTATCCAAGAGTTGTGGTCTACCAGTTTGAAGCACTTTGAACTCGAAAACAAAGTCGTTACTGCCCGAGTGAAAGTCTTTCTATCGGATTATCATGGGAGATACAAATATGACTATGCAACCATCCCTTTTCTTGCTATTGCTTTGGGCTAAAATATCATGCGGTAAGTTTTGCCCCAGTAACAACTTCTGCAGTAATTTCTCTCTGTAATGGTGTCCTCCTCCACCTTTCAAGTTGTCAATAAGGCCCTATCCAGACTTATATTTTCAATTAGCAATCCCTCTTTATCATTAAAAGCAATCTATGACCCTGGTGCTTTGTGGATATCTCAACAGTATTCAATGCATAAATTATTGTCCATTCTGCTTAAATTGCTTCAAACTTATGATGTCACAAGATGTAGTTTGTTTTCGTGGGGTCTGAGACAGAAATGTCCCAAGTCAATCAAGTTTCTGTTTCAGGGAAGTAATGCAAATATTGAAGTTAAACTGTCACATTTTACAATATCGAGACTGCAAATCTCTACCATGAGAATATGTCATGAACTAGATTGCCACCAGCCCGTAAAAGATGCAGATGATATACTTTATCTGAGATCTTTTTTGTGATTGAATCATGTTTTTGAATATGTGACTGAGATTTATCCATCACTTTTTATGTTCCAACATTGCTTTGGGATAAAATATAAATTCTCTTATTGATGACAAACCTGGTATAGAATCCAATTATGTTAGTTAAGTACGTCAAAAAGACTTCTTCGCCTTGCTGGATATAGGAAATTTCTGTGCTTTGGGACACTTAATTTCATACTTTTTTGATACTCGTATATATTACTCTTTAATTAGTTGAGATTCAAATAGGTTGATACTGTCATGTGTCATGAGACTCATGACTATGAGGCTTCAACAAGAAAACTAGAAATTGATGCTGAAGGAAATTATCATACGTTTCCTACCCTAGCAAACACAAATCTGTCAACATATACTAAAGCATGGCCCACTGTTTTTTATACTCTACTAAATTCTTCTTTATTTATGCAAAACATTTTACAAATCTAGTGTAAAAAATATCTAATCAATTTTATCTGGGCTTTGATAGGCCCTTTGGTGTTTTTATGAGCTGAATGTAATTTAGGGGTATCTTTAGACCCATAGGGATGTTGGGCTTCGGCCATTTTAGGTGGGCTTTCCTCCAAAGAGGTTCCTCGATTTGTTTCTTGCCAATCGTTGGTTTGGGTCTCGAATTGAGGACATGATTACCCCTTGAGCATAATGTTGTCTCCTTGCTTCTATTGTGTAACAATTTTAAGATTAATGAAATTTTGTTGCCAATCGTTGGTTTGGGTCTCGAACTGTACTCAGAGTCGAGGCTATACTAGTAGATTGACTATCTGGAAGGCTCTGTTTTTAATTTAAGGTTAACAGTTATTAAATTTTAGTATTTCAAATATTATTAAGGGTTGATGCTTTTTAGTTGTTCACTTTCTCCTTTAACGTTGGCAAGTTTGAGAATTTGAGACATTATATATTAAATAAAATTAGCACTTCTTAAAAATTATTGAAATTTATTTCCTAACATACCCTATTTTAGGAGTGTTACACAGCAAAGCAGAATGAAATTATATTTGGGTTAAATACAAGTCATAAATAATTATGAAATCTAAACTCCGAAGATTGGTAAAGCTTCAACCAAAGAAACAAAATGTTAAGATCCAGGAAAAAAATTCCCACAAACGTCTAAGAAACAAAAGTGAAAATTTTAAATTCGCAATGATGTGAATCTGAACCGTTCGATCCTTTTATGTATCTTTCCTGAACATTTTCAGAATAACTTTCCCATTATCCTATCCCTCGCGAACAAAAATGTTAACCCCATTTATAGCTTACACATGAGAACATAAGCAAATACACGAGAATAAAAACAAACCAACCAAAAGCCACTAGATCGCCAACTATGAAACAAATTCATACAGAAAACAGAGAAAAACTAAAAAAAGGTCAAAACACTTGCTGGTGGTCAACAAGGGGAAACAACAACACACAATTTTAAAAAAAAAATTCAAAAACAAAAAAGCCGGTAGGCCCCAGCAGCACAAATAACACAGTTACTGCAAAGGGGAAGAGCCATAGTACAATACATGAAAAGAAAACACGAAAATGAACATAAAAAGGCATTCAACGGATTAGATCCGTCCGGTAAGTGTACCGGACGGATCTAATCCGTTGAATGCCTTTTTATGTTCATTTTCGTGTCTTCTTTTCATGTTCAATACACTTTCTCAAAGGGAAAACAACCTGGGGTACTGCAGCAAAAAGGCAACCCCAAAGTCGCAAATAGAGAACGACTAACTAAAGCTTAAAACATGCTTTGTATTGTAATTCCTCTAGATGACAACCAAATCAAGAATGAACAAGAGGCGAGTTAGGACGACCCATCTGGATATTGAAAACTCCCTAGAGAGAGAGAGACTCAGGATGGGATAGTCCAAACTCGCCTCTTATTCATTCTTGATTTATTTACCATGAAGAAGAACTGCAATACAAGCATACAAGGTAAGAACTGTGAAAACAACCAAAGGAAAAACGATGGCGAACACAGCGGTGTACCACCGACGCTGCGTCACTGGACTGGGCTTCGCTAACTGTCCACCCTGCTTCTGCTGTCCGCTGTTCCTCTGCCCGCATTGCATCATGTATATTTCATTGCACAACCTTTCCTGCGCTATTAAGCTCTGTTCGTAGAGGTACTTAGCCCGCGAAAGTCTTCCTATGACAATTGTAATTGCGACCCAAAAGATGGTTGAAATCAGTAGTATTTGAGAGAAGAGGACCCACCTAATCTGACTTAAGACTGAGGAGGATGACGACGAGGACAAGGTTATCGAGGAAAACATGACCACAACAAGAAGTATGTAAGACACCACGATCTGTCCGGCCTTTGTTTCAGTATATTGGATCCGTTTCTCTTGTTTTCCGATACTCAAACTTTGTTCTTCGTATTTCTCTCTCTTTTCTGCAGAGAAATCCATCTGAGAACAGTTATGCTTTCCTAGTAGACTCTGTTAGTTTAACTCTGATGAAATTTTCACTAGAGAGTGGGATCAGTTGCTTAAAAGGATGGTTATCATGGAACTAATTTTATACTCCCTCCATTATTATTGGAAGATGTTACGGGTACAGAGGTATTTGTCCAGAAAATATACCGATTGGGTTTGGGGATCCACTTTTGGGTCTCACACGAGTGATCCGAACCGTTCATTATTCTTAAAACATTTTTCTGAGGGGCTCCACAAAATTTCAGCTCAATCGGACGGTTAAAAGTGCTCTAACCAAACTCCCACCGTTTCAATAAAAAAAAAATTCATTGAAACTGTGGGAGTTTGGTTCGAGCACTTGTAACCGTCCGATTGAGTTGAAATTCATTGGGGCCCCTCGGAAAAATGTTTTAAGAATAATGAACGGTTCGGATTACTCGTGTGGGACCCAAAAGTGGGTCCCCGAACCCGATCGGTACATTTTCTGGACAAATGCCTCTGTACCCGTATGTTTACCGATTATTATTCTGATCCATCTCTGTCTTTAGTTGTCCAAAATTTTTGTTCACTTTCTTTTTTAGGATGTCCCAAGTTTAAGTCATTTTCTCTTTTACCCTTTATCACTACATTCAAATTCAAACACGAAAATGAAGGGGAAAATATTTTGAGTCTAAAAAATTATCATTGCAATTCAAAAGGGAAAACGATATAGGTATACCACATCTGCACTCCAAATGCACACCACTCTGAGGTGGCAAATGAAGAGAAGTCCAATGTGAGGCTCACCCAAAAAATGGGTCTCTCCTTATTTGCCACCTCAGGGTAGTGTGCGTTTGGGGTGCACATGTGGTGTACCCGTAGCATTGTTGATTCAAAAGTCTGAGGGTAGATTTGAAAGTTTATATAATTTAAAGATTAATAATTGTGCCCCTTTCAAATATTAAATTTTCAGAGAAGAAATTTTTGGATGGAGGGATTCTGACAAGTAGTGGGTTCAAAAGTAGTTTAAGGGTTACCACCAGTTGGTCTTCAATTATGGGCATCTCGGGTAGTTGAATTAAAATGTAGTGTTATATTTTGTATGAAAATAAAAATGTAAAAGTGGGTCTGAATTAGTGCTTTCGTGAGACAAAATGTGTTGTTAAGTTATTGAAAAAATTAACAACAAAATGTGTTGGGTCTGAATTAGTGTTATAATGGTGTTGTTAAAGTATTATTAAATTGTGTAAAAATATTGGGAAAATGTTGTTATAGTATTGTTAAATCAAAAATGATATGGGTACATCTAACTTCCACCCCGCATGCACACCAAGGTAATGTGGTAGACAAGGAGATGTCCAATGTGTGGCACACCTTAAATGATGGGCTACTTTTTATTTGTCACATCACCATGGTGTGCACGTAAGGTGCAAGTTAGGTGTAGCCGCATTGTTGACTGTTAAATTGTGTAAAAATATTGGGAAAATCTAACAACCGCATACAGTCGCCGGATTGTGAAACTCACGCGCGACTTGTATAGACTTCCTTTACGAGTTCCAATACACTGTTTTTGCAGTGGATGTCAGCTCATGGTGGCCAAAACATAAAGCCAAGTTTTTGACAGAAATAACAAAAATGCCATTGTCTTGTTCCAACGTGTCCCACATTTCCCTTCTGCTAAAAAACGAATACCTATGTTTTCATTTCAATAATGAAAAGGTATTTTTATTGTGAGTCTAGTAGACCAACAAAAAGTAAATACTTAAAATGACAAAAAAGTATGCACTTCAGTATTTTTTTTTATATTTTAATACGCTTTAATATATTTTTCATATATTTCAATACACTTTTCAAACCTTAACGACAGCCATGTGAGTTGATTTTAATATTTTTACAAAGAAATGAAAAATGTACACCTTTTCAAATTTATATTTATGAGGGTGAAAATAAAATAAAAAAGGGATCTTGTCAACCGAATTAACTCTATTAATAGAGCATTTCCAAGCAGGAGCGGCTCCAGAATTTTAATTCAACGTTGATATAACGTAAAGAAAATTTTCGTGTACAAAGTATTAAATGAAAGGGTAAAAGAAGTTACACATGGCCTTATATGGCAATTGCTTATCAAGCGCTATAGAGCGGCAAGTATGGAAAATAAATCTATTGAAGAAGGGGGAAAAAACAGAATTAGAGAATTCTATTTTATTTGGATATTTTTTATCTTTTTTTATAATGAATTTACATTTCAAAATTAATTAGAAACCAGAACTTTTTAAAAATTGATAATAATTAGTGAGAGAAAACAAAGTGAATAATGCACCAAAACGATAAACCCGGCCATCTAACTTTATTTTTGGAAAAAACAATAGACAATGGTTTTTTTTTTTTTTTTTTTGAAGAAACAATTTATAATGATCATTATTGATCAACAAGAGAGACAAAAACGGGCGAGGATGCATTCACTATAGGGACCGAATGAAAAAAAGGGCAAAAATATAATTTGAAACAGGGACGGATCTAGGAATTCTCCACAGCGGGGGCACCAATGCTAAAGTCAAGAGCAAGTAAACTAAATGATACTCCAAAATTTAGGAAACTAATTTTGGGACTCCCTTTTTCAAAGGGCCGACGTCTATCTTCGTCGTCTTCCAATATCTTGGGGAATCATAATCGATTCCTTCATCATCATCTCTCATCCAAGACTCAAATGGTATCGGTTGTGTCACCATCGGATCGCCTCTTGACCGAGGCACCCCTGTCTGTCACTCGAAAATCTGGTTAAGTATGGAAAAGTATCTTTTTTTGGAAAGTTTCAATTTGGCCGATAAAAAGTCCCGGTATTTGTTCCTTGGATTTTTCTAAGCATAATGGTATAATCGGATAATCTTTTCAAGTACGGGAAGGTTGTCTTTTGCCTCTTTTCTTCGGAGAAAAACGTGTCGTTTTTCGCCTTTGTACTAAAAGTGGGGGATGAGATTTTGATAAGATTGGAATATCAAAATTCTGGAAAATGCCATTGTTTCCGAAAAAAAGGTACTTCCTTATTTTCATAAATAAATTAAAGTAAAGAAAACTCAAAATTATGATCTTTACTTAACTTTGGTTAATGAAAATAAGTGTTCTGAAGGGGTACTTCCTTATTTGTTTTCCCTAATTTGTATAAAAAATAAAAAACAAATCCGGAAATTGAGTGGGGGCACGTGACCCCTCATGCCCCTGTGTGTGTCCGTCCCTGATTTGAAATGTAGGGGAGAGCTCTGACCATGCTAACTTATGTAGTTTTTCCTTTAGGCTTTTTGAGTTGTTTTACCAACTAACTTTAAAAAGTGACCCAAAAGTGGGTCTCCGAAGTAATCAGTACATTTTCTATTTTTATTCTTTCTGTACCCTTAGCATTATCCAAAACCAATTGTTTTTTTAAAAGTTACTAAAATTGATTGGTTTTTTTAGAGGCTTTTCTTGTTAGCGGAATGAAATAATTTTTGAGTTAAAACTTGGCTTTTTTTTTAATGGAACACCTCTTTAGGAAAAGCCCAACAGGCTCTCTAAACCCCTCTTTATCCCTATTTTAGGTAGGCTATGAGCTACAACAGCCTCCCTAAATAGGTTAACAAAATACATATTTGAATAGTTGTTCCCTATATCACCTCTATTTTAGGGAACCACTATTCACTCCCAAACTCCTTTTTTTAATTTTTCTCTCTCCTCTTATGTGTGTGTGTGTGTATATATATATATATATATTATATGTATTAGTTTATATTATTTAATTGGTATAGAGAGTAATAAAGAGAACTATTGAAGTGTTGAAAGATATGTGAATGAACGACGATACATACATTCCCTTGGAGCCACTCTCAACCACACCCTCTCTTACATGGGGTGCGTTCTCCACATCTGGGCTCCACACCCCATGTGAGAGATAGTGTGGCTGGGAGTGACTCCCAGAGAGTGTATGTATCATTTTTCTATGTGAATAGGTAAAACACTATTCCTATTATTGGGATGCTCTTGGAGAGTTGTCTCCCAATAATTGGCACAAGGATACCACCGGGCGCCAGCCTAGTACCCTATATGCGCCTACTCTACAACTACAGCAATCTTTGTTTATCATTTTACCGTTAGAGGAGAATGCTAGCATTACCTAACCAAAAAAAAACAGAGAATGTTAGCATTAGCTTAATAGGCAACTGTTATTGCGCCCTACGCGCATCACTTTGACACTTTCCAATGACTCTGTAAATCACGCGCGTCATCCCAATCCAACCTAATGACCACAAGTAACCTCAGCAAAATACTCTCGCCCCGGTTTTCCCGTCAAGAAAAACAAAAAGGAATCACACTCCAAACAAGATCAGCCGGCCCACTTGCTTACATATCTGAAACAAGACTATTTTATTGAAGGATAAAGATACGGGTACAGAACATTTGATACAGAAAACGTATCGATCGCGTTTGGGGACTCACTTTTGGGTCCCACACGAGTGATCCGAACCGTTCATTGTTCTTAAAACATTTTTCCAAGTTTTGGCTGGAACGGTGGGACTTTGGTTGGAGCACTTCCAACCGTCCGATTGAGCTGAAATTTGGTGGGACCCCTCGGAAAAATGTTTTAAGAACAATGAACGGTTCGGATCACTCGTGTGGGATCGGATCACTCGTGTGGAACCTAAAAGTGAGTCCCCAAACGCGATCAGTACATTTTCTGTACCAAATATTCTATACGGGTAGCACTGTCCTTTATTGAAATTGACTAAAGACCAATGAATCTGTGCGCCTATAGCATGTGCAAGTTATTATAAAAATATTACTGGAGACGTTGTCGCATGTGCAGGAGACCAGTGGAGTAGCATGTGCAAGCTATTTCATAATAATAAACCATAGGTGTAGCATCTACAAGAGGATTCGGGGGAGAGCTGCGAAGCCACGTGCCTTGTCAGAACACAAATAACTTGAAACGCTAGATAAAAATCAGTGAACCCATTTTTTTCAAGTTATTTGTGTTCTGATAAGACACTTAACGGTATCTGATTGAGTTAATTTTTGGTACATTTGTTGTACTCGACGAGCCCTCTACACAGTGAACGTCTCTGATCGTCAGAAAGATGTAAACACGGCGTCGAAATGCGCCGCATAGCACGCTACGCATCACCTCCCCCAGTTCCCAAGAGGAGACCATGGGTGTAGCATGTGCAAGCTATTAGTATACTCCTTCCGTCCTAATTTGTTGTGTCTGTTTCTTTTTTAGGACGTTTCAAAAAATTGTTTATATTTTTTAATCTATAATATTTTTTATATTCAATATTGATTTTTTTGATAGATCTCAATTTATTTTGTTAAACAAAGATTTCTAAATCATAAAAAATAATCACTGCGTTCACTTCACATTTCCAAAAAAAAATTCCAAAATGATTATTTCCCCATCTCTCATCTCTCCAATCATTAATCACATTTTTCTTTCTACTCATACCCCTCTCTCTAATCATTATTCTCATCTCTCTCTCTATCTCTCTCCAATTATTACCGCTGGGTTCAGAAAGCTTTTTGAAGAAGGTTTTTTTGGAGTTGGAAGTTGAATTTTGAATTTCAAATGTTGATTCCCCAAATAACCGAGGCCCCACCGATGTCCTTCCTCTCTACCTCTGCCACTTTGACCGGCAATGACCATGTGTATTTTATGTAGTCTCCTCCAAGTGGCCCCTCTCTAATCCACGTGTCATCTCTATCTCTCTCTCTCTCTCTCTCTCTCTGATGTATGTATGCACACAGTTTTGACTTTCAAAACGCATTGCCCTTTTAGTGGGCCCCTCTCTGTCCTCTGACCCATTTAAGGAGGGAAAGAGTTTCAACTCAAAAAAATTATGTGAAAAACTTATCCGAACAAAGCCTACACATCTCTCTAATTATTACTTTTTTCAAAAACTCATCCAAACAATATATCTCAAAAATATTATTCTCAGAACTCTCAACCAAACACAGCCAATATTATAGATTATGAAATATAGACAGTTTTTGAGAGATCCAAAAAACAAAAAAACAAAAACAAAAACAAAAAAAACAAACAGGTGCAACAAATTGGAGACGGAGTGAGTATTAAAACTCCCTTTGTCCGTATTTATTGGTTTATTTTCGAAATTCATATTTCAATTTATAATGAGTTTTATTATTTTAAAAATATTGTACAATAAAACTAATTGAGATCTATTAGACAAAATTTATCTTGAATATTTTTTTAGATTCATATTGAAATATGAGTAAAAAAAATTTAAGGGCTGTGAAATAATGAAAGTGGAAAACAAACATGGACGGAGACAGTATCAGTGGAGGTCATGCGTGTAGCATGTTGGCTTGCACACCGGCCCGGTAGCCCATCCAGCCAAGCTCGATTTTTTTAGGGTTTGAGAAAAATATTTAGGCCCATAGGGCCGGGCTGGGTTGAGATTTGAAGCCCATTTATTAATTGGGCCGGGTTTGGAAAATTCCTCTGAGGCCCAACCCAGCCCGGCCCGGCCCAACTCGATGTAAATAATTATTTTTATTTTAATCCTATACGTATATATGTATATGTTCTCGCTGGAACCTAGCTGCTTAGAGTTTGTTTATCTTGATGAAAGTGACATTGATGAAGATGAATTACAAGTACTACATATGTAGAGAATACATTTGAAGTAGTAGCAATTTGTTAAGAAAACTTTGAAGTTTTTTTCCCATTAAACTAATGTGTTATAGTCATAACTCATAGTTTTTTCTTCCTTCTATTTTTGTTGTGCTATACAAGATCTACTGTGAAGGAGTGTGATTTCAAAGGAGAGATACTCGAGAGAAGTTTTTACATGTTAGAGTTTCATCATTTAAAGCACTTTAATTTATGGGTCTGTCCTTAATAGTTTTGGGAGAATTTAGAACTTTAATTATATTACTATGGTTGTGAATTGTAATTGTGATCATTATGGTTGATTAATTTATGTTTGCAATACATGCTTTAGAAAAATAAATGGGCATTTGGACGGGCTTGGAAAATTAAAAATTTAATTGGACCGGGCTTGGGCATATTAAATAAAGCCCGATTATTAATGAGCCGGCCTTGGGAACGAACAAATCTCGTTATTATCTAGTATAAGCCCGACCCGATTTTTGTGCACCCCTAGTAGCATGTGCATGTTATTATGATATAATGTCTAAATCTACAAACAGCCCACTATTGTGCAGGTGCTAATGCTGCAATAAAAAAGTCTTAGACGTTGTTCGTTTTGGGTTTCAAAATCAGTTTTCACCATTATTCTTCAATCATTACTCACATTTTTCTCCAATAATTATCCTTCTTTTTAATTTTTATTTTTATTTCTCTCTCTATCTCTCTAATCACTATCCCTTATTTCTAGTTATTGCTACTGGTGCTTGATGTTATATCAAGTAATTATACCCAAAAGACAATAACACCTTTCACTTCTTTGCCAAATAACAAAACTGAACAACGCTACATAGTTTGTAAAGAAATATGGCAGTGCTTTTACCAGAAATTCAACTCCAAAGAGACGGGTTTTTTTTTCTCAAATAAAAAAAGCAACAGACAAGAGTGCATTGGGGTCCCACATAAATAATCTCAACCGTTTAATTAATTTAAAACAATTTTTATGGGACCATTTAAAAAATCAATTCAATTGAATATCGGTAAAAAAATGTGATTTAGTCATTCAATTTTTCGTTCATGAATTCACAGGAACCAAAAAATTGAATGAATTAATCAAAGTCCTTAGACCATCTCCTATCAAGCACAACAACTCTATTTTAGAAATCGGATGTGACATATGAAGGGGAGATTTTATAATATACCCCTTCTTTTTGGAATTCATATTGGCACTGCTTTTTTTTTTTAAAAATCCCTATTTGGTTAAGTTACTAAAGTACCGTTGTATTTTATAATTGATCCCCTTCTTTTACACATGGAGATATGAAGTATAAGGTGATGAGTTGTTTTCTGGCAATCCAGATCAGCAACCTGCAAAACAAGGTGCATGGAACCGGAGGTTTCCGGCCAACAGACCTCTGATGCCTAAGTTAATTAATTTAGGTAGGAGAATATTGGAATTGACAAGTGTTGGGGAAATATGTGTGTACCTTTAACTTACTGAAAATGTGATATTCATAGACATCTGAAATGATGTGTTCTAAATCTCCGGCGTAACAAATCGGATTTGGCAGAGGAATCTACCCCGGAGGAAACTCCATCCGTTGGGAGTTTATTTGAATTCGTATATTGGGTAGCATGGTGATAATCCCTTTAGGATGCAACGGATTGCTTATAATTTGAATTACCCTCAAGGGTGCGCTGAAGATACTCTCTCCGGATTTCATGGGAATCTGTTATAACAACCTTATCCTTCTGACTATAGGACATCTAGTCTGCTCTGCCAGTTCTGCACGGATCATCTGAGCAGAGCAAGAACCATGCCAATGCAAAGCTGGGCAGGATTCTGGTCTGACCAGACCAGAACATATACAACTTATGTTGATTTGTACGATGTTGACCACGGAGAGCCGGTAGAATAATGTATCCAAGCCCACTCAATTAAAGCTGTCCATATTCTTGATTAGGAGCCCAATTTGGCCCCATCAGCCACTTCCCTGTTTCCGAGCAGAGTATATGCGATGAAATAACTTTTTAGCACCAAATTAGCGATAAGATCACATTAATTCAGTATGTACTCCCCACCACAGCTTTTTCAAAACACACGTGTTTATCATCCGGAGATGAGTAAAATTCTTAATGACTTGGATTAGTCTTACTATTGTGCACCATTAAGACTCTTAATACCCTTCAAACTCTTCAAAACGTAATTTGAAATGACGTGTTCAGAAGAGCAATTAAAGATTCCTTTTAGGACTTTCATCCTTCTTCAAACTTGTGCGCCCCTTCGCTTGGCCAACATGATTTTTGTGATAATACATTGTGGGGGTCTCTTCGCCGGAGTGAACTCTTTGAACCTCTTGGAGTGAGAAGGGCACTGGTGGAAAGGGCAATGCACGTCTGAGCCGCTGCTGCTCGCCGGAGATGATAACCTGCACACGTAGGTAACCACGTCAGTGCCTAGCCTGGACGGTGGTGGTCCGGGAAGGCACTCCGATGATTAAGTCAGTCACCGGAGGGGAGAAATGCACCAGAAATCTCAGTGAAGAAGAAGAGTTATGAGGGTAGTGAATGAGGAGAGAGGAATACCCATGGTGGTAGTTGTGGCTGGGTATTTATAGGCTGAGGGGCGTGCGTCCCACGCGCTCGGCGCCCCTCACGCGCCTGTCATTCACGCTCGGAATGACAGGTGACATGACCTTCACCCCAGCCCCAGACGCCATGTCTGGGCTGACGTCACGGCACGTGGGTTCGAGTAGTCAAATCAGCTCGAGACATTCCCCATCACCCACGTGCTTCTGCAGGCGGCGGTGGCAGAGTAGGTGACTGCCGCATTTAATGCCTCATCATGGACTGTGTGGCGTGCCCGACACACTTCCACCAAACCGGATGTGCCCGAGCCCCCACGTTACCGAGGTCAACAGAATCGGCAGGCGTGCGGCCCAGCCCCCTGGGCGCTCGGCGCGTCGCTCGGCGGAGCTCCCGAGGGTTGTCTGGGAACCAAGCTGCGAGTACCATGCTCTCGGCACCGAGCCGTTCGGTAGTCTCCGTTCAAACCTATATTCGTCCAAGACCCTGTGTCCGCATCGCCCGCCGTGGGCACCGTTCGTTCGGCATCGTCCAGGCGGTTCGATCTGCATTCGGTTTTGCAGATTCTGAGGTAATGATCTTTTTGGCTCTTCGTGATGTGGAGGGGGATGCCTCTGCTGACCCCTGTGAGCCCGGCCGCTACAATAGCCCCATCAACTACCGCACACCGACGGAAGGGTGCGGGAGTTGATATAATTCGGATCAAGCGGTCGGAGAAATGGGCTCGGCGCTCGTGTTTCACGCGATCGGCATGGAACACTGCGGTCAGGCTGGCGTCGGTCCGAGTCCCTCCGCGCATGCGCTCGGAGGGAGGCTGGTGCTCGGAACGTCACATCGATCTGGGAAGCGAAGGGACGTCTGACACATTTGGTGCAGAAACCCGTACGCGTGATGACGTTGATGCCACGTGCCGTCGCGCGGTTGGTCCATGCGCCGCCGTTTGGTTTTCGCGCCCAAACGGCTCGAATCGGACGGGGCACGCGTCGCAATCTGAAGGGGGGTGACCCTCCATCTCCCGGACCGGTGTCCCTATAAATACACGGACAGGGGGAGAGAGGGTCACTGTTACTCTCTCTCTCTAGCTCCAGACCCTTGCGCCGCCACCGTCCGCCGTGCTCAACCGCTCCTTCCTCGCGGAGATCTCACTTTCAGGCCAAGATTCTTCCACCAAATCCAAGGTATTGTGTTCTTCCCTTGTTTCTATACGTTTTGTGAAGCTTTTTGTGCATTTTTGTTGCATTTTGGGTGGGTTTTTGAGTGTTTCGTTCTTTTTCGCTTTTCTGCCTCTGTTTTTGTTTGAGTTTTCCGGCGGTCTGTGCGGCGGAGCACGGCTGCCGGATTCTGGGCTTGAAGAACACTCAACGTGTTCTTCCGAGCGTTCCCCCATCGAGCGAACCGCTCTTCGCCGAGGGCATAGGATATACCCGAGCGTGATTTCTCTTCAGGTATTGCCGAGAGCTCATAGGTAGTAGGGCTCTCGGATAATCAACGACGTGCGGGGAGCTCGGCAGGGGCCGACGCTCAACCCTTTGTACTTTTTCTGAAATCACACCTGTGCATATCGCTGATGGTTGTTTCACCCGTGCACTGTAGGTCTTTCTTGGATGAGCTCAGACTCCTCGGACTCATCTTCCGACGACGTCCTTGCCGAATCCCAGTTCAGCGATTTCATCCAAAGCGTCCTCTTCAGAGAGCAATTGAGAAGTCTCGGGAGAGGCTATAGGAGCCAAGCACAGTTCAGCTCTCCACCACCCGAAGCCATACCCCTAGACATAGCCCCGCTTCAGGCCATAACCCCCGAGCGCTGGATGGAGATGGAAATGGAAACCAGGCGCGCCGAGAGCGGCGCTCAGGCTTCTTCGTCCGGGCAGAGCCCTCCTCCGAACCCTGTCCCCGAGACGGCCGTGCCGACCGATGTCCCTTCATCCCCCACCATTGACCCTACCGAGCTCCCGGATCTCTCCGGGGATTGGGCTTCGGACCCCGAAGTGATTGAGATCGACAGGGAAACCGCGGGGTTCGACGAGCCCGAGCCTGTCGAGGTTCTTGAGGTGGATGAGCTTTTAGCCCAGTCTCCACAATCCGAGGGGCACGCTCCCCGCAACGAGGGTGAAGACGAAGGCTCCTCGCACCACGGTGCCGAGAACGAAGAGCAGGAGCAAGCCCCCGAAGATGAAGACGAGGCCGACGTTGAGGGGGGCGTCGAGTACGGGCACGGCTGGGAAACGATCCCGCCGCCGAACCCGAAGCACGGGAAGTGCAAGTACGTCGACACGTACTTCGACGGTTCTGCGGACAAGCTTGCCGCGTTCCGAAGGGACTACAACATCCCTGCTGACGTGGAAATCACAAGGCCCGTCGACAACAAAATCCACTACGCGAAAGGGCAGGTGACTGTGCCCTTGATGGCCATCACCGAGGGTGGCCTGACTTTCCCCATGCCCAAGCTCCTTCGGCAGTTCTTGGACGTGTACGAGCTCGCCCCCCACCAGCTGGTCACCAACGTGTACCGCATCATCTGCTCGGTGGTGAGGCTGTCCGAGCGTCACAACATTCCCTTCCGCCTGTCCGACCTCATGGCGGTCTACACCTGCGCTCGGAGTAAGAGCTACGGCCGCTACTACTTTTCGAGGCGCCCCGAGTACCCCCACCTCATCGGCAAACTCTCGGACTCGGAGAGGCATGCCTGTGAGTTAGTCATAGTTAAGGGGAACTACGAGAAAGCCCCGGGCGAGCAGTCCAGGTGGTCCGTACCCTGGCAGCGAGGGCGCCCTAGTAAGCCGAGAGCTCATCCTTGCATTTTCATCTTTTATTTCTGTCATTTAGTGAAATTTACTGACCTGCACTTGTTTCTGTGTTTTTTTTTTTTTTTTTTTTTTTTTTTTTTTTTGTTTGTTAGCGTGCAGGAAGGTGACAAAGAAGCTCGCCGAAGACGCGGACGACGACGTCATCGACCAGATCTTCGCCATTCCTAACCGTACTGCCCCCGAAGTCCTCGGCTACGTGCCAGCATACAAGGGCTTCCTGAAGAGGGGGAAGAGCCCCGTGAAGAGGACAGGCGAGCGCCGAAGACGACTCTTCGATACCGATATCGAGCGCTCTGACCTCTTTGGTCGGGAACGCTTGCCGAGGAGCACTCACCACCCGCCCCAGGCTCTCCTTACAGGCAGCGGCTCCGAAGCTGACATGGCTGGATCCTCAGCTTTGAGGGAGGCCCAAAGGAAGGAGAGGGCCGAGAGGAAGAGGAAGGACGCCGAGAAGGCGGCGGGCTCTCAGCATGGTAACCCCTCCGAGGGGGAGGCCCCTCCGAAGAGGACCCGGACGGCCGAGGCTCCGGAGGGGTCCAAGGCACCTCTTCCACCGACACCTCCTCCTAAAACCGTGCCGACCGAGGTTCAGCCGAGGAAGGTAGCTCCCAAGGACAAGCAGGTGGTCTCCCCGCCACCTGGGGAAGCGCCCTCCCCGACCGAGAAGGATGAGCCGTGGGTGCCGGTCATCCGGACCTCGAGCGGCGAGCCGGTCAAAAGGAGCGCCAGCGTTCGGGAGAGCCGCAAGACGGCGATGACCCTGCTTAAAGCCCTCGCTCTGCCGAGGGATATGAAGGCCGTCCCCAGAAATACGGCCGACAACTACGCCGAGCTCTGCACCAGCATTGTGAGGGTAAGGCCTCTCCTTTACATTTCGTATTCTGTGTAAGTCTTTACGTTCGGTTGATTACTAATTGTTGCCGAAAATTTATTCTTTTACAGGCTGGCCAGTCGGCTTTGGCTCTCGGCGACAAGGTGTATAACCTTGGCGTTGAGAAGTCCGAGGTTGAGAAAAAGCTCGAAGCGGAGCAGAAGGCTCGGGCTGATCTGAAGAAGAGCGCCGAGGCCCTTGCTGCCGACGGCCAAGAGCTGGAGAGGCAGCTGGCGGAGGCCCGCCATCTTCAGAAGGAGGCCGAAGAGAGGGCCATGACGGCCGAGAGCAAGATTACGGCTGCCGAGGAGAGGGCCGCTCGAGCCGAAAGGGATCTTCAGCATGCCCAAGCCGACCACGATGAGATGTTGGCTGTTGCTGACAAAAATGGCTATGGGAGGGGGGCGGAGGAGACGCTGCGCAAATTTGCCAAAGAGGCGAACGACAACGAGGAGAAAGCCTTCCGGAAGGGGTATCTCCTTGGTCGTGCCGGCTGCTGGGCCGAAGCCTTTGCTCAGGCCTATGACATCATCTCCGTGCCGGCGGATTCTGCTCTTCGGTCATCCATCCCTCCCGTCCCCGAGACCGTGGTCCCGGAGATGCCCTTCGATGATGACGAGGAGGACATCCCTGAGGGTGGGGACGTCACCAACACGGAGGCCACCGAGGGGAACGGTGCCGACGCCAGTGCTACAAGCCAGGACCAGATCCTCGATGCCACCGACCCTGGGGCCGCCGTTACGGGGGCCTAACCAGCTGCTTGTTTTTCCTCTTTCTTTTTGTTTTTGAAGTTTATGTACTCGGGGCTGAGCCCCCTCAATTTTTGTAATGAATGAGAAGATATCTTTTCTTTCCTTCCTCGTCTATGTTTGCATCTGAATGTATGAATTTTTTATGCCTGAATTTCCTTCCAAGTTATGCTCCTCGTCCATAACGAACCGTAATCATCAAAACTGGTAATAAATGATAGCCCCTGCTTCGGCGGGGGGTCAATGTAATAACGGCGCCCTGCCGAAGCAAGTGAGTTCATAATTTTACGCAAATGTTTGGATAAGAATGCGCCGAGCGAAACAATAGCCCCCGGCTAGTTCGCCAGGTAGGTCCTGGGACCAGGGGCACCTCCCCGAACGCTGGTACGTATTAGCGCCCGCTCTATCAGACACGATCGTGTGTTCAGCCGAACGCTAACGTATCGTTTCGGCCGAGTAGAGACTTTTGCTCAATCGAACATAGGCGACCGTAGGAAAGTAAAAATCAAGAAATGATGGCACGCAGCCGAAGCAAATACAATAGCATTGTAGAGATTCTCTATTTCGCGCCGAGCGATAATCACATACAATAGCCCGCGACTAGTGTGATAAGGCGGTCCTGAGACCTTGGGCATATCCCCGAGCGCTTGTACATATCAGCGCCGTTCTATCCGTCACAATCAGACGTTCCACCGAACGATCTAATGATTGTCTTAGCGAACAGAAATTTTTGTTCGACCGAACATAAGTGATCCAGAGGCGGCCCCGTTGCCGAGGGAGATTACTTTATAAATAATGAGAACCGAAGGGTAACAAAGAAAGGATCTTATCATTAACATTTCGCCCCTCAGGCATTACAAAAGGCTACCGAGGGCACCAGAGTAAAAAAAAAAAAATGATAAACACAAGATCCTAACCATAGAATTTTCTTAACTTTGATGCATTCCATGGGTTGCTCACGGCCGTGCCGTCCATTTCAGCAAGCTTGTAGGCCCCATAACCAGCTTTGGCCAGGATTCGGTAGGGACCCTCCCAATTGGGCATGAACTTCTTTTTGTTTTTCTTTTGCACGACCGCTCGGAGGACGAGATCATCAACATTGAAGGGGCGGAGGCGAACGTGCTTGTTATAGCCCCGAGCCACCTCCTGCTGGTAGGCCGCGTACTTGATGTGAGCTTCATCACGGAGATCCTCAATTTGATCAAGCTCGGAGGCCAGGTGCTCGTCGTTCGTGGCTGGATGGAACGCTTCGGTTCGGGCGGAGGGAACAACAGCTGCAAGTGGAAGGACGGCCTCCATCCCGTATGCCATTGAGAACGGCGTTCGGCCAGTTCCTCGCCGGGGGGTCGTTCGGTAACCCCAGAGGACCTTGGGGAGTTCCTCTACCCACTTCCCGCGCTTGTTAGTCAGCCGACGCTTGAGGCCGGCCGAGATCGACTTGTTGGATGCCTCGGCTTGGCCGTTTCCCTGAGGGTAAGCCACGGTTGAATTAAAAACTCGGATATTCTTTCTCTTGCACAGTGTTTTAACGGCCTCGGCGACGAACTGAGTGCCGTTGTCGGAGATGATAGCATAGGGTACGCCGAACCGAGAGATGATGTTCTTCCAAATGAACTGCTCGACCTCGGAGGCCGTGATGTGGATCAGCGGTTCGGCCTCCACCCACTTAGTAAAGTAGTCCGTGGCCGTGATTAGGTGTCGAAACCCGCCGGGGGCCGTAGGAAGAACTCCGACAATATCAAGCCCCCACTGGGCGAACGGCCATGGGCTTGTGACGGGCTGCAGGGACAGGGTGGGCTGGTGAAGGATGGGGGAGTGTCTTTGGCATGCCTCACACTTTTTGACGTAATCCTCAGCGCTCTTCTTCATTTTCGGCCACCAGTAGCCCTGGGTGACAGCCCGCTCGGAGAGAGAGCGACTTCCCGAGTGGCTACCGCAGCTTCCTTCATGGAGCTCACGGAGGACGTGAGGTACCTCGGCGCTGTGCAGCACGCGGAGGTCCGGACCGACGTAGGTGCGGCGGTATAGCTGTCCAGTCGGGGAGAGGAAGTAGGACGCGGACTGGCAGCGGATTCGGTGTGCTTCTTTCTTATCTGAAGGGAGGGCCTGGTCTCGGAGGTAGGAGATCAGGGGATCCATCCAGCTCGAGCCAGAGGCAGCGATTGTCATAACGTCTTCGGCGCCCGGCTCGAAGCTTGGGAGCGCGATTTCTCCGAGCGTGATCGTCCGCGTGCCTCCGAGCTCGTTACAGGCCGATCCAAGAGCAGCAAGGGCGTCGGCATGAGCGTTTTTGGCTCGGCCGATGTGGGAAAAGTGGACGGTCTTGAAGCCTTTTTGCAGCTCCAGGACATGGCTGAGGTATTTCAGCATCCGAGCATCCCCAGAGCCATAATCGCTATTCAGCTGGTTCACGACCAGCATGGAATCGCTATAAACCTGCAGTTCATCCACCCCGAGAGCAAGAGCAAGGCGGAGTCCAGCAATTAAGGCCTCGTATTCGGCCTCGTTGTTTGTGGCTGGGAAACCGATGCTCATTGCACACTCGTGGATGGTCCCTTCAGGAGAAATAAGCACAATACCAGCCCCCGCCCCTTGGCTGTTTGACGCACCGTCAACGTGCATCCGCCAGGACTCGCCCGTATAAATTGTAGCCGTGCGGGGAGGGGAGCGCTTGAGGACGAATCCAGATTGCTCGGGGGCGGTGGTGCTTTCGGCCCCCTCGGCACCCCCGTCTCCGGTTATCACTTCCTTCTGGAAATCAATTTCCAGCTTTGGTGTGAGCTCGGCGACGAAGTCGGCCAATGCCTGACCCTTAATCGCCGTCCGGGGCTCGTACCGGATGTCAAAGTTGGCCAATTCCAAGGACCACTTACAGATCCGATCCGAGAGATCTGCCTTGCGCATGACGGTTTTCAGAGGGTACGCTGTGATTACCACGATCGTGTGGCTCTGGAAATAGGGTAGGAGTTTCCTCTTCGCCGTAACCAGCGAAAGTGCCAACTTCTCAATTGGCAAGTATCTGGTTTCGGCTGGGAGCATTGTTTTGCTCGAGTAATAGATCGGGAACTGCTCCAAACCTTCTTGCCGAACCAGTGCCGAGCTTACAGCATGTTCGGACACTGCCAGGTAAAGGTAGAGATCTTCGTCTTCCCTCGGCATGACTAGCAGGGGTGCTCGGGACATGTAGTCTTTAAGCCCGGCGAACGCAGCGTCGCACTCGGGATTCCAGACAAAGGCTCTCTTACTGGTTTTGATGGATTGGAAGAAGGGTCGGCAGGCATCGGACGACCTGCTTATAAATCGGTTGAGGGCAGCAGCCATCCCTGTCAACCGCTGAACCTCCTTGATTGTTGACGGCGCTCGGAGCTTCTGTATTGCTTCAAGCTGGTTGGGGTCGGCCTCGATCCCTCGGCGGGTGACGAGGTACCCCAAGAATTTCCCGGAACCGACCCCGAACGCACACTTTTCTGCGTTAAGCTTCAAACTGTGCTTCCTGAGTATAGAGAAGACCCTTCCGAGGTGGGAGAGATGGTCTTCCGCGAATTTGCTTTTGATCACCATATCGTCAATGTAAGCTTCCATAATGTCGCCGAGCTCCCTAGCGAACATCTTGGAAACCATTCTTTGGTAGGTGGCCCCAGCGTTTTTCAATCCGAACGGCATGACCCGGTAGCAATAGGTACCCCTCGGCGTGATGAATGCGGTTTTCTCGACGTCCATGCTGTGCATCGCAATCTGGTGGTACCCACGGTAGGCGTCCATAAAGCTGAGCCTAGCATGGCCAGCCGTGGCATCGACCAGCTGATCTATCCGAGGGAGGGGGAAGCAGTCCTTGGGGCATGCGTCATTGAGGTTAGTGTAATCTACACATACCCTCCACTTCCCGTTCTTCTTTTTGACTACCACGGTGTTTGCCAGCCACGTGGGGTACATCACCTCTCGGATCGCTTCCGCCTGGATCAGGCGGTCAACCTCTTCCAAGACGGCGTCGGAGTGGATGGCCGAGGACCGTCTCGGTTTCTGCACTACCGGCCTCCTAGCCGGATCAACATTGAGGGCGTGCGTGATGAAATCAGGGCTGACACCCGGCATTTCATAAGGAGTCCACGCAAAGACCTCGATGTTATCCTTGAGGAAGCATACCAAGTCGTTGCGCTCGGGATTAGAGAGATCCGAACCGAGCATGAAGTACCTGGTGCCTTCTTCGTTGATGGGCACCTTAATCAATTCTTCCACCGACTTGTCTTCAGCCTTTGAGCCAACGTCCTCGAGGACCGGGGTGCATTCGGGCGCCTCTATCCAGTGCACCTGCTTTGGCGGTCTGCCCTCCCTTCTGTCCTTCTGGCGGACGGCATTGACAAAGCACCTCTTGGAGGCCATCTGGTTGCCCCGGATGGTTTCCTGTTTCCCAGTCGTGTCAATGAACCGGACGCACTGGTGGAGGGTCGACGCGATAGCTCCCATTGCGTGGAGCCAGCCTCGTCCCAGAATGGCGTTGTATGGGCTCGGGGAGTCCACCACAGTGAACTCTATCTCCAAACGCATCGACCCCGCCCAGACCGGGAGGGTGATGCTGCCGAGCGGGTACACCGGGCACCCGGAGAACCCGACAAGGGGGGTGTCGGCAGGGGTAAGCTCATCACGCGTTCGTCCAATGGCTTTGTATGCCGAGTAGTAAAGGACGTCGGCGGAGCTCCCCTGGTCCACCAAGATCCGCCTGACCTCTACGTGGTCGATACTCACCTCGATCACTAGGGCGTCGTCATGCGGGAGTTGCAGCCCATCCAGATCCTGCTCGGAAAAGGAAATAGTGTACGGGTCAAAGGGCTCCAGATACTTCCGCTTTGGCGCTCTGCCGAGCGTCATTACTTGCATAGCAGCTTCCATCTTTTGCAGCTCTTCATGCATCGCCTCGGCTCGGGCCTTCCCAACCGGGCCGTGGATCGTAACGACCACCCCCGGGCGCACTCTGTCCCCTTGCGCCAGCTGCCCTTGCGGCTGAGGTACGATAGCCTGCTGGTTCGGCTGGGGGGCAGCCCCTCTGAGCACGGTCGGTGTGCGGCTGCGGTCTATCCAATCCTCCATGCGTCCCTCGGCGACCAATCGCTCGAGGTGCGCTTTAAACGGCCGGCAGCTAGTCGTGTAGTGGCCCACCTCATTGTGGTACGTGCACTTTCCTTTTTGGGTGGGATCTGACCCCATTTTCTCCTCCGGCCAGTAGAACCACCGTTTCCTGCCGATTTCCATCAGCAACCTGTAGATTGGCATGGTAAAGACTGTGGTCTCGGCGACATAATCGTTGTCATTTCGGGGGGGCTTGTCCCATCCCCCTCTGCCGTTGTTGCTCCCGCCGGCATCCCGGGGGCCCCTGCTCCCGTCTGCCCCGCCCTGATCGTTTCTCCCCTTCCTCAGGTTGTTAACTTGTTTCTTCGCCTCCTTCGGCATGCTCTTGCCGGAGGCTCCTTTTGACGCTCGGTCAAAGAGCAACTCTTCAAGCTCTCGGAAACGGTTCACCGTTTCCATCAGTTCCACCATGTTCTTTGGAGGTCGCACCATAAGTTCCCTGAAAAGGTCGGAGCGGTCATCGAGCCCATTTTTGAATGAAGTGGAAGCGATCCTTTGATCACAACCTTCCACGAGGCTGTACACCTCCCAGTATCGTGCAATGTACTCTTTCAGGGTCTCGTCCGAACCTCTCTTCATGTTGACAAGCGCGTCGAGCGTCTTCGGCTGTGTGTTGCTAGTCACAAACCGAGACGTGAACGCGCGCTCGAGCTCATCGAAGTCATTTATGGACCCCGGAGCGAGCTGGCTATACCAAAGGAGGGCCGTGGTCCCCAGGCTCATGGAGAACGTCCGGCACATGATGGAATCGCTATGGCCGTAGAGCTCGGAGACCAGGCGGTACTGCTGGACGTGCGTAATCGCGTCCGTCTTGGGCTCATATTTATCGAATTTGGGTATTTTGAACCCGCGCGGCGGCGCTGCCTCGGCTATTGTTCGTGAGAAAGGGGATTGTTTTGCTTTTTCTAACCTGGAGTCGGCAGGGTAAGGGCGGTTGAGGTCCACCGCTCGGTATTCCTCATGGGCGCGTTTTGCTGGCCCAGCGGCTCGGCGCTCCGTATCGTGCCCGTCTGCGTGCACATTGCTCCTCTCGGAGGACAGCCTTTTGTTGCGCCCCTCCCGGGCCCCTGCCAACTCTTCCCGGTGGCGACGGTCCCTGGTGTCGGGCTCGGCGTGGTAAACCTTAGTTTCGCCCGTCTGTGCGTTAACAAGGACGATGCTGCCACCGTCATTCCGCAGCGTGTATCTGTCCCCGGGCCTGAGACCGTTTTTTTCGTTCCGGCCATGACCTGCCGAGACTTCGACAGGGTCGGTGACCACGTTGCCTCGCGGGCAATTACCCCGAACGTTGGGTGCCCCGCTTCCAACGCCATGCCTATCCACCGATCGGCTATGACGCCGGTCACGGTCCCGGTCCCCCGACTGGTTATCGTTACGGTTATCCCCCCGTTGTTCGTGTGATCGGTCCTGGCCGTTGTGGTTCTGAGGAGCGTCCGCCGGGCCCTTTCCCTTATGTTGTTGATTTTCCACCTCCCGAGCGTATTCCACATCCCTTCGGACGTTTGGTGTCCGAGCGCTCGATGCCGTGGCGCTATCCTCGGCGTGGTCAGTCCGCTGAGAATTCCAGCCGCGCGTATGCTGCTGGTGCGAACGCCCCGCATCCGACCGGATGACAAGTGCGCTGCCTCGGCGGTCTACCTCCACGACCTGTCCGAGACGTGAAAATACTGGGGCACGTCCCTCGTTGTCGGGCCTCGTGCTCGGCGGTGGCCTCCGAGTCCTCGTCCGCCCGCCAGACCTTGATCTTGTGGGCTGATGCCTGGCCTCCTTCATGGCCAGTACTTCTTTCCTCAATAGCGCTAGTTCGGCCTCTATAGTGAGAGGAGGGGGTGGGGGAAGAACTTCTGTGAGCGCTGGAGTCGTGAGGTTGTCGAGAGAGAGAACGTTTCCATCCATGCTGAAAAGAATGTTGCTGGCTCCGGCGTTGCTGGGGCCGGCGCCGTTAGTTGTCATGGTGACCGTTCCGTCTCTGTTGATGACGGGAGACAGGGTGAGGCCCAAGTCACTCCTGACCCGATGGTACCGGTGCCGGTCGGAGGAGCTGCGGAACTCTCCGGTGGGACCAAACGCGTCAAGGCCCAGAGTGAGGTCGGCCATTTGGAGCAATATTTGAAGAGGTTTTTAGGAGTTTCTTGGAGAAGGGGAAGATACACCACCAATGTGTTCAGAGAGGCTGGGAGGAGTGGCTTTTCTCTTGTCCCCAGCGGAGTCGCCAATTGTGGGGGTCTCTTCGCCGGAGTGAACTCTTTGAACCTCTTGGAGTGAGAAGGGCACTGGTGGAAAGGGCAATGCACGTCTGAGCCGCTGCTGCTCGCCGGAGATGATAACCTGCACACGTAGGTAACCACGTCAGTGCCTAGCCCGGACGGTGGTGGTCCGGGAAGGCACTCCGATGATTAAGTCAGTCACCGGAGGGGAGAAATGCACCAGAAATCTCAGTGAAGAAGAAGAGTTATGAGGGTAGTGAATGAGGAGAGAGGAATACCCATGGTGGTAGTTGTGGCTGGGTATTTATAGGCTGAGGGGCGTGCGTCCCACGCGCTCGGCGCCCCTCACGCGCCTGTCATTCACGCTCGGAATGACAGGTGACATGACCTTCACCCCAGCCCCAGACGCCATGTCTGGGCTGACGTCACGGCACGTGGGTTCGAGTAGTCAAATCAGCTCGAGACATTCCCCATCACCCACGTGCTTCTGCAGGCGGCGGTGGCAGAGTAGGTGACTGCCGCATTTAATGCCTCATCATGGACTGTGTGGCGTGCCCGACACACTTCCACCAAACCGGATGTGCCCGAGCCCCCACGTTACCGAGGTCAACAGAATCGGCAGGCGTGCGGCCCAGCCCCCTGGGCGCTCGGCGCGTCGCTCGGCGGAGCTCCCGAGGGTTGTCTGGGAACCAAGCTGCGAGTACCATGCTCTCGGCACCGAGCCGTTCGGTAGTCTCCGTTCAAACCTATATTCGTCCAAGACCCTGTGTCCGCATCGCCCGCCGTGGGCACCGTTCGTTCGGCATCGTCCTGGCGGTTCGATCTGCATTCGGTTTTGCAGATTCTGAGGTAATGATCTTTTTGGCTCTTCGTGATGTGGAGGGGGATGCCTCTGCTGACCCCTGTGAGCCCGGCCGCTACATACATCAAGACGGTTTAGTGCTACCGCTCGATAATACATCAATTCATGACACAACATTATCTTCTACTGGAAAATTTATACCTCTCTTCAAATCTATTTAGGAGTATACCCTTTGGTTTACCCTCTTCAATCACTTCCAAGCTTTTGAAAAAGCCCTCAAGGATGAATCCGTTCCTTAAAAACCATGAGTGGTCTGAGGATGAATCGAATACTGAGAGGGTTCCTCTTGCCACTACGTCGGCCGATATTTGGAATGTCGGCCGTGATTCGATTTATCGGCCGTAAATCTAAATGTTGGTCGGCATTTGAGAGAATGTTGGTCGGTTTTCTTCTGAAGGCTAGTTCAGGCTAAGGTTAGATATTAGTGTTTGGGAGCTGGCCCAGGTTTAGTGGAGGTTTGGTACTTAGCCAAATTATCATCCACTCTGTCTTCAACGCACAAAAGAAAGACCTTGTGCGACACAATCCTAACTAGCAAACAAGGAAATATGTCAAATCGTACGGACATCCCTGTGTTGAGAGCTTAGTTGCTTGCAACGCCAGATTGGGGTGTCTACAGAGGCCCCTCTTTGACTGAACTTGGGTTTAGCCATAGGGAGTAGTCGAGTGAGAGTCAAAGCCGAGAGACCGTGATTTTGAGCCTTACAAGCACCTAACCAGTTTTTGAAAAATAATTTTTGTTGTGGTCGTGCTAGAAAGGTAGCTGCTTACGTATTCTCGTTGGAGAAATCAAAGCACCAATAGTTTGGGGCAGTCACAACATGGAGCGTAAAAGATAGGTTTGTCATTGGTAATACCAAGCCATAGACATATTCCCTTCGTTCCATATTATTGGTCCCTTTTCGACAGTCGTGCCACTTGACAAATTATCTATGTTTCACAATCTATAATGTTTTTTATAATTGCAAAAAATTTGTTTTATAAAACAAATCGATTTCTATCAAATAAGATCCATATTGGATATAAAAAAAAACTATAGATTGAAAGTTATAGGCAATTCTTTGAGAGGTGTCAAATAGTGAAAAGGGACCAATAATATAGAACGGAGGGAGTACTTGTTTTAGAGCAAGGAGTCACGAAATGCTGGTTGGAGAGCTGGGCTGCTTGTAGCGCAGAGCTGCTACAAATAAAGGCAAAAAGGTCTTCTCCCCAGAGTTCCTTCTTGTTTTTTGTAGGCGAGTGCTAGGCGGCGTTGATTAGAGCACTGAGCTGCTTGGGAGCGCTGGGCTACTTTGGGAGAACTGAGTTGCTTGAGAGCACTAGCCTGCTTGAGAGCACTGGGCTGTAAAATAGAAGTACGCGGCTTCTGTTGGGGAGATGCTGATTCGAGTGTTGGGCTGCTTGGAATGATTTACAAGAGGTTGTCGAACGATATATGGGAGAAGGGTCGTCGGGCTGCTGATATGCAACAAGGCTGTAGAGCCGTAAATAAGAGAAGGGCCATCGGGTTGTTGATTTGCAATAAGGATGTCGAGCTGTAAATAGGAGAAGGGCCGTTGGGTCGCTGATTCGCAATAAGGTTGTCGAGCCGTATATGAGAGAGAGGCTATCGGGCCGCTGATTTGCAAGACGCTATCAAGCCTTTAATGAGAAGGGCTGTCGGACCATTGATTCACAGGAGGCTATAGGGCCGTAAATAAGGGAAGGGCCCTCGGGCCATTGATTCACAAGAGGCTGTAGAGCCGTACATAAGGAATGGGCCGTTGGTTCGCAATAAGGCTTTTGAGCCGTGAATGGGAGAAGAGTCGTTGATTCGCAAAAAGCTGTCGAGCTGTAAATGAGAGAAAGGTCGTCAGGCCGTTGATTAGCAAGAGGCTGTCGAGCCGTGGATGGGAGAAGGGCCGTCGGGCTGCTAATTCGCAATAAGGCTGTCGAGCCATGAACAAGGGAAGGGTCTGCTGGGGATGAGCTCGCTGAATGCATGGAGTGGTTCTTGATAAGTGCGCGAGGTCACCTGCAATTTCGCTGAAGTGTTCCGATGAGGCGCGGGGGCGTTTTTCGGGGGCATTGTGCTAATGCTGAGGTGTTTGTAAACATATGGGGCTATTTGTCGACATAAGGGCATGGTGATTGCTTTAGACTCCACTATGGACTATTTTTTACTCGGGCACAGGATGCTTTTTGTTGAAGTGGTTTAGTGCTTGATTCAGTAATCCGTTGAGGGGCTGGGGGTTGCAATGTAGGGGCACATGCATCTGTGAGGGAGATGGACCCTTATAATTCTGTTGGTCAGGGACCCAGAATTGCAATGCTGTGATTGGCATGATGCTTGGGAAGTGAACCATGTTGATGAAGGAGGAATAACGGCCGTGATTCAGAAATTGCGGCCGTGATTTTGAAATGTTGGCTAGCATTATTTTTGTTTGCCGACCGATAAGTTGTAAAATATCGACCGATGGAATGTGAAACGTCCATGAAATGTGAAACCACCACTACCCTACACCATCCATTTCCATTGCTACTTACAACCGCCGCCGTCTACCATTGCCGTTGCACCATGGCTGATGGCCGTTCATCCTCCTCTCCTCCCGTTTTGCCGTAGAGGATCACAGAGGCTGGATCGATTTTTGTGCCCAACCAAACAAAGTCGCCAGAATTGTGGACGGTGCATGCGCCAGTGGCACCATCGCGTTCGGGATCGCGGGTGCTTGGGCACGCGAGTCAGCCTGTTTCCCCACAGTGAGGGTGTAGAATTATGGGTAGCCAAATGCATGTGGCGTATATCTGTCATTTTGAATCCGTTGACATGTTTAAGACTATGTTGCAACTAGCTTTTTGATCCATGGTGCTTATTGCGCAACACCTACTACTGTTTAGAGTCGCCACATGGTTTAGGCTAAACCAAGAAAAAGCCTAACCAAAGATTCTAGTCGTGGATTCGGGAGCCAATGGTACGGTGAGGGAAAGGTGTTAGGCACCCCTCTCTGCCCGATCTTGCGACGGGCCTTTACTTTGCTTAACCAAAATCACTTTGTTTGCTTTCCCTGTCTTTAGCACGTACTGATTTTAAGTGGTTTAGCAATTATGGGTGACGGAAGCAGTAAATGCATGTACAGAAACAATAAAATACAAACCACAAGGTTCTGCTGTTGAACCAACTGGCGGCCGTAGTCTTTAAACGTCAGCCGATATACAACAAATCACGCCGACATTCGTTATATTGGGTGTGTTTCCTCAAGGTACACCAGAAAATAACAGACTATGCTGTGTGTGAAAAAGTGTGACGAAGACGAAAAGTAGGCTAACTGTGAGAACCCATGTGGTTGTCCCACATCGGTGGGATGGGAAATGCGAAATGTAAATATAAACGATATCGAGCAGCTACTGTATAACTTGATATTAACCTTTTGAGCCACGTGGTTAGGCTAAAAGTTAGCAGGTTAGTTGGGACGGGTCGTTACAGGTGGTATTAGAGCTTGCACCAACCGGAAGTGTGAGGCGGGTCCCGCAAGGAGACGTGCTCGGGTGGACCCAGCAAGGGAGGAGCTTGAGGTGCTTGTTGTGCTTGGGTGGGTCCTACCCGAGGGAGGAGCTTGAGGAGCTTAGTGTGTTTAAGCGGGTACTTGTCTCACATCGCTTGGTGGGTGGAAGTGATGGACCATGGGGCGCAACGGGGACGTTGCGACTGTGAGAACCAATGTGGTTTTCCCACATCGGTGGGATGGGAAATGTGAAATATAAATATAAATGATATCGAGCAGCTACTGTATAATTTGAGGTTAACCTTTTGAGCCACGTGGTTAGGCTAAAAGTTAGCAGGTCAACTGGGACGGGTCTTACACTAACCATCGTGGGCAACCGCTCTTGTTACGACCTTGTGTCCCTCAGAGCCATTTCACAACTGTGCGTTGAGGTGATTCGCTTGCTGCTGGAGAGGATTGAGGCACGCAATGCTTAGTTTCGGCGTTTGGACTGAATCCGGATGAGAACTTGGATCCAAGGCTGTTTGGTGGAATTTTGGGCTACGGGAGCAGAACTTCGAGAGTTGTGGAAGTGTTTCTGCAAGGCTTCACTATATTTTTATGGTGTTTGCCAGTATTTTGGAAGCGTTTAGATATTGGATTTCGGTGTGTGAAATAATGAAACGGAGGGTTCAATTTATAGGCACAAGGATGAACCCGAGATGGAAGGAAATCGTCCGGGACGAAATCTTGGCAAAATGTTTGCCAAAATCTTTTGGCTGCGGACTAGGGTGAAAACCCTAATCGCTACAAACCATATTTTTCCAAAGATGGAAGGTTTTTCCCGCGTCTGTAATTTTGGAAGATTCCATGGGAGGTAGATGTTGGCTGATATTTGGAATGTCGACCGTGATTTGGATTATCAACCGTAAATCTGAATGTCGGCCGGTATTAGAGGGAATGTTGGCTAGTTTTCTTCTGAAGGCTGGTTCAAGCAAAGGTTAGATATGGGTGTTTGGGAGCTGGCCTAGGTGTAGTGGAGGATTGGTACTTGGCCAAATTTTTATCCAGTCTCTGTATTCAACGCACGAAACAAAGACCTTGTGCGACACAATCCTAGCAAACAAGGAAATATGTCTAATTATAGGGACATCCCCGTGTGGGGAGATTAGTTGCTTGCAACGCCAAATTGGGGTATCTACAAACATTAAGGGTCTTATATGGTAAAATCAGCTAAAACCAACATTTGCTAAAATCTTTGATTTTATCTCTCACAATAATTTTTTATTTTAGCAAAGATTATTACACATTTGCAAAAATCAACTATTGATTTTAGCAGATTTTATCAAATGGAAACCCGTCCTAAAAAAAAAAAAGAGGAGGTAAATTACGAAATCTCCTCTCAATATGTAACATCTGATTCCTAAAATAGAGGTTTAGAGCTTGATATGGAGATAGTCTTACTGGTAAAAAAAACGCTCATCGAGTATAGAAATATGAGAAAATAATTACTTAATCATCATCGTCGATGTGCAATTAGTAACTATCATGGGTCTTGCTTTTGCAAACCTACAATGCTTACATTAAGTATAGAAAAAAAATATTAAAAAAACAAAAAAAACACGAATGCACATTTTACACTTTTCAGTGCTTTTACACCTACTTTTTATTAGGAGTGAGCAAAATAATTGCTAAATCGCTGATCAAGTCCAAACCAATCCAAACTGAAGGGTTTGTTTCAGTTTTCCTATAATGTGGTTTGGTTCCGGTTTTAAAAAATTAGAAACCGTGATAAATGGTTTAGTTTGTGGATTTACGTTAAAGGTTCTAGTTCCAAACCGATCTGATCCGTACAACATTTATGTAGATATACTATTATATATTATATGTGAAATTTGTCTAGATACACAGAATGAACTATTTTTCCCTAGTCAATTATTAATTTCCTAATCTAATGCTTCATTCCAACACTCTATCCATTTACTTCCAAGAGTAAACCCCTAAATTTCTATTCCTGGTAGGAAATGGCTACAATACACACATCTTATTTGGGTGTACCAATGCACCTATTGTATGACCCAGATTATGCCACTTCATCGGTAATCGTAACATTTTTTAATTTTTCGTAACTTTTTAGCAATATGATTCGTAACATTTTTTATGAGTCGTAACATTTTGGTGTGTCTCGTAACTTTTATAAAAAAAAATTCGTAACTTTTACAAAAAAATCCTTAACTTTTATAGGGGTGTGTATGATACACACCCAAATAAGGGGTGTGTATTGTAGCCTTTTCCTATATTGGTAACTTATTTTTGTATGATTTTAATACACTAAACATGCATGGCTTGGACATAGACAATTGATTTCCTAATCTTTTTTTCTTGTTAACTAATTCCGAATCTAGTGCTTTATTGCATGGTCCTATTTCTTCATTGATTACTAGTATTCTACTCTTTTTTAATTTGTTAATTAATAAGTTTTGGTGATTTTAACCGAACTTATTTTAATGGAATAATTAGTCATAAATACACAATATGTTGCCTATTTAAAGGGAAGGACAAGGAACATTTGCAATCAAACATAAAGACAAGGAACATTTGCAATCAAACCTAAAGACACAATATTTTTCCTATTTAAAGGGACAAGGAACATTTGTAATCAAACATAAAGACAAGGAACATTTGCAATCAAACACAAAGACACAATAAGTGGCCCTATTAATTATGCCATTATAAATTGTAAAATACGATCAAAAGGGTTATCATGTACGTGTACTATACTTTTTGATCAACCGATACATGCAATTATAAAAGTATGAATTAACTTACTTACCAATACCACCCTATCTCTTCTTCCGATGGAGCGCTGTTGATCATTGTAGGGGAGGTCAGTGCGAGACCCCCCGTTGACCAGAGTCAACGTTGACCCGCCAATAAGATCATGACAAGTGTCACCCAGGTGGTGCGATGACCGTGCGACACGTGGCACTCTCCGCGCAAGGAGGTCCACTGGCGTGGGCATAAGTCTCCGCGTGAGGGGGCCACTGAAGCGGGACCCTCTTGCGTGGGGCGCCCCAGCGGCGCGCACCCCAAGCCCAGTAAGGGCGGTGCTTGGACAGCCATGGGCCATCCGAACAGGAGAACAACCCATGGCCCAGATGGCTAGCGCGGCCCAGAACATGGGCGAGAACGCGAGAAGCTAGTCCAACTTAGCCCAGGTAATTATACCTGCCGCGGTCTAAAGGCAGGACCCCAGGAGCCCCCTGAGGCTTGGCTGCGGTATAGGCGCGACCGAACAGGTCACGACCTTGCCCTTACGGGAATAAGGGAGATCTAGTGGCTTGGTGGCTAAGAACAAGAGGATCGCTGCGCGGGGGAATGACTCGTCACCGCGCGGGTCAACTGCAAGATGATGACGTCACCCGTACGGTCAGGTTGTACGGAAAGGACACGTGTTATCATATTATAGGATGACAGCCTGACACCTTATGATTGGTCCAAAGTGCCTATAAATATGGGACATTCCCTTTCATGCCCAGAGGTTGGTGAAAATCTTGGCAGAGACATATGTCATTCTAGAGAGAGAAAAGGGTAATCACTGAGTGAGAGGAGAACATTCTCTAGTGAATTCTTGCCCCATCTCCTAGGTCACCAAGGGTATCACGGATTAGATTGAGAGCAATCCACTGCCTTAGTTCTTTCTGTGCACACCTGCTTTGTTCTTCACCCTTCCTCTAGACCACCTCATTTTCTTCTTGCACTGTGTCTGTACTGTTGGCTATCCATACCTCTCCAGCTCATCATGTTTGGCTAAAGCAATAACCATCACCTACAATCATAAAGGCAACAAGACCTGCAAATATCTTGCCAAGAATGTCAGTTCCTTGTTTTGCTCCATCAATTCCCCCACAGATCTGTGTAACAGGATACAATGGTGGACGATCATATTGAGCCGCCCCGGAAGATAATCCGTGAGTTCATTGGAATTATTCAGTGGGCTGAAAAATTGGACAATAATTGGTTAAGTACTTATAAACCTTTTCAAATCTTTTCAAAAAATAAAGCTTTTGGAATCAATTAAAAAAAAAACACCAAAAATGCAAATCAGGAATGTGTAGTTTACGAGCAAGTCTGGAATTTTTGGCTCAGGATTGAGAGACCGTTGAGCTCGGAAGCGACTCTATCAATTTCGGACCATGATTTTCGTATTGTTTCATAGCAACTCTCACTAGTTTCCTGCAAGAGTAGTATCCCATTATTACTATTGTTATCGTTTGTGAGATGTTACTAATTCTTTGGGTCGCGGGAAGTGGTCGGCGAGAGGTGGGGTGGTGGTTGGCCGGATGTGGGATGGTGATTTTTTTGAATTATATGTTCGAGAATAGAATTTTTAAAAATTAGTGACATTTCACTAATTTTTTTTGGTTGCCAGAAGTGGTCGGCCAAGAGATGGGGTGGTGGTCCGCCAGATGTAGGGTAGTGATTTTTGAATTTTATGTTCGAAATTAGATTTTTTAAAAATTAGTGAGATCTCACTAATTTTTTTGGTTGGCAGAAGTCGTCGGCCAGTCGACCAAGAGGTGGGGTGGTGGTTGGCCGGAGGTTGGGTGGTGATTTTTCTGAATTTTATATTCGAAATTAGAGTTTTTAAAAATTAGTGACATCTCACTAATTTGTTTGGTCACCGGAAATGGACGACCAGAGGTGGGGTGGTGGTCGGCCGGATGTGGAGTGGTGATTTTTTTGAATTATATGTTTGAAATTAAATTTTTTTAAAATTAGTGACATCTCACTAATTTTTTTAGTTGCGAGAAGTGGTCGGCCAAGAGGTGGGGTGGTGGCCAGCCGGAGGTTGGGTGGTGATTTTTCTGAATTTTATGTTCGAAATTAAAATTTTTAAAAATTAGTGGCATCTTACTAATTTTTTTGGTCACCGGAAGTGGCTAGCTAGAGGTGGGGTGGTGGTCGGCCGGATGTGGGGTGGTGATTTTTTTGAATTATATGTTCTAAATTAGAATTTTTTAAAATTAGTAACATCTCACTAATTTTTTTGGTCACTAGAAGTGGTCGGCCAAGATGTGGGGTGGTGGTCGGCCAGAGGTTGGGTGGTGATTTTTTTAATTTTATGTTCGAAATTAGAATTTTTAAAAATTAGTGACATCTCACTAATTTTTTTGGTCGCCGGAAGTGGTCGGCCGGAGATTGGGTGGTGATTTTTTTAATTTTATGTTCGAAATTAGAACTTTTAAAAATTAGTAACATTTTACTAATTTTTTTTGTCTTTATGTTCGATTGCAAAAGTTCATTGTCCTTCCATTTAAAAATGTCAAATGTTTTTTGTTTTTATGTTCGATTTCAAAAGTTCCTTGTCCTTCCCTTTAAAAATGTCAAATGTTTTGGATTTTTTGCTAAGTGGCCCTATTTTAATACAGTTATGGATTAATTTATCTATGTAATTTTTAAGTACACTAAGTTGTTTATGAAGAATAATATCTATATTTCAACAGAACCGTGGTTCAAAACCGAAACCGAACCGCATTTTAATGGTTTGAATTGGTTTGGTTCTATAAATTTTTTGAGTTGCTTTGTTTTTCCAAATTCATAATCCGTAGATAGTGGTTTGATTCTTGATTTATTATAAAATCGGACCAATCCAGTCCATGCTCACACCTAACTTTTATACTATAATTTTACATATTTCAACACAAATTTTGACATTAACATAAGCTCACTAATTTTTTTTAATTAACAGTCCAACTATCATCCTATATACGTTTTTTCGTTCTTCAACCGTTCTATCTGTATAGACCGGCGGTACCGACTATGTACAGACGGCGCTGGGGACCCCTTTGTAGGTCCCAAAAGGTCAATCCGAACTGTTGATTCATCTCTAAATTGAATTCCGAGTGGGCCTACGCGAGAATCGCTGCCATCGGACGGCCCTATGTGCTCGATCCAAAATCACCCTATTTCATTGAATTGTTATTCTCGCGTCAGCCCACTCGGAATTTGATTTTGAGATGAAAATTCAATGAAATGGGTGATTTTGGATCGAGCACATAGGGCCGTCCGATGGTAGAGATTCTTGCGTCGGCCCACTCGGAATTCGATTTTGAGATGAATCAACGGTTCGGATTGACCTTTTGGGACCCACAAAAGGGTCCTCGGCATCGTCTCTGCGTGATCGGTACAAAGGGGTTAGTACCCCTTAATTTACCGATCTTTTTTGGACTTATGTTTACATATCGTTGTAGTAGTTATTGGGTGGTGGGCTGGTAGTTGGAGAACAAACGGTGGGAAGGACAAAAAATCTATCAAATGGGACCTTATTTTTTAACAGACGTTGATTTTAAAATCAAACAGTACTAATAAGAGGAAAAGAAGGACCAAATGGTCTCATCGGGAAACGAAAAAAGCTACTTTTACAGTCAGATGGTCTCCGCCTAGGAACTAGTGGCATTTTACTTTGCGAAAAAATGGCTTGTCTGACATTTTTTTTTTTTCAAACTTTAAAAATTACTAGTAGTACATTCAAAATTCGCAAAGTAAAATGCTAGATACACAATAAAAATGGACAATAAAGTGGACAACACACTCATATAATGTATGGGCTCCACACACAGTTGAGTGTGAAGTATGTGCGGAGCCCACACATCATGTGAGTGTGTTGTCCACATTGTTGTCCATTTTTGTTGTGTACCTAGCATTGCTCATTGGCAAAAACTACAAATCACACATTCGGTGGTCATGGTGCATTCCACGCGCTTTCATAACAGTACGGCACTGCTGGCTGCACACCCAGTGTCAGTTTCCCTGGGGACTGATTTGAATTGGAAAACTTCTACGCGCCCCGCCCCTGACGCGTCGGACGCCGCGCCCCGCCTGGACCCCACCCCTGACACGCGTAATTTACTGTTTTGCCCCTTCATCTCTCCTTTAATTACTTATTTATATTATATTATTATATTAATTCATTTATACTATTACTTTAATTCATTTAATTATTTTATTTATATTACTTTAATTCGTTCAATTACTTTACTCCCTCCGTCCGGATTTGTTCGTCCATTTAGGGGATTCCAACTTTTTTTCCATTACCTTTTGAGTTTGGTAATTTCCTATTTTAACCTCAATCCCTCCATTTAATACTCCCCCTTTCTAATTTGATAATCCACGACGAAACTACGTGCAATTTTCAAACTAAAAAATAATGTAGTTACAAAAATTATTTTTTTATCAATATGGATCTTGTTTGATAGATCTCATTGAGAACTATAATACCGTGCAAAAAAATCTAAAAAATGTAAACACATTATTTTAAAAAATTAGTTTTTGATTTGTTATTTTAAGTTTTAGAAAAGGGGCAAAAAAGTAAAATTTTCATACTTTATTCTTTGACTTTTGAAAATGGACAAACATTTTAGGACTTGAAAAAGTATGTTTGTGTACTAACAAATCCGGACGGAGGGAGTATTATTTATATTAATTCATTTATATTACTTTGTTTATATTACTTTAATTTCTTTATTTATATTACTTTAATTCCTATAATTACTTTATTTATATTACTTTATTTCCTTTAATTACCTTATTTACTTTATTTTTATCATTTAATTCAATTCTTTAATTTAATTCAATTTTTATTTAATTATTTATTTATCTCTTTCATTAATATCTTTTTTCTCTTTTATCTTTTTAATATGCTCTAATATCTTTTTATTTATCTCCAAAAGATCCTGCAACTTGTGATTTGCACGCACTTGTGATCCTGCAACTTGTGATCCTGCAACTTGGCAATTCCAGCAGTATATGTCCCACACCAAAGACGTCAAAGGTGATGGTCATTGTGGATTCAGAGCAATAGCAGCGCATATCTATGGCACTGAGGAGTGCTGGGTTCAAGTACGACATGATCTTATCCAAGAAATTAATCAAAATAGATATCTCTACAATGTGGTTTATCCGATGGAAAATATGACAGATGATGTACTACAGTCACTGAGCTATTGGATGCCTACGGCTTCATGGCGAAATTGGATGGACTGTATGAGTTTGGGGGTAGTCATCGCATCACGGTACAACATTGTACTATATACATTTGACGCGAATGCTGGAAGTTGTTTTACTCACTTGCCCTTGAGATCCCATCCAGTTTCAGTCCAACAGCGTCAAGAAATAGCTATTGCCCGTATTAATAATCACTTCGTGCAACTTTTTTTGCGCCCTCATCACCCTGTACCACCCATCCCAATATGGTGGTGGCAGAATGCATCGAATGAAGCTGCAGGATGGGCTGTTACTTATAATGTACGTGTTCAATTGTGGAACGACATACTGGGCGTCGTGCCGGGACCACAATTTGGTGGCAATATTGATTAGGGCTGAACATTGTCAACATGATTGTATAATTTAGACACTTTAAAACGTGATTGTAATATTTTTTTACTTTTAAGCGTGATTGTAATATTATTCACTTTTATAAGTTTTTATAATATATTATTCATTGTTAAAACAAATTAATTAACTAATTAAAATAATACAAAGTTTCTAAATATAAAGTCAAATTTAAATGTCAATTAAAAATAATAATTTACTTGCAAATATAATGTGAGTAAACCAAATTAAATAATTAATTTAATAAATAAAGTTTAAAAAAAAAAAAAGTTCTGAGCCGAAAAAGGGGGGAGGGGGTGGGTGGGGGTATGGGGGGAAAGGGTTGTGGGGCCGGGGGAGGGGCTTTGTCAGGGGCGGGGGGCGTAACAACCCCCTTTGAATTGCTGATCGAATTGACCAAAATAACCTCCTTTTACTTTTATCCAATAGTATAATACACTATACGTTAAATCCCCATCCAAACCTTTACAAAACTTGCGGATAATGATACGGGTACAGAAAAAAGGAACCAAAAATGTACCGATCGCGTTCGGGGACCCATTTTTGGGTCCTACACGAGTGATCCGAATTTGATTCAAACGGTGAGACTTTGGTTCGAGCACTTCCAACCGTCCGATTGAGCTGAAATTTTGTGGGGCCCCTTAAAAAAATGATTTAAGAACAATGAACGGTTCGGATCACTCGTGTGGGAACCAAAAGTGGGTACCCGAACGCGATCGGTACATTTTCTGTGCCCCCCGTTCTGTACGGGTAGTACTGTCCCCTCCATTTTTTTGGGGTGATTCTTTTGTGGAAAAAATTGTTCGTTTTATATTCTTTAAATTTCTAGTTAATTTTCAGAAGTGAAAATGACATAGGCAGGGCCGGTCCTGATTAGTCAAGAGACTTATTTTTTGTTTTCATTTAATTTTTTTTGATTGCTCATCGAGATGAACAAATAAGTCAAATAAATTGACAGGAAACAAGCAAACGCAAAAAAAAATAAAAATAAAAAAAGTCACTTGACTTATTAGGCCAGACTTAGCCTTAAAAGCAGAAATATCTTTCTATCAGAGTAAACTAGAACAATGGAGAAAACGCCAAGGGGTTGGCAAGTAGACATGAAAAAGGAATAAGTGTTTGATTATGAGGTCACATGTTCGAATCTCACAGGGGCCAATCATTTCAAACCTAGCTTGTCACTGAGGATCATGCCCTGTCGTTACCTTTAAGGTCCCGAAATTAGTCGAGATGCGTGCAAGCCGATCCGGACATCCGTTTATCAAAAAAATAAATTAATTAATTAATGGAGAAACAAAATGATATAAAAGGTGTATATGATATCATGATAAATACGTTTGTGTATAATTTCACTCTCAATTTCAATTAGGGATCATGATAAACACGTTTGTGTATAATTTCACTCTCAATTTCAATTAGGGATCATAAGACAAATAGATATACTTCAACAGGACAGAGGGGCGCTGCTGTCCGCGGCGATTTCGGGGCGTTCCGGTCTCGTGTCGATGATCGGAAACGTTTACGTCGAAGAGCTCGCCGAATAGAACAAGTGTACCAAAAATTAGCTCAATCGGATATCATTTAGTACCTAATCGAAACATTTTTATCTTGAAGATAATGCATCCAAAACACTAGATCATACCCACTCAAACCCATTATTGCCGAGTTATACCTGTACCGATCAGGTACTAAATAGTATCCGATTGAGCTAATTTTTAGTACACTTGTTCTACTCGGCGAGCTCTTCGACGTGAACGTTTTCGATCATCGACACGAGACCGGAACGCCCCGGAATCACCGGGGACAGCAGGTGCTGGCCCTGGCAAGGGACAACAGCTCCCCTCTGTCCACTTCAACAGATGAAGGCTGCTGATTAAAAAATTGAACGAAGGCTAGTTTGGTCATGCAAAGAGTTAAATTCTAGTCAACTTCGTCAATTTGGAAAGGACTCCATCTTTGTCACGTACACTTAGGTGTTTCACTAACAAAATTTTTTTTTTTCAAACACCGAAATAAGTCATTCTCTCACAACACACCACATAAAAAACAGTAAAAAATCAGTATTAGTGGAATAAAAAGTACTTTTTGGACAATTAAGTCATCACCCATTGGGTGGTATGTAGCAAAACCCATTTTTTTTAGTTTACAAAGCAATTTGGCAAATTAGACTAATTCTTTATAGGTGAGTAGGCAGCATCGAGAACGGAGACGCGATAGCGATGGCGAGGGCGGAGAAGGGAAAGGGGAACCAAGATTCTACCAGAGGGAGGGTGTGTTATGGGCCTAATGATGGGCCTTCTTTTGATCTGAGGCGGCTTCATTTTGCAAGTCACAAACCCACGGTTAAGTGAAGTATTGTACCAGGCCTCATATTGGGCCAATATAATTCCAGGAAAATTGTGCATTTTTTTTTATTGAAAAATTGCTAAATGTGCATTGAACAAAAAGTGTATTGAAATGTGTGAAAAGTGTATATGAATATTTGAAAGTGCATCGAAGTGTGTTTGTTTTGTTTGTTACCTTCGATTTATTTTTCCCCCGTATATTATTTCTAATATTTTGGTCATAATTGTTTTATTATTTTCGGCCTCATTATGAATAAGAAACAAAATTATCAAAAAATTATAAGAAACAAAAATCATTCATATTTGCCAAAGTTACGCCGAACGTAACCGTATTCTCAAAACTCAAAAGTACACTTGAACCCCTCAAAAGTACACTTGGACCTAGGTGTATAATCGAGCCGAGTCGAGCCGAGCATTGAGCTATTTGAGCTCGGCTCGCTATTTATTTGCGAGAAGCTTTGAGCTGTTTGAGCTCAGCTCGCTATTATTTGCAAGGCTCGAGCTTGGCTCGAACTCCCGACGAGCTCAATTTCCAAGCTTGAGCTTGGCTCGCCAAAACAAGCTTGAGCTTGGCTCGCACAGCTCGGCACGAGAAGCATTACCATTGCGACCTTTGGGTAGCAGCTGGGTCTTTATTTATAAGGTGTAAGTGGCCTTGAGTTTTCTTAAATAGGCGATGTGGGACAAAGGGGAGATGGGTTTCCCTTTAACTCTTCATAGCTTCACTCTTCAAGGTGTAAGTGAGGAACCCCATGTCGGAAAACTAAGAGCAAAACCATTCTCTCCCATCTATAAAACCAACTCAGTGCATTGAGGGCTACCACTTTGTGTGCTGCAATTTGCTAAGGTATCCACGTGACACTCAAAGGAAGTACATATTGACATACATATGTATGATGGTATGGAAGATGATGTATATATATAACTGATACATGCATAAACATAGTAGCTCGCGAGCGAACACAAGCCGAGCTGGAGAGAGCTCGGGCTCGGCTCGACAACAAAACGAGCTCGGCCTTGTTTGTTTCTCTGTTTAATTTTAGTTTTAGTTTTGATGACATCTCATTTCCCTCATTTCTCTCTCTATCTCTCTCCACTCATTACACATGCTGACATCATCAAAACTAAACTAAACTATCTAACCAAACACAGCCGAACTCGTTCGTTAAAGGGGCGAGCCGAGTTTGAACGAGCTCTTGGCGAGCCGAACCGAGCCAAGCTCGCGAACGGCTCAGTTCGCTTACACCCCTACTTGGACCGATTAGTCCCAACGTTTCCTTCTCTTTTAACACAAAATAAATTAAAAAAATGTAATCAAACGTTATAAAGAGGTAAAATTTGACTTATCTTTTATTTCTTTCTCTATTTTCTTTTTGCTACTGTTCTCTGCGATTTGTTTTTTATTTCGTTCAGATATTTTATACTTCTTCCGTCCCTTTTTAAAGTTGTTGCTTCATAAGTCTAACTTATTAAAAAAACTTCATTATTACATTTTCACATCAACTTTTACCTCCACTTTCCAAAATTATTATCCACTATTACCTCCACTTCATTATTACATTTATTACCTAACTTTTCAAAATGGCAAAATAATAATTGTACAAACTTTTACCATTGATGAGCACAAAATATCGACACTTAGAGGTCCCAACATCACATGTACTTAGCATTAATTGTGTGTAATTTTACTATATTATTATCTTATTGGTCTTTAACAGCAAATTATTGATTTTTGCAGCAAAAGATGCTAACATTATTTATTTCACCCGGTGGAATAAAAAGGCCGAAATCAGATTTGGAATTGTAGAGAATCTGCCAATCATATCCAATTCTTTTAGGGAAGAAATCTTTGACAAATCAATAACCATTCCCAGGGCCGGCCTAGGGCCAAGGCCCAAGGCCCAAGAAGCCTGGGCCTAGGGCATCCAAAAAAATCCAAAAAATGAGGGCACTCCCATACTTTTTAGTAGTAGGCTTAAGTAGGGGTCTTTTATAACCCAATAGTAAAAATATAATGGCCCAATCTGATTTTTTAGGCCTAAGCAATTGCAATGAGCATTGGGCCTTCAGGCCCAAACTAAAACATACTCCCTGATCCAAAATAAAAAATAAAGAAATTAGTTTTAAACTTTAAAATCAACCGGCACCCCAACCCCAATCGAACAACTGCTATCCCGACTAACGTCGATATATATACATCTTTGATTCTATGTGAGTTACACATATCAGTTCATTTTTCCTGAACTTCCATTGAAGGTGCTTCACGAATCACATGAACAACCAAATCCCCATCAATCCTTATATCCATGTCTGGTCTGGATCAAACCCACAGAAGTGTGAAGCATTAGCTCTTGTGGGGTATTTCCTCTTGCCAAAAACATGCTCTGGTGGAGGATTTCTTCTATGAACGAGTAGTTTATTAGGTTTTTGATTAGTAGTTTCGATATGGTTTTGCTGGAAAAATTATTAAAATGTTGTACTCTCATGGTACAATTTGGGCCGGCCATGAGTCCATTCCTAAAGGAGGTTCACGTGTCAGATGTGTGGCTGCTAGAAGTTGGAGATTTTTGGGAACAATATGGGTTTGATTGCAATTGAACTGTACAAGGAAAACAAATTTTATATATAGTGATGCACCGGTTACTGTCAAATGGAAATAATCCTCCCCAAAAGAAAAGTTTCCTCATGAAAGAATTCTCCTTTCCAAAGGAGATAACTAAGGGGGCGTTTGGAAACGTTTTTGTTTTCTGTTTTTTTGTTTCTAAAAAACTAAAAGTAGAATCATGTTTATTGTTTATAAAAAAAAAAACAAAAAAACATGTTTGGTAATAAAATTTTTGTTTTCTGTTTTTTGTTTTTAAACGACCCTGTTTTAAAAATAAGGCAAATCACTTTTTTTGTGTTTTGAAAATTTACAGAAATTTTGAAAACGTTTTTAATAAACACAAGACATAAATAAATTACTAAACATATTTTTGTTTTTAGTTTTCAAATAAATTGAAAACAAAAACAAAAAACAAAAAACCAAAACATTACCAAATGCCCCCTAACATATTGTCTTACAAAGAATAAAATAAATCACGAGTCTTCGTCTCTTCACTACAAGAAAATCGTTCTATGGCAACGGTTGAAAGCATTGTACAAAAGAACCCAAAAACCGTTGCTAAAGACCCTTTTAGGCTACACCGACGATTCTGCCAAAGCGATGCAATTGCACCGTCGCTATACTTCTATAGCGACGGTTTTGTCGAGCGTTGGTACAGACTTTTTTTTAGTAAAGGTTTCTTTAGCTTATATATATATATTTTTAAATAAATGTAAACCTTCATCAAATGACGTGGCTCCCACGTGGAGCTGATGTGTCCTCTGCATGACACCCACTTGGCGCCTACGTGTTGCTGATGTGTCACCCGCGTGGCACCCACCTGCCACCTGGCGCTGACGTGTCAGCCGCGTGGCAACCGTGGGGGCGCCTACGTGGCACACGGCTGGCGCTGACGTGTCACCCGTGTGGCACCTACGTGTCATCGACGTGTCAAGCACGCATAACAGCTGAAAATTGAGAATTTTGCTCCTCCCGGGAATCGAACCGGAGACGTTGCTTGTGCGCGCGCGCACGCGAACCAGCTGAGCTAGGCCACTACTTGTGTCATTTAGGCACCTTTTTAATATTTATACTATACAAACCGGATTATTCTTATACAAACCCCTACTAATATCATTTCTTTTATAAATTTTATACTTATACAAACACCTACTAATATCACTACTTTAATGTAATTTTTTTATTTTATTTTTTAACACAGAAAATTTTCTTTTTTAACAAAAGCCTTTTCAAACACCCCAACTCTAGATCTTTAGCACTGCCACGGAGAGTTCCGTGTAGTTCGCTGCATGGAGTTTTCTTGTTGGTTTTAGGGTTTGCTTAATGCAAATCAGTCCCTCGATTACACTGTGTAAGCGTAGGGTTAGTTCTCTTCTTCGTATCTCTCTTGCTCTCTCTATTTTCATTTGTCTTTTAATAACTTGGTCCAATCTGTGATCTCAATGGAGGAAGATATAATTGATAAACTTTCTGCCTTTGTCCTCACAAAGGAGGAGGATGAGACGGTATTGTTGTCGGCAGAGGAAGTCAAGATTGGGAAAGAAGAGTGCGAGCGTAGTATTCTGGGGAAAATAATCACAAACAAGGGGATTAATCTTAAAGGGCTCAAGGCAGCTATGGAGATAGCATGGGGCTTTCCTAAGGATCTGAAGGTGGCAGAAGTTGGTGGTGGGATTTATCAATTTGTTTTTAGTGATGAGATGACTCTCCTGCGTGTACTGTCGGGTAGCCCATGGCTCTATAACAATCAACTTCTTATTTTGCAACGTTGGTGTGAAGGAACAAAAATTGGTCACATCGATTTTATGTCAAGCCCTTTTTGGATACAACTCCGTTCTCTTCCGCTGGAATACATGTCGGTTCAAGTGGGGCGAAGTCTTATGAAGTCGTTTGGCGATGTCCAAGAAGTTATGGTGGCTCAATTGAATGGCAATCAAGGACGGTGTATCCGGGTTAAGGTAGAGTTGGATGTGACGAAGGCTCTTCCTCGGGGCAAGCGTGTGATGTCGGCGGGCTGGGAGCCCTTTTGGGTGCCGTTCCGATATGAGAAATTACCAACTCTTTGTTACTACTGTGGAATCGTGGGTCATGATGATAAGGCTTGTGTTTTGAAATATAAAGATTTTAAGTCTGAAGCAATAAAGGAAAACCAGTATGGCTCATGGCTCAAAGCTTCCCCGGTGAAGATTCCGGCACGACGGAGAACAGAGGAGGATCCGGATTTGGCGCAATCAGCGTCGTCAGCAGACGAAATGGATAAGGAAAGGGGCGGAAATATTGGCATTGATAAGGTTTATTCCAGGAAAGGAGGGGATTCAAAATTTTCGAAACGACGGATAGAGTGGAAGTCTGGGGATACAGTCAACGTTTCTCCAAAATTAAATCTTATGGATCATCCTAACAGCCCAATGGATAGTGTGCAAATGGACCTAAGTGAACGGTTAGGCCCAATTGGAGGAAAAGACCCAATACTTATGCAAACTAAGGCCCAAGTGGTGGAAGGTACTGATGGGCTATTAAAGAATATGGAAGTCGATCCCCTAACAGGTGTTGGAACTAATATAAATCAACCCAGTTCAACTGAAATGTTTACCAGCAACTCACATAAAACCCTTCGAGAGGAAAAGGAGTTTGAACAGAGAGAGAGGGAGCTAGCAAAAAAGGAGGAATTGGATGAGGCCTTTCTTGCCGAACGAGGGCGTCGTTCTACCGTCCAGATGCTGGAAACACAGAAGGAAAAACCAACTGCGGATGGTGCAGATGATGGAGTGGTGGAAGAGTATTCTGGGGTGACTCCACAAGGGGCTATGGAGGGTAAATGGCAAAAAAGAAGGCAAGCACCTGGAAGGCAGCAAAGGGCTGGGAATAATGAGGTGAAGGGGAATAATCCGAGCCTGCCAGTGAAAAGAAAGGGTGCATCTGATATGGTGGAGAAGGCTGACCTGATTGTCTCATCTCAGGGTCTGTCGAAGAAGCAAAAAGTGATTCAAGGTACTGGTATTGTTACAATTGATGAAACGGTGGAGGTAGCCAGCCGCGAATGGCCCCAAGGGGCCAGATGAGGCTATTGGCTTGGAATTGTCAGGGATTGGGGAGAGCTCTGACAGCGCATCAATTGAAGGAGTTATGTAAGCTTCACTCTCCCCAGCTGATTTTTCTTGCCGAAACGAAAAATCAGTTTACTAGAGTAGATTTTATTCGGCGTTTTGTAGGGATGGATGGCCTGCAGATTGTGGATCCGATAGGCATAGCTGGGGGACTGGTGGTGCTGTGGAAACAAGATTTGCAGGTCAGATTAGTTCGTAAAAGTAGTTTTTTTATTGAATTGTTAATAACGGATGATGAATCGGGGCGAGAGTGGCATCTTGTTAATCTGTATGCTAGTACTCATGATGGAATTTGTAAGGGGCAATGGGATGAGCTGTTGCGGTATCGACAACAAAGTTCTGGTGACTGGGTTCTATGGGGTGATTTTAATGACTTGTTATGGGAAGATGAGAAACAAGGGGGGAGAAGGCGGGAGGCTTGGTCTCTACGAGCGTTTAGGCATTTTGTCAATAATCTGGGAGCTATTGATATGGGCTTTTCAGGCTATCCATTTACATGGGCAAATCGGAGATATGGTGATGGATTGGTTAAAGAACGATTGGACAGGGTTCTTGTGTCTTCAGATTGGAGGCTGAATTATGATAGGGCTATGGTGAAGCATTTATTTACAGTGGGGTCTGATCATGCTGCACTGCTTCTTGATACTAACCCTCCAAAGATGCAGGGGTTTAGAAAATTCAGATTTGATAGTAGATGGTGTGAGGATTCCGAGAGCCATGACGTGGTTAAACGAAGTTGGAATGGTGCTGTCAGAGGGTCTAAGATGTTTGAAGTTTTTCAAAAAGTTAGAAACTGTCGTAAGGAGTTGAGACATTGGAGCAAGCAAAAGGGCTTCAATGCGAGGAAAAAGATTAAGGACCTGCAACAAAGATTAGAATCCATTGGGTCTGATCAACGAAGTGGAGAGACTGGGGAAGTTTGAGCGCTTGAGAAGGAACTAAGTACGGCTTGGGATCAGGAGGAGAAGTACTGGAGACAAAAGGCTAGAGTGAATTGGATGATACAAGGGGACAGGAATACGGCCTTCTTCCATGCTAAGGTGAATCAGCGAAGAAAGAGGAATGTTATATCGGGAGTTCAGAATTCAAATGGGATATGGTGTGATGATCCGGATGAAGTTGCTAATGAATTTGTCCAATATTTCCAGGGGATCTTTACATCGGAGGGTACTGAGCATATGGAGGAGGTGACCAACACTATTCACGGAAGGATTTCAGAGACTATGAACAGCCGGCTTACTAAAGACTTTTCCCATGGCGAGATTAAAAAGGCTCTTTTCGATATGGATCCTACAAAGGCCCCAGGAGCAGATGGCATGACGGCAGGGTTCTATCAACATTATTGGGATATAATTGGGGATGATGTTACTAATGCAGTGCAGAGCTTTTTTCGGACTGGGCAGATATTGAGGAGCTTCAATCACACTCAGATTGTTTTGATTCCCAAAGTCAAAACTCCGGTGCAGGTTTCACAATATCGCCCTATCTCTTTATGCAATGTTCTGTACAAAATTATTGCTAAGGCCTTGGCTAATAGACTGCGTGCTGTTCTGCCTCAATTAATTAGTCCCGCCCAAAGTGCTTTTATCCAAAATAGGCAGATTTGTGATAACATCTTAGTAGCCCATGAACTAGTGCATCATCTTAAAAATAGAAGGAATGGTAAGGAAGGTCAAATGGCACTTAAACTTGATATTGCCAAGGCATATGACAGGGTTGAATGGGTATACTTGGAGAAGGTCATGCAGTCCATGGGTTTTAATGAGAAGTGGCGGGGTTGGATTATGAATTGTATTACCACGGTATCTTACTCAGTGACTGTTAATGGTCAGCATCATGGGTTTATTAAACCCCAGAGGGGCCTACGACAGGGGGATCCTTTTTCCCCATACTTATTCTTGTTATGTGCTGAAGGATTATCTAGTTTGCTACAGGAAAAGGAGCGACGGGGGGATCTCAAAGGTATTAAGATTTGCAGGAATGGGCCATCTATTTCACACCTCTTGTTTGCGGATGACTCTCTCATATTTTGCCCAGCCACAAGCCGTGATAGTGAGGTGATTAAATGTGTCTTGGAAACTTACCGGAAAGCTTCTGGGCAATTGGTGAATGAAAATAAATCTTCAATTTTCTTCAGCCCCAATACGACTGTGGAAAGTAAAGGGATATGCCGTAACATTTTGGGTTTTAGCAGGAGCTCGGAGGAAGGGAAATACCTAGGGCTGCCTTTTATTATTGGGCGCTCCAAAAATGCAGCTTTGGGGTATATTAAGGAGCGTGTGATGAATAAAGCTAAACATTGGAAAGGAAAGCATGTCAACCCCGCAGGGAGGGAGGTATTGGCGAAATCTGTTTTGCTAACGTTGCCCACGTATACAATGGCTTGTATCAAGCTTCCTACCGGATTATGCAACTCACTTAATTCGCTGATTGCTAAGTTCTTTTGGAATGGCGATGATGAGAACAGGAAAATTCACTGGTTAAGTTGGGAGAAGATGACTCAGATCAAAGGTGAGGGGGGTTTGGGGTTTAGAGATTTAGAAGCTTTTAACTTAGCAATGCTTGCTAAACAAGGGTGGAGATTGCTCAAGGGGGAGGACTCATTGTTTTACAAAGTCTTCAAAGCCAAATATTTTCCCAACTCAAATTTTTTGGAAGCACGGGCTAAACCTACGGCATCGTGGGCTTGGCAAAGTATTTTAGCAAGTAAAGTTGTGGTGGAGAAAGGGTGGAGGTGGAGAGTGGCTACGGGTGCAAAAGTTGCGATATGGTCTGATCCATGGCTTGAGGATCCTGTACTACCAACAATTTTATCACCTCGACCGGAGAATGTGCCTTATGAGAAAGTCAGCGACCTCATTGATCATGGTTGCAAAGGATGGAAGGAGTCAGTAATAAGGGAGGTGTTTAATCATAGAGATGCTGAGCAAATTTTGTGTATACCATTAAGTACTACTGACCAACTGGATGAGCGCATTTGGAGGAGTTCACCGAACGGGAAATTCTCAGTTAAGACGGCATATATGATTGCAAAAAAGTTGGGACAACAGAGTCCAAATAGCAATGTTGATCGTGGGCAAACAAGTGGAAGTAGTGTCGATGAGGATAAATGGAAACGGATTTGGCAAATTCAAGCTCCTAATAAACTCAAGCTTTTCCTATGGCGTAGCTTGCACAATATCCTTCCTGTTAACAAGTTGTTAGCCCAACGGAGAGTACCGGTGTCGACAGAATGTCCAGTTTGTGGGATGATGGAGGAAACTACAACTCATGTGTTGATGACCTGTGAACGGGCTTGCAAAGTGTGGTTACTGTCACCCTTTCGGTTTCGACCGGAGCTTTTAGCTAATTCCCAGTTTGGTGAGTTGTGGACAAGTATGGGATCTGTTACGAATGGAGGGAATCGAAAGGAGAATATGGGGTTATTTGCGTTTGTTTGCTGGCAGATTTGGAAGGCCAGGAATGATTGGGTGTTCAATAAGAAGTGGATTGGAGAGCAGGAAATCTTGGGTTACGGGATTAATGAGTTTCATGATTTTGTATCAGCCATGTCAAAGACTAGAGCGCCACGGCAGCCAATGGAGGAAACAGTTAGTAGATGGAATCCTCCGAACCATGGGGTAGTGAAGATTAACTCTAACGGAGCATTTGATGGGTCAGGAAAGAGAGGCGGTGTAGGTCTGGTAGCAAGGGATTACTTGGGGCAAGTGAAATGGGTTACAGCTATTCCAATCTCAAACACTCATTCGGCAGAGGCTGTGGAGGCCTTGGGATTTTGATGGGCAGTGACTTTGGCTAAGGAGAAAGGGGGCGAACGCTTTTCTTGTGAAGGAGATGCGCAGTTTATCGTACAGATGCTTAACGGAGAGAAGGCAATCAGCTCAAGCTTAGCGGTTATCATTCGAGATATTATTAGACTTTCTACTTCTTTTTGTGATTTTTCTTTTTCTTTTACTCCTCGTGATTGTAATAGGGTGGCCCATGTCGTGGCCAAGTACGCCCTATCTATTGAGCAACCTACAACCTGAGAAGGGATTTGTCCGGACTGGGTGAGTAGGGAAGTTCTTTTTGATATTTCGCATATTTCGTAATCAATAAAATGGCTATCGATTGGAAAAAAAAAAAACGAAAGCCTTTTAATAAAAAATTTAATCTAGTTTATACTATACAAATAAGTTTTTTTTTTTTATTCCAATTGTTTTACACTCCCCATTTGAACACCCATTATACAAACACCAACTAATATATTTTTAAATATATATTTTTTCTTTTTGAAAGCAAAATTTTTCTTTTTTAACAAACGCCTTTTAATAATTTTTTTTAAATCCAGTTTATACTATACAAATAAGTTTTTTTTTATTCCCATTGTTTTATGCTCCCCATTTGAACACCCATTATACAAACACCTGCTAATATCATATTTTTAATAAATTTTCTTTTTTAACATAAGCCTTTTTATAATTTTTTTTAATCTTGTTTATACTATACAAATAAGTTTTTTTAATCTGGTTTAATAGTTTGTTATAAATTACATTTAACGTATATATTTTAAATGTAATTACAAACTCCATATTTACAAGCGTCGATTTAAACCGTTGGCATTTCACATCTCGTCATTGTCACCAAAATCGAAGTTCGTCGGGTCATTTTTTTAGATTGCAAGACTCGACCCCCACTTGAGTCATTTTTTTCAATCAAAACCATCTATCTTTTACATATTAAAGAGTACATAATTAATTTCATACAAAAAATAAAGTTAATCAGCTATCGCTACACAATTTTTTTTTGATCGGCAAAGAAGAATTTTATTAAAAACGGGGAGCTATCGCTACACAATTGATCAGACAAAAAAAATATTTTTTTAATGAAATTGTGTCTCGATAATTAAGAAGCTTTCTAAACCCGATCGAGGCAAATTTTTACGAGAAAATGATTAAATAAATAAGGAAAATTAGGTATGGTGGAGTAAAATTAATCTACTAATGGTTAATAAAACTGTCGCTATAGCCATGTTTCTAGTAACGGTTGATGAAAATTGTCGCTATAGTCCTGTTTCTAGTAACCGTTGATGAAAACCGTCGCTATAGTCTTTTTTCTAGCAACGGTTGAACTAAAACCGTCACTATAGTCCTGTTTCTAGTAACGCTTTTCAAACCGTTACTATACACCACTTGTACCGACGGTTTTTTGAACTGTCGCTAATAAAACCGTTGGGAGATCCCAAATTTCTTGTAGTGCTTTCAGCCGTGGCTTTCGCACTCGCAATGCTTCTGATTCTATTCCGTCACCCCCTGATGTAACCTCGTGCTTTTTATTATCACGTGTTACTATGTTTTAACTCCATGAAAAGCTAAATTTTTAAACTAGGGAATTTTTTCTACGTGCGTTTAATTGTTTATTGTTCTCGACTCAATTAATTAGTATGTATGAAACTCGGATATGAATTCAATCGGTATAAACGGCTTTTTTCCATGATTTGATATCATCATATTAATCGAATATATTGCTTGGTTTACTAAAGCTAATATTTAAGTACGGGGTATCCATTGTGATTTGTTCTTACAGATACGGTGAATGAATTTGGCTTAAACTTTGAAGCAGAGGGGAAGCATAATTTTTTTATAAAGAAAAAGTGTTTATCATAATATTATCCACAGTGATTAAGATTAGCCTCTAAAATCATCGTGTAGAATCATAGGAAAAATCATTGCATAAGATTAATCAATATATTTGTGGGGGTGAATTCCGAAACCTTAGTTACTTTTCTCAACCGTTAATTTCCACTATTTTCCCTGCAATAATTTAGTTGTCTCTTTTGTCTTATTTGTTCAATTTTTAATTTACAAACCAATTCGCAACTTTTTGGAACTAGGTTAGGGTTTAATCAATTTTGGATTATTTAGTTTTCCTATTAAAATCACAAGCTCCTGTGGATTCGAACTCGCTCTCGCCATACTATATTGCAATCCGATTTGTGCGCTTGAGAGTACGTACAATAAAATTTCACAACAACCATTAATTTTTCAAAACATACACTTATTAATGGACCACCCAAAATAGAATAATCTACAATAAAAAAAGGTACAGAGAGAGTACCAAAATTAATCAAGCTACTTAAATTTCAAAGAATATCTTAAACTATTCAAAAATAATTGATGAAAACTTTTTCGCCCAAGCATATTAATGGTTTTTTTTTTTTCAAGCTGTACGAAAATACAAGTAGGAATTACGTAAAACTGGAAATAAAGTCTAAAATCACTCCCAAAAGCCCCATTACGGATAGAAATAAGGGGTTCTTCGAAGCCACCAATGTTTTGTCACTATTTTTTCATCCAAACCCACTGCACATCAAAACCTGACCCGCATAAATCTCGTCCCAAGTGAAGTACCCAAAATACTCCTACCTTAGCAGAGTTTCAAATCTCCCAAAGAAGAAGCGGAGAAGAGGACGACGATCACGAAGAGTTGTTTCTTGGTGGAGAAAGCAGACACAGCGGAAGACCCCGATGCTCCACCAACGGTGGTGTGCCTCGATGTTATCGAGGAGGAGTAGCCAGATCTAGATCCGTCTACTGCGGTGGTGTGCCTCAATGAACTTCCGATTATCAAACGCCAAGAATCCGCCCCACATAATGTTGGAATTGGCGACGGAGATGAATCCCTTCGAGATCATCGACTGTCGATGTGGAAACTTTATATTCATCTCAAAACTAATTGGCAATGAGTGGAGAGGCCTAATATTATATTAAGTGATCACCCATTCCTTCCACAAGTAATGTGAGACAATATTTCTTAGCATCCCCCCTCACATACAGCCGCATTTGTGGTCTGTCACGTGTTGCCTATTTTTTGGTCTATCATCGTGCAACCTTTTTGCTAGTCTCACTTTCTCTCACTTCAATTAGGATTTTGGGTGTTTCTATGGTTTTCAAATTTAAAAGTTGAATTGTTTGTTAGGAGGGGGTGAATTGTCCATTTACAAGTGTGTGTTGTGTATATATATTTTTTTTGGTGTGAATAGTGCAAATGAGGTGTGAATTATGTAATTTGGGCCACATTAAAAAATTGTGGCCATGTTCGGTTGGGAGCTTTGCTCCAGCTTTGGTCAATTTCTATTTTGCTGACATCATCATTTTTCTCACTTTTCTCTCTATCTCTCTCCACTTATTACGCCTGCTTACATCATCAAAATTAAACTAAACTCCCTCAAAACTCCCAACCGAACAAGGCATGTGTAATTGTCCATTTACAAGTGTGTATTGTGTATTTTTTTTTTTGGGCGTGAATAGTGCAAATGAGGTGTGAATTATGCAGATGAAGTGAATTTCGTATTTAGGAGGTAAATTGTGTAATTTGGGGTTGAATTCTGGGGTGTGAATTCAACGATGCGAATTCTCGGCAATGTGAATTCTGAGTTTGAGGGCAAAAAACATCTTTACAAATGTACTGGACGGGATAGCACTATAAAATAAAATAAAAATAACAAAATAAATAAATAAATAAATGCGAGCGGCCTGTAATTTCGCAAAGAAATGAACCAACAAATTAGAAACAAAGTCTACTATATATTATAGTCAGCCCAACCCAACAAATAGCCCATTAAGAGAAGAAATAAACTAACAAATACGAAAGGAATAGAACCCACACGTAGGTGGAGTGAGTAAAATTACTAAAAATATAAGAGTAATGACCAACTGAGCTAGTCCCAGTTAACTCTCCCTGCCAATGTATTCATTCAAGATTTACATAAAACCGGGCTCTTATGAATCATGAAAACTTCATTTCCCCACTAAACAAGGGTTTGTTTTTTCTGTTAGCCATGAAAACCTGACCACCTTGAAACCAATTTTCAAATTTAATAACACCATGTCGTATACCAATACTAGCATAACACATACGTACACTAGAATCACAACACAAACAGCTAGGGCCTAGTCCAAAATCAAGCAATGGCAGAAGTCACAATTCTCTGCAAACGGACCGTACGTCAGCACCAAGCCAGTCCAACCCGGAAAATTCCACCTCTTATCGGTCCTAGACCGAGTCATGGAACCCAACTGGATCCGAATGGTGTACTACTACCCGACTCCGTTGGGTCGGCCGGTCGGGCAGTCGGGGAAGTAACAAAGAAGCTGAGAGAGTCCATATCCGAAATGCTAAACGGGTTTCCTATAGTCACGGGACGGTTAGTGAAGAACGACGAAGGGCAGCGGATGATCAAATGCAACGATGCCGGAGTGAGACTGGTGGAGGCCCGGGCGAAAGGGACAGTGGAGGGGTGGTTAAGGCTCGTGGATAGGAAGAAAGAGCTTGTGCTTGCTCATTGGGAATATATGTATTGCAAACCTTATTTTTAGTGTACTTTTTACGTTCAGGCGAGTCTTGGTCTAAAGAATGATTTGTTTGAAGCTTTTTTTTTTTTTTTTAATCTTCATGTTACTAGGTAAATGAAAAGTAAGTGAGTCGATATTGTTGAAAAATAAAAGTTACCCAGACAAACTGAAAATGTGTAAAATGATTCTTCTGCATTTACACTCATCATTCATTATTCATCTCATATATCCAATATATGAGATCCAAACATCTAACCATTTAGCGCTCCCGGAGCACCGTCACATGATGTTTTGGATCACTCTAACACCATACATTCTTTTATGACCTACGACTAAGTGCATCGACCCCACAAATATGCGGTGTTTGATCAGGAGCACCATGTGACTATACTTGGATGTATTGAGTAATAACTCGATCCAATCAACTGACAAACGAATCTAGGATTTGTACCTGAATAGCAGTTTGAAGATTTTGAATTTGCTGTATTTCGGTTTCCACCTTATGGAAATGTCACATCTCTTGAAAAATGTATGGGATTCAAAAAAGATTTGCATTTTTTTTTTCTCTTCAATTTTTCTTTTACTTATTGATTTGTCCCGACAAGAGGAATCAGGAAAAAAAAATATTATGAGCCAAACTTAAATTTGTTTTTTAACATGACTTATTTTTGTCTTTATTCAAAAATTTTGAATTTCAGTCATAATTTTATCCTTTTAATTTCCAATTACTCTCATTGAGATAAACATTTATAAGTAAAAAAAAAAAAAATGACGCAATAACGAAAATGCAAAAAAAAATTGAATAAAGACAAAAAAATAATAATAAGACAATACTAAGCCAACCTACCCTAATTGCCAAATTATTGTCAATGAGGAAGACATTAAGTTCGCACAATCTAATCTATTTTTTTTTTTTGGGGTGTTTGGATTACAAATTTTTACTCCCTCCGTCCCTTTTTAAATGATCCATATGGGAATACGTGCAATTTCAAACCCCTAAAAACATATTTCTCATATAACTTTTTAATTTGTTTTATACCAAATTAAAGTGCTCATTGAGTAGTTTAATTTGGTGCAAAAAAAAAATTAAAAATGTTATATGAAAGTACATTTTTAAACGTCCGCAAAAATACACGTTTTCCAAATGGATCACTTTAAAAGGGACGGAGGGAGTATATGGAAGTGAAAATTCTTCTCGCCATGGTATTTTAAATGCTTTTTCCATTGCAGCTCACTGAATTTGAAGGCGGCGATCTAGTAATCGGCCTGAGCTGCACCCACCTCGTAGCCGATCCCCCTTCCGCCGCCTTGTTCATCAAGGCTTGGGCTGACATAATCCTCGCCGGTGAAATGCTCATCCCTCCTCTCTTCCATGCGCCCACTGCAAGCGCGAAAACCTAGCGCTAACCAGCAGCCTTACACCGGCTTAATCGACCATTTCAAAACATCAATTCAAAAACCGGCTCCTAAATCAAATAAGCAACATGCCACTGTTACATATGGGTTCACGGACAAAATGGTGCAATCCTGCATAGCCATGGCTAAAACCCTAGATGTACTCGACGATTCATCCCAGACACCCTTTGAAGCCCTAGCCGCGCTATTTTGGGTTTGTTGAGCAAAGTAAAAGGAGAAGGAAGAAATGGCACTCTTACAAACATGTCTATAAGTTTGGATATGAGGGAAACCCTAGGTTTGGACAAGGGCTTTTTTTGGAAACTGCATGGTGTATCACAAGGTTCATGCATGGGAATGTTTTGGGAGATCAAAACGGATTACCAATAGCATCTTTTACTATTGGAGAAGTAGTGAGGAAGATGGAAAATGAAGGGATAATCGATTTCATTGAGTGCTTGGAAGGATTCGATTTTGAAAGTATTGACCAAAAAACTGAACCGGCCGACCGAACCGGACCGTTTTTGGAAAATTCGGTCGGTTTTAATTTTCACTCGGTTCGGTTCGGTTTCATTTTTCAGCCAAAAAATTAATTTCGGTTCGGTTCGGTTTTATGTCAAAACAAGCCGAATTACCCTTTAGGTTTGTAGAGGGTGAAGGATTTAAGCGGTTTATGCATGTTGTGCAACCAAGATGGACACGAATCCCATCAAGGGTTACGATTGCAAAGGATTGCTTGAAATTGTTTACGAGAGATGTAGACACCCCGATTTTGAACCCGAGATGCGCTCGAGCATTCCCGATGATGAAACGGACCAATCGTGACTACCCGAAACTTGTGAAAATGACTTGAACTTGATCAAAATTAACCAAACATCACCAAATAACCCAAACTAAACCAAGCATTGTTAAACCAAGTCAAACCATCAATTTGCCACCAAGAGCCTTGAGCGCTCAAGCTTGAGGCCTTGAGCGCTCAAACCCCTGAGAAGCACCTTGAGCGCTCAAACCTACGGCTTTGAGCGCTCAACTCTGATCCCAGTCAGGAATCTGCAGAGTATCTCATCATGAGATCTCATGCAAGGGGGAGCGTCTAACCAATTTTATACGTCTTATACATGTATAATACACCCTACATTGTCCTAAACTACACCTAAAACTACTCCTAAACTACACACCCACTTCATCTCTCTCCTCTCTTCCCTCCCACTCATTCTATAAAAACCACTCACCACCCCCTGGTTTAGGAGTGACCAATTTCTATACCCCAGCTCTCAATTCTTCCAGAGATGATGCTCTCTCTCTCTCTCTCTCTCTCTCTCTCTCTCTCTCTCTACAAAACCACCCACTCCCCATCAAAACCACTTGCAAAAACCATCTGCGAAACACCAAATTCAACCTTTGATCATCAATTAACCTAACACACTACACTACTCACCCAGAATACTAATCAAAACACCCCTTATTGTCCATCTCCAAACCCACAATCAAGTTCAAGTCATCAATCAAGTGAAAAGGTAGTTAAACATGTGATATATTCACTGTTTTGATCCTTTTGAGGAAGACCAGTGAGTTCAAACAAGTTCTTTATACTTGCATTGAATTCACAAAGGTCTAAAAGTTGTCTAAAAAATACTTTCAAAATACGCAGCTTCAATAGGGGTTGAGCGCTCAAGCCTTAGCCCTTGAGCGCTCAAGCCCAGTTCTGAGCAGTTTCTGTTTTGCTAAGTTTTGTGCTTTCCCTAGGTTTTGATCATTATTTAATAGTTAATTATGCTCATGTAATCCATAAAACAGTTTATTTTACCTCAAAATCACATGCATGAGTGTAGATTAACTATTTTATGAGGATTACATATCAAAACTTTTGAAAATCTTATATTTGAGTGCAAAACAGAGACTGTTCAACCTCATAAATCTTCATTTCATGTATTTATGATCATTATTGAAGTATCAAAAGCTTGCTTGAAGGTCAAAAACCAGAAAGCCAGGCTATGGCTTGAGCGCTCAAGGTTATGAACCTGAGCACTCAAGCTGTTCTTGAGTAGTTTGATACTTATGGTTATTCTTATAGAGTGTTGCTGGAAATTAACTGGGAGATGTGTGTGAGTTATTATTACAGTGCTTATGATCTGGATCCCTCTTTTTCTTCCATTCTCAAGCATTTTCTCCATTAGTTTGTGATGATTTTCTTCTTTTCATCATTCTTTAAGAGATCAATCCGACTGTTCCCATTTTATTCTCCATGAAAAACATTTTATCAATGTATTGATCTTGTAAAGAACGAGCAAAGCAGTTGTGAAAAGGGTTAAAAATCACAGAAACCAGAAACTGGTTTGAGCGCTCAATCAATGAGCCTTGAGCGCTCAATCTGGTTTGGAAGGTTGAGCGCTCAAACCACTACCCTTGAGCGCTCAACCTCCATTCTGGGATCCAGATTGTAAGCCAGTTTATTAAGCTTCATGTCCATGATTTCTTGAGTTGTTGTACGATTTCTGTTGCTATTTACCTCTGTAAATATTCGTTGTAATTTTTCTTTGTTATTGTCATTCCCATGTAAATCATGTGCATAAGCAATCACGTTAGATTTGCATTTTGTATTTTCTGATTATTTACGTGATTTCCTCCCCCGATTCCCCATTTTCGTGAATAGAATAAAATTTCAAACATTTCCAAAATCCCACAAAGTATTGAGTAGAGACCGGTTCATGGATTGGGCGAGAGGGGTGCCGTAAAACCCTTCCCCTCTCGTAACCAAACCCCCGAATCCGAGAAATCTTTGGTTCCGCCATGATCAGTGAAATCTTTTTCAAATGGGCAAATGAGTCATATTTTTATTGGTTTCTTGGGTTCGGACCTCAAATCCGGGTGGGGACTCTAACAATCACAATCTTTTCAAACGCAAAATCCGCACCATCTCCGTGGGCCGTCCACAAGAGAGAATAAAGCATTGAAGAGTGCACTTAGAGGTCAACGAGTGTGCCTTACCACGGACACTTGGACATCCTTGCAAAATTTGAACTACATGTGTCTCACTGCACATTTTATTGATCGTGATTGGAAACATCACAAAAAAATTATAAACTTTTGCGTTGTCCCAAATCACAAAGGTGAGACACTCGGAAAGAAGATTGAAAGATGTTTGTTGGACTGGGGTATTTATAAGTTTCTTACGCTTACGGTTGATAATGCTAGTTCTAACAATGGCATAGTTGATTTCTTGAACAGGAAGACTACCATATTAGAACATGATTTCTTGCATGTGAGATGTTGTGCACATATATTGAATCTAGTTGTCTGTGAGGGTGTGAAAGAGATTGAGGTATCTATAGCAAGGGTGAGAAATATCGTGAGGTATGTGAGGTCATCTCCATCAAGGATGTTAAAGTTCAAATCCTATGTTGAAAAAGAAAATATTAAATCTAAACTTCAACCTTGTTTAGATGTGCCTACGCGATGGAACTACACCTATTTCATGCTAGAGAGGGCTTTAATGTTTCAAACGGCTTTTTAGAGATTGGAAGATGATGAACCACAATTATTCCGGTTGAGTATTAGAGAAGATGAGATTCCTGAGGTTGATGAACCTGAAGATGTGGTTGGTGATGAAGTGGTTGCTGGTGGGGTAACCCTCGATGATGAGGATTTTGATGATGTGGTGGTTGAGGATGTGGTGTCCAAGTCTAAGGAAAGTGGTAAAGGGAAAGGGAAAGGGAGAGGGAGAGGGAGAGGGAGAGGGAGAGGGAAAGCAAAAACGAGAAAGGAAACACTTGGCCCGCCAACTAGTGATGATTGGAAGAATGCTAGCTTATATGTGAAGTTTCTTAAATTGTTTTATGATGCAACTTTGAAGTTTTCAGGTTCTAAGTATGTCACATGCAATGGATTTTTTTTATAGAAATGATGTTGATCCGAAATGCAATCAAGAAATTGTGTGGGTGACGATGAAAAGTTGGCAGCGTTGGCAAATGGCATGGTGCCAAGTTTGATAAATATTGGGGGAAAATGGATAAGATCAATTGGTTGTTGCTGGCTGCGAATGTTCTTGATCCACGCTACAAAGTCAAGTACATAGAAATGAATTTTGTACTTGACTATGGTAAGAAGACAGCCGAGGTGTTGTTAGACAAGCTAAAGAACCAAATGACACGTCTGTATGAGTGGTATGAGAATAATGACACAAGTAAAAAAGGCCAAACTCAAAATGTGGAGAGCTCATCAAAGGGATTGGATGTGGTTAGAGATGATTTGCATTTAGATATGCGCCAAAATATGCTGTCTCAATTTCAGATGTTTTTGGAGAAAGAAAATGATTTGGTAAGCAAGTCTGAGTTGGAGAAGTACTGGATGGAGGGGTGTGAGAATGACAATAAAGATTTTGATGTCTTGAAGTGGTGGAAATCTAATTCGGATAGGTGTAAGACCCTTTCTCAGATTGCACGTGATGTTCTATCAAATCCGGTGTCCACGGTTGCCTCTGAATCAGCATTTAGCACAGGAGGACGTATTCTCGATCCCTTTCGAAGTAATCTATCACCCAAGACAGTAGAGGCTTTAATTTGTGCTCAGAATTGGCTGCGTTCTCCCATGGAGATATGTATTCGGGATCAATTAGATGAATTGGAGGAATTGGAAGAAGGTAATTTTTAATCTACTAGTTTTCTTAATTTTACATGTGGTTATTGTGACATCTACTTTTCCGTATCGTAACTCCTTGCTATGAATTTTATAGAGCTATCAGATGCGGGTTCTGTTGTTATTGATGACTGATGACTTGAGGGACTCTAGAAATGAGAATTCAACTTAGTACTAGTAACTGGTAAGTCCTAGTATTTTATTTCCTTTGAATCATGCATCTGTTTATCAAGAGTTATCTGTTCCTTTGAATTTAGAAACTGAGGTGGCTTGTTTCTTTTAAAATGCAAGGTGGCATGGTGGAACAAAGATATCTCTGGTGACTGGTTTTTGTGGCTTTATGGTTGTCATTTAATTATTTTGTTAGGAGCTATATCCTCTTTTTAGTTAAATTGAATGGGTTATGTATTAATGGAACAAAGATATGTAATATGTCCAGTGCACTTTTTTTTTTTTCCTTTTGAACTGAGAATATGTCGGGTTGTCTGGTTAGTGAAGATCTGAATTCTTCAAACTCTAAGTTCTGTGTGGTGTGTGGCATTTGTGCTTATTTTTTATATGGTTTATGTGGTGTAAGATCTGAATTATATGTTTGGCCCACAACATATTTTATGGCCCAGTTAAAAAAATCGACAAACCGATCGAACCGCACCGAACCAAATCAAACCGAACTGAATTGTTTTCTGAAAAATATGGTCGGTTTCGGTCAAAGATATCGAAAAAAAACCAATTGAACCGAACCGATTTCATCCCTACCTCCAATATCCACGATAAGCGGTTGTGCCCTAATTTGTGCTAAATTAGATAATTTGGAGTCATCAAAATACTAAATTCATACCCCAAAAAAAGTGTACTATTAAGGGTGTGAATTGTTGCAAGGGGTGTTATTGGTGGTGTGAATTGTTACATGGGCGTGAATTGTGTGCATTTGTGGACTGTGACTTATTTAGAAGTAGTGTGAATTCTGCATTTGAGGGGTGTGAATTATTTCTTTTTGGGATGTGAATTGTGTATTTTAGAAAGTGAGTTGTGATGTGTAAATTCTAAGTCGGTGAATTTTTTCATTTTGGAGGGTGTGAATTGTTTAGAAAGTGTGTAATTAGTATTAATTAATGGGTATAAAATAATGTTTTTTTTACATGTACACAATTTCATATTCAAATGAGATTTTATTTGAAAGACCTCATCAAGTAGATTTCAAATATATACTCCCTCCATCCCATATTTCTTGTCCAGTTGCACTATTCACATCACCTCAAAAATTGTTTATATTTTCAAATGTATAATGTTATATATATTCACTATGGATCTTGCTTGATAGCTCTCGATGAGTTCTATTAAACAAAGTTTTCAAAATTGTAAAAAACATTATAGATTGAAAGATATAAGCAATTGAAAAATGACACGCATGCTCGTAAATGGACAACAAATTTGGGACGGATGGAGTATTTTTTATAAAAATTAATTGTATATAATTAAAGTTATTTTATTTTAAAATTTAAAATGAGAGAGAGAGAGAGAGAGAGAGAGAGTTACTAATAAAAGCCGAAGAGAGAGGGGGGGGAGAGAGTAATAATAGCGGAGAGAGAGAGAGTAAAAGCCGAAAAGGGAGAGAGAGAGAGAGAGAGAGAGAGAGAGAGAGAGAGAGTAATGCGGCAGAGACAGAAAAGTAATATCCCTTGGGCAGAGAAGTTATCCTGCGTGTGTGGGAGAACTTGGGTGGAATGTCAAATACATTGGTTGGGCTTGGAGTCTTGGACAGGAAGCTTAGAACAAAACGGGGCCGGCCTGTCACTTCACCTAAAATTTTAACTCCATCCAATTGGGCTCTATAGGAAACCAAGTCCGCGTTTGGGACCTTGGGTACATCGATCATATAAATAAAAGCTTTGTTATGGAAAACAAAATGAAATTTGCAGTGATTCTGTTTTCTCTCTCTAAGGTTTGTCATGGAGAACAAGATGAAATTGTTTTCTCATTTCTACGACACACACAAAATTGGTATTCGGTTTGACCACCACTTGTTTTGGGGTGGTCCTTGTGTAGATCTAGAACTACTCTTTCACCTAGACTCCTCTACAACTACTCCCAATCTCCGAAGAAATGTTATCAGACCAGAATTTAGAGAGTCAAATTGTAGAGGGTGATAAACGTATTGAAATATCAAAAATGAATTCACCGCATCTAAATGGAAAGGGTGATATTTTTGTTGACCTAGCAGAGACTGACTCCATTGAGGAGTTGAGTTCACAGCGTACGTATCGAAAGGGTGATTTTTTTCAGACAGATTCTTCTGGAGAAGAACCGAAAGCCAACTACGAAAAAAGAAGATTGATAATGGGAAAACAAGAGAAGCAGATCCGATATACCGAAACAAAGGCCGGACAGATCGTGGTATCCTACATATTTTTTGTCGCGATCATGTATTCCTGGGCAACCTGGTCCTCCTCCTCCTCCTCCGCCTCCTCCGCCTTACGGCGGGTGCGGTGGGTCCTCTTCTCTCAAATACTAATGATTTCAGCTATCTTTTGGATCGCAATTACGACGGTCATACAAAGACTCCTGAAGGCTAAGTACCACTACGAAGAGAGCGTGGTAGAGCTGGAAATAGCTAACAAGGAGATGGACATGGTTCAAAGTGGGCAGGAGCTGAGACGTGGTGGATATTCAGTGAAGCCCGATCCAGTTGTGCGGCGTCGGTGGTACGCCTATGTGTTTGCCATAGTTTCTCCTTTGATCGCTTTCTCAGTTCTTACCTTGTATGCTTGTGTCGTAATTTTCCGCGATGAGAGGATGAGTTTTCCCTAGGGTTTGTTTGGAACATGTAGAAGAGGAAAAAAACAAAAAAGGAAAGTGAGAGAAAAGTGGGAGGAAAATTTTACTATTCACAATACTTAGATTTTTTATTTTCTCTCTTCTTTCTCTCCAAACCAAACAAGACAAGGAAAATTTTTAATTTTCTTTTCTTTTTCCTCACTTTCCTCAAGTTCCAAACACACCAGGTTATGAACTCGCCCAAGGGTTACCAGTATGAATACGTGATTTGCACACAAACTTGAAATTTAAAGATGTGTTTTTTTTTTCTTCTCTCTCAACTAAAAATTTGTACTTCCAATAATAAAGTGTTTGTAATTACTGCATCAATTAAATTAAAATAGTATAACAACTGTCTTTCTCATATGCTCTTATTGACTATAGTTTTCTACGATAATTTAATCGGTTGTAAAATCATAAAAATCATAATTCATATATGCAAATTTTTGACAAATTAATTGAAGTCAAAACCCTGGGAAAAAATGTTCCATAATTTTTTTTGATCCATATAATTGGAAAAAGGCAAAAGTATAGAAGTATAAAAATCAACTAAGATTCGCTATGGATGCAAATTATGCAACAATTTTCATAGCATAGTTCATGCCCAGTGCTTTGATTCTTCAATAAACTAAATGAAGAAATAACAATTGATGAGCCAAAGTACATTTTGACGCCGGAAAAAAATTGTGGAAAACGTATTTCACAATTAAGCCTATGATGGTATATATACTAAGTTGTGAGAAGAATGAAAAAATACCCAAAGAATCTCTGATTTTGCATTTGTATTAGTAATTTTTATTAATTAGTGGCGCATAATTCCCACATATTCGTGCAATCAATTTTACTCTTCATTTATATATTCATTATCATTTCTTCCATAACACTCAATTTTAGTTAGAAATCTTGGAGCAACAGAGTTTCTTAAATATATATATGTTGTACAACTTAAACAGATAATCAGAGATAATGAAAAATAATAAAAAAGAGAAATCTTCGAATGGATTAGAGGTCCATTAAAAATAATCTCAAGTTTTGAAATTAAACAAACTGGATAGGAGAATAAATAAAAAAATACTCCCTCCATCCCAAAATGGATGTTCCAAAACACTAGTCACGGTTGTGTTCGGAGAGGCTTTTGAATGCTTTTAAAAAATGAGGCCTTGAAACACTTTTATAAAATAGACTTTTTCTCCTCTTTTTTGAACTGACTTTTCCTCCTCTTTTTAAAAACTGACTTTTCCTCCTCTCTCCATACGAATACTTTTGACCGGCAAAACCTAACCAGTGGGACCCCCGCTCCAGAACACACACTCTCTCTCTCTCTCTCTCTCTCTCTCTCTCTCTCTCTCTCTCTCTCTCTCTCTCTCTCTGTGTGCAAAACTTGGCCAGTGGGCCCCGCACTCCAAAGTACAATGCATTGCTCTCTCTCTCTCTCTCTCTCTCTCTCTCTCTCTCTCTCTCTCTCTCTCTCTCTCTCTGTGCAAAACTGGGCCAGTGGGCCCTGCACTCCAAAACCCAATTACAATTGCTCTCTCTCTCTCTCTCTCTCTCTCTCTCTCTCTCTCTGTGTGTGTGTGCAAAATTGGGACCGAACAATTATTACAAAAATTGAGTTCAAAATACGGCCAAAGATGCCAAACTAACAAAGCCCACATCTCTTGAAAAATTATTTATTATATTAGTTAACCTATAAAGAATTATATATGTAATATCGATATTGTTTGATAAAGTTTGCTTAGTTTTATTAAACAAAGTTTATAGAATCGAACAAGTATATAGATTGCAATATCTAGATGATTTTTTTAGGAGTGTGAATAGTATTTTTGGACATCCATTTTGGGACATAGGGGGTTATAAAAGATATGATTGGAGTACACTTAGGAATATTGATACTCAATTCGGAATGATATTTTATCTTAGAATCCAAAGAAAACTCCTCTTTTTTTTTTTTTGGTGAAATCTATGCACGAAAAAGGATACGTTTAATGTTTGAATATCATAATTTTGCTTAATTTCTAAACTCTTAAGGATAGGCATGGTATAAAAAATTTTTTTTACTATATGAATATTAAATTCTGATATTAATAAAAAAAAATTGAAAATGAGAGAGAATTAACATAGATATTAATTCTAAGGCAGAGTTCTTAAATGGATTTTATGAGATAAAATGGGAAAATTGATTTTAGTTGGTATTTTATGGAGGGGTGATAAAATCACCTTGTTTTCCCAATAGATAAAATCAAGTGTGATAAAATGTTGTGAACACTAGTGTGATAAAATCAACCACCTTTTATCTATTCGTAAAAGATGATGATAAAATCAAAGATGATAAAATTAAATAATCCATTCAAGAACTCCCCCTAAACCCGGAACGGGTGAACCATTACCTCATTCCACAGATAATTAACACCTTGTTCGGTTTGGATTTGAGATTTGGGTTTCGAGTTATGAGTAGAAAAAGAAATGAAAATAATAATTGGAAATTAGGGGTAGTGATTAAAGAGAGAGAGAGAGAGAGAGAGAGAGAGAGAGAGAAAAAGAGAATAACAATTAATAATAGAGGTAATGATGGGAAAGAAATATGGATAATAATTGAGTAATAGCTTAGAAACCAGGTATTGAGACCCAAACTGAACAAGCCCTAACAATTTAACATAGATATTAAATTATGTACGCGGAATGCGTCAACCCTTCTCTCATTCCATCTAGGATTTAAATAAAAAATGTTACTACAACCATTTTATCTTCAAACATTTATAACTCCCTCACATACATGTGAGTCTCGCATCCACAATTGTGGGACTCTGGGGGGTGTTGCGCAGCACCCCCGCAGCTTCCATAATTGTGAGTGGGCCCTATGTATACATGAGGGAGTTGTAAATGGCTAGAGATAAAATAATTGTACGTATAAACTTGTTCGATTTAAATCACTGAGGTATGGATAGGACTTCTCATCACCCTTCCTTCGCTCCTTAATTAACTACAATCTCAAAGGAAAGTTTTCATTCCATCTACTAGCAAGGAATGAAAATTAGTGCCAACAAAAATTATAATGCATTCTTTTAAAGGGGCCGGCTTTGACTTTTTTTCGAGATCTGATGGGATCTTTTTAAAATTGGTCTTTCATAGAATTCTTAAATATAATTAAAAGGACCCGACTACGGGTACAGAGAGATGTCCATAAAATGTACCGATCGTGTTCGGGGACCTACTTTTGGGTCCCACATGAGTGATCTGAACCGTTCATTATTCTTAAAATATTTTTCTGAGGGGCCTCGCAAAACTTCAGCTCAATCAGACGGTAAGAAATGCTCGAAACAGTGGGACTTTGGTTCGAGCACTTCTAACCGTCTGATTGAGCTGAAATTTTGTGGGATCCTTCGTAAAATATGTTTTAAGAACAATGAACGGTTCAGATCACTCGTGTGGGACCCAAAAGTGGATCTCCGAACACGATCGGTATATTTTCTGGACATCTCCCTCTGTACCCATATGTTTACCGAATAAAATATAAAAATATTTTGGAGGATATACTATAACTATTCAATACTGTAATAACACGAAGCTGGACAATCCTTCCATTAATTCAAAATGCATTACTTAAACATCAATTTTCTCACATTTTTCGCAGCAATAAAAAGTACTACTTCAGAAATTAGCTCTCATAATCAAGTTTAGCCACCATAATATCCTTTTCAATGGGTTGTGTAGCTAATTCATTCTACATTTCTTGTGATATAATTGACCGAATGTAAAATTTTATAAGCTTTTAACTTTGAAAAACTTATTTTCCCAAAGCTCGGAGGCAACTACTTGTACATATAACCATGTTCTATAAGGAATCCAAGCAATTTAGAAAACAATAATTAATCCTTTAGTTTCGTATATTAAGTATTTCTCTTGGCTTTCTTATTTCCTTGGGTATCGGCCGTCCAGGGACGGAGGGGGTGGAGGTGGAACATGCCACCTTCCCTTCCAAATTTTTTTTGTAACACTGATGGAGTCGATGTGGTACTTATCGGTACTCAAATAACTTGATTTTTTACATATATAATATGGAAATAGTGTAGTTGAAAAAAGTAAACGTTTTCGATCATATAAATAATATATCTATTGCTTTCATTTAAAGACTACGAGATAGTTGAATCAAGTCTTTGTTATTTGTAACAAAACAATAAAACTCAAGATAAAACTTAATTTTACGATACACTTTCGCTTTGTATTTTTACGAACAAAATACAACAATTATGTAGATTTCCATCGAAAAGTACAACCTCCTAACTAAATCCTGACTCTGTCCCGCGGCCGTCTTTATTAAATGTTCTACGTTGCCCACTGTAAGAGGCCGATGTGGGAATAGAAGAGAAGGAAACACATTGCTTGGTGTTCGCTTGTCCCACGTCTCAAAACCACGTGTTTTAAGATAGGGTAGGAATTTATGACACGACTTGAACTTAACAAGAAGTTAGCGGGTTAGTGTTGACTATTCTGACACACGTAACCCGTATGTAATATGACCCGAGAACACGTCAAGTTTAACAGATCGATCGGGGTTTGTGTTGCGGGTTATATGACACGAATCTCAATTGACACGATACAAAATCTACACAACGTGCCATGATGTCCGCCCATATCCTAAGAGGCTTTCTTTCTGTCTATAAAGCTTCCTGGGAGAGTGCCTCTTTTCATGGGATACCATGCGTAGGTGACTCGGGACAAGCTCCGCGATGGCAGTCAAAGGCTATTTTATCAACGAATATTAATAATCAAGGTTCAGAATACCGTATCGGTTAAAGAAATAATTTTTTTTACTCGTACAATATGTACCAGTATAGTCTCACATGTACTGGGTAATTACTGGGCCTAAGCCTTGGGGATAAGCTGAAAAGAGAGTGAGTTATGGAATTTCGTCATAGATCCACTCTTTTATAATCAAACCTTAGACCTTCCATTAAGAAAATTCTATGTTTCGGCCCAAATGAGTTGGCAAGAAAAATTGAACATGAGCTTTAGGAGAGAGAAAACCCTATATCTCACGCCAAGACCACTTGACCAACTCCTTTGGGTTTGTTATACCAAATTATAGAGAAGATATATATTGTGTTCTTACTCCATTAGAGAGAGAGAGAGAGAGAGAGAGAGAGAGAGAGAGAGAGACCGAGTGCACCCCACATCCAATTTATACACTCCATCTATCCATTTTAATTAGTAAGTATTTCATTTTGGAATGTCTTTTAATAAGTGTGTATTCGAAAAGTTAATACAATTATTGTTTTGTCATTTTGAAAAGTTAATGATAAAAGAGTTTATGGGTAAAAGTGGAGGATAATTTTGAAAAATTTATTTAAAAATTGATGTGAAAGTTATAAAATTGAGATAAAAGTTTATGTGAAATGAATAATGATGATGTTTTCTTAATAAATTGGATCTACGAATCAATACAATAAAAAAGAAATGGAGGGAGTATGCATATACTGAAGCAAGCCTCATCATTTAGCCCGTTGGCCCGTGGCCCTCCCGAAGCCTGCTGGGCTTTGCCCAAGCCCACCAAATGGGTGGGCTAGCCCAGCCAACTTTTCTTTGGGCAGGGCTTGGGCCTAAATATTTTGTTGCTGGCCCGCCCGCCTAGCCCGTCGGCCCGAGATATCCACTGCTATCCTTTCCATTTTTAAACTAATCCTCTACTATCCAATGGTTGTAGTTGTAGCTGTAGCGGCCGGGTTTATAGGGGTCAGCTAAGGCACCTCTCCACGTCACAAAGAGCTAAAAAGGTCACTATCTCAGAATCTGCAAAACTGAATGCAAATCGATCCGCCTCGGTGGTGCCGAGCGTACGGTGCCCTCGGAGGAGGGCGTGGGTGTACGGTTTTGGACGAATAAAGGTTTGAACGATGTCTGCCGAGCGGGAAGTGCCGAGGACATAGCATTCACCGTTTGGCTCTCGGAACACCCTCGGGATCTCCGACCGAGCGATGTGCCGAGCGCTCGAGGGGCTGGGCCATTCGCGTGCCGAGTCGGTCGACTTCGGTCACGCGGGGGGCTCAGATCTACTTGGTTCGATGCTGGCGTACCAGGCACGCTACACATTCCACGATGGAGCATTAAATGCGGCGGTCACCTACTCTGCTACCGCTGCCTGCAGGAGCACGTGGGTGATGGGGAATGTCTCGAGATGATTTGACTACTCGAACCCACGTGCCATGACGTCAGCCTGGACATGGCGTCTGTGACAGGGATGAAGGTCATATCACCTGTCATTCCGAGCGCGAATGATAGGCGCGTGAGAGTCACCGAACACGTGGGACGCACGCCCCTCAGCCTATAAATACCCAACTACAACTACTGTAAAGGGGATCTCTCCACTCTTTTCATTTACTACTGATAGGCGCGTGATATTCCATATATAAGCGCCTAAGTAGGGGAGTTGGCGCGTTAGACGTGCGGTTTAATGCTATTTTCTGTTTAATGCGTGCTTGGTAGTGTTTTTGGTGTTTGCATGATTTTCCAGGTTGAAAGATGTCTTTGGTGCACTCTTGCATGGCTTGAAGCGGAGCTGGGCGTGGGAGTCGAAGGTTGGGCTTGGAATGCTGAAAAGGACGGCTTAAGGGGTCGGTATCGATACCCCCTATAGCCGTATCGATACTAGATGGTTATGAAGTGTGAGCAATTCGTCCAGAATGTTTAGTATCGATACCCATGAAAAGGGTATCGATACCTACGTCGCACGCGGAAGAAGGAGATAAGAGTTAGGTATCGATACCCTTATTAGGGGTATCGATACCGAGAGCTTACGGGGGGCAGATTCGAAACTACGTCGTTTTATTGGTCGTAGAACTAATTCTTTAAGGATTTTGTTCGTTTTTCATTAGGATTACTTAGTAAGTATAAATACCTAAGTTTAAACCCATTCTAGGGTTCCACAACTTTTACGTAGACTTTTGTTTCGCAAGTTTTCGGCTCCAGATTTGAAGTTCTTCGTTCGTGGTTACGCATTCAAGTTTAATTTCCAGATTTCCAGTGCCTTGTTACTTTGCGGATTGATAAGTAAATTTGAGTTTCTTCCTTTGCAATTACGGTATTGTTCTCTATTGTTTTTCGTATTTTAATTCCAAGCATGTCTAGATCTAAGATTATTTTGATTTCTGCAATTTATTTTAATATGTGTGAGTAGTCGTATTGAGTGCGGTCGCGGGACAAGGTGTCCCGTGGCTAGGCTGATTCATATTCCACCTCGGTGCCGAATCACTTTAATTGATGCGCAGTTTCTGAATACGGAACTTTTCTAGCAAACAAAACCCGGGCATCGCCCATTCTAAATTGCGCAGGAATTGGTGACAAGTGGTGTGCACTTGTTAGGAACTATTTCCATATTTTTAAACCTATTAATTAAATCATTGTGGCCCGAGTGAATGTGAATTAGACTAGTTGCGGGCACCGTAGTGCCCACGGCTGTGCTCTCCTGTTTAAATTCAGAGTTCAGTAATTAAATTAGTTCAATTTAGATAATTAATTAAACCAATTGAGCAAGGGGTGGCTACCTGAGAGCCAGTTACAAACATAGAACTGACATAGTTTGAGTGGAACACCGTAGACCGTCTCTGTGGTTCGACTCCGGTACTTCCGGATTTATTGTGCTGCACCGGTCGATAGTCCTACGCTTGGGACGAAATTTTAAGTTAATTATTAATCACCCGGACGGTCAAGCATTTTTGGCGCCGTTGCCGGGGACGGTGACGTGTGTTCAAACGGTGTTAGTTTAGTGTTCGTTTAATTTCAGTCGAGTCATCATAGGTAGAGGTAAGCAAGTTGTACGTAAGCCTGATCCTCTCTATTACCGTGATCGTACTAATCGCTTGGTGAAGATAGAGAGCAGGTCGAGTCAGTCAGAGCCTTCAAATTCTTCGTCAAAGTCAGTAGAGAGTCGGTCGGAGTCCATTCCCATTAGTGGACTCTACATAGATTTACCTGTCGAGTCAGTCAATTTCGATAATCCGCTTTATCAGTCAGAGTCAGAGTCAGAGTCAGTTTCCGAACCAGAATCTTTTGAGATGGGAGACCAGGAGGTAATTCAACAACCATCGTTGAGGCAGCACTTGAATCCCGAGAGGACCACTCCTCCCGGGCCGATTGTGTTTCCTCGAGAGACACAGGAGGCACGCAATGCCTTCACTGTAAAGCCTGGTGTCCTGAATAGCCTCCCTAACTTTTATGGGAGAGAGTCTGATGATCCGTACGAACATGTGCGGACGTTCGAGGGGTTAGTGCGCAACCTGGCGTCTACTACCCAATACGACAATGCCTGCCTCAAGCTGTTTGAGGCAACTTTAAAAGATGGCGCACTTAGATGGTTCAGAATGCAAAAGCCTCAGTCCTTCACCACATGGGCGCATGTGCGTGACGCGTTTTACAGGAAATATTTTTCTGAGGCTAAAACTAATAGTTTAAGGCGTCAAATCCAAGGCTTTAGGCAAGAAAGGGGAGAGTCTTTTGTGAAGGCATGGGAGCGTTTCAAAGATTTGCTCCTAAGAATGCCACACCCTGGTTTTGAGAAGATACAGTTGGTCGAATTCTTTCACCTGGGTCTCAACGCTGAGACAATCCAGCACATAGAGTATTCGTGTAAAGGGGACGACTTCTTGTCCAAAACTGCGGATGAGGGTTGGGATTTTCTGGATGACCTAGCAGATAGGCAGAGGGCGTTAGAACCCTCTGATTTTGATCGGTCCGGACCTTTTGGGTCCACTGTTATCCCCGTTACCATTCGTGACCAGCGACTCCAGGCCCAGGTTGAAAAAATGGCGCAAAAGCTAGAGGAATTAGAAGTTAGGCAGACTCGTCCAGTGCATGAGGTCAGCATAGAGGAAGTCTGTGTGTGGTGTGAGTGTAAGGGGCACATTGCAACTGCATGCCCCGGATTTTTAGCCGCTAAGGGAGCAGGTCAGAATAATCAGGAAGAGGTAAATGCTGTGAGGAATTGGGACACTTACTCAAATACATATAACCCGGGATGGAGAGATCATTCCAAAGACTGGTGGTCGGACCCTAGACCCGCAGGTGGAGGTCAAGCGCAACCCCTTGCGCCGCCTCCGCCGCAACAGTTTCATCAGTCCCAAGCACCCAGGCCCCCGCAGGGCCAAGTCATTCCTTACAACTACCAGCCACAGCAAGGCAGGGGGGGAGGTCCATCCACTCGTGGGCCGCCCCCAGGTTATGCACCACCCCGTTTTGAGGATTCCTTGAATTCCCTAATGCAGTCTCAGCTGACATTTCAGACTGATACCAGGCAGCAAATTGGGGCCCTTACGGCCCAAATGACGCAACTCACTGCGGTGATCAGTCAAATGCAACAAGAGAAGGGTAGGTTTCCGGCCCAAGGTAGTCAAGCAGGTGCCCATTATGTGGGAAATCCTTCAGGTCCCAATGTTCAAGGGAAAAATCAGGAAGAGGCTAAGGCAGTTACCATTCTGAGGAGTGGGAAAACCATTGATAAGACCATTCAGCCAACACTAAGACAGGCTCCACCCCAGGAGCCAGTTATTGAGCCTGAGGTCGTTGTTGATACTGTTAGGGTGCCTCGAGAGGAAGTAAGTGAGAGAAAGGAGTCACCTGAAGTGGAGGTGCCTGCAGCTGCAGCCCCCAAGACTCCACCACCGCCAGCTGTGCCAGTAGCTCCATTTCCCCAACGACTGGCGGTGCGACCCAAGCAAACCATGAACAGTAAGATGATGGAGTTGTTTAAGAGAGTTCAATTCCCCATCACCCTGATGGAGGCAATTGAATCCTTTCCCCAGTGTGCTAAGGTTTTGAAGGACCTCTGCACACCTAAGCGCAAGAGTCAGAACAACGTGGTTCTGACGGAGCAAGTGAGCTCCATTCTGCAGACTGAGATTCCTGCCAAGTGCAAGGATCCAGGGTGTCCCACTATTCCCATAGCCATAGCAGGTCAGAACTTTGACAAGGCATTGTTGGATTTGGGAGCGAGTGTTAATTTGCTCCCTTATTCAGCATACTTGAGATTGGGCTTAGGCGACCTTAGTGAGACTTCAGTCACGCTACAATTGGCTGACCGGAGTATCAGAGTGCCCAAGGGAGTAGTAGAGGATGTGTTGATCCGGGTAGGGGAGTTTCAATTCCCCGCTGATTTCATTGTTTTAGACATTAGTCCCGGTCGTGAGGCTTTAGAGAAGACTCCCATCATCTTAGGGCGTCCTTTCCTAACCACCTCCAATGCTGTTATGAACTGCAAAACTGGCAAGGTCCAGTTATCTGTCGGTGAGGAGAGAATGGAGGTGGATGTGTTCAGTGTCAGTACGTTAGAGGATGAGGAGGAGTCTGAGGAGTTGTGTCTGATTGACACGTTAGTCCAGGAGCATATCGATACAGTCCTGTATAAGGACCCCTTGGAGGCTGCTCTTACCTCCGAGGAAACATCATTTTTGGACTCAGCAGAGGTGGTGAGCTTTTTAGAGTTGCTAGATGTCGAAGAGTCATGTGAGGAGATGTGTGGGGTCACTCATGACCCTATGTTTGAGCCATTGGGCGACCCTCCGCCCAAGGTTCTTCCGTCATCTGTCCAGCCGCCTAAACCAGAGTTGAAACCTCTACCGGACACGCTTAAGTATGCCTTTTTGAAAGGCAATGATACCTATCCGGTTGTGATCTCCTCATCCCTCGAGGAAGATCAAGAGAGGAAACTGCTTAGTTTGTTGAGAGAGCATATGGGCGCGATTGGCTGGACCATAGCGGATTTGCATGGTATAAGTCCAACGGTGTGTACACACCGCATTATTCTTGAGGAGAGTGTAAAGCCTTCCAGGCAACCTCAGCGGCGTCTTAACCCCAACATGAAAGACGTGGTTAGGGCTGAGGTGCTTAAGTTGTTGGATGCGGGGATCATATACCCAGTTGCTCATAGTGAGTGGGTGAGCCCAGTGCAAGTGGTGCCTAAGAAGGCAGGAGTGACTGTCGTGACCAATGATGAGGGAGTGTTAGTACCAACCCGAGTTCCCACAGGATGGAGAGTTTGCATAGACTACCGGAAGCTCAATGCGAGCACCCGGAAAGACCACTTCCCTCTTCCTTTCATTGATCAGATTTTAGAGAGAGTAGCGGGTCGGGCCTTTTATTGCTTTTTAGATGGTTACTCGGGGTATAACCAGATTGAGGTCACATTAGAGGACCAGGAAAAGACCACTTTCACCTGTCCATATGGAACCTATGCTTACCGTCGCATGCCCTTTGGGTTGTGCAATGCGCCTGGTACCTTTTCCAGGTGCATGATGGGGATCTTTAGCGATATGGTGGAAAGGATAGTAGAGGTGTTCATGGATGATTTTTCGGTCTTCGGAGATTCATTCAATGGATGCCTCGAAAATTTGGGAAAAGTTTTGCAGAGGTGTGAGGAGAAGCACTTGGTGCTTAATTGGGAGAAGTGCCACTTCATGGTTACCCAAGGGATCGTGTTGGGACACATTGTGTCCTCTAAGGGTATTGAGGTGGACAAGGCCAAAATAGATTTAATCCGAACTCTCCCAACACCTAAGTCTGTTAAGGATGTGCGTTCATTTTTAGGACACGCTGGTTTCTACCGGCGGTTCATTAAAGACTTCAGTGCTATCTCCCGCCCGTTGTGTCAGTTGTTGGCAAAGGACACACCGTTTGTGTGGTCCGATGCTTGTGAGGGGGCATTTCAGATGTTAAAGCGGAGTCTCACAACTCCGCCGATTGTGCAGTCCCCAGATTGGAGTCTTCCCTTTGAGTTGATGTGTGATGCTTCTGACTATGCAGTCGGAGCTGTTTTAGGGCAGAGGAGAGGGAAAGACCCATGTGTGATATATTATGCCAGTAAGACTTTGAATGAGGCGCAGATGAACTACACCACCACCGAGAAGGAGTTGTTAGCGGTGGTGTTTGCGCTAGATAAGTTTCGGTCCTACCTAGTAGGTTCGCAGATCACGGTTTTTACCGATCATGCGGCCCTCAAGTACTTAATGACTAAGCAGGACGCGAAAGCTCGCCTCATTCGGTGGATTCTGTTGCTGCAAGAATTCCACCTGATTATCAAGGATAAAAAGGGGGTAAAGAATGTAGTGGCTGACCATCTTTCTCGTCTGGAATTCGAGGACCCCACCTCGAATCTTCCCATTAGAGATTCTTTTCCGGATGAGCAGTTGTTCGCCGCTAATGAGTGCCCGTGGTACGCTGATATTGCCAATTATTTGGTAACTGGGCAGATTCCTCCCCATTGGTCTACCCAGGAGAAGCAGCGGTTTTTGAGGAGTGTCCGACAGTATATATTCGATGACCCATATTTGTTTAAGTACTGTGCGGACCAGATTGTGCGTAGATGTGTCCCCGAGTCTGATCAGAAGGGGATTATAGAGTTCTGCCATAGCGAGGCGTGCGGTGGTCACTTCTCTGCGAAGAAGACCACCGCCAAGATTTTACAGTGTGGTTTTTGGTGGCCGGATATGTTTAAGCTTGTTCATGCGTTCTGTAGGTCATGTGACCGTTGCCAAAGGCTTGGCAAATTGTCTTCACGTCAGGAGATGCCCCTCCGTCCCATTCTTGTGCTAGAGGTTTTCGATTGTTGGGGCATTGACTTTATGGGTCCATTACCTATGTCGCATGGTTACGAGTATATTTTGGTAGCGGTGGACTATGTGTCCAAGTGGGTGGAGGCGATACCCACTAAGTCTATGGAGTCGCGAGTCGTGCTAGAGTTCCTTAAGTCGAATATTTTGTCGAGGTTTGGCGTACCACGCGCCATTATCTCTGATCAGGGCACGCACTTCACGAGTCGGTCGTTTGAAAAGTTAATGGGGGAGTATAGAGTCACTCACAAGGTGTCCACTTCGTACCACCCCCAAACTAATGGGCAGGCCGAATTAGCTAATAGAGAGATTAAGCGAATATTGGAGAAAACAGTAGGTGTGACTAGGAAGGATTGGTCCACCAGGTTAAATAATGCGTTGTGGGCCTATCGCACTGCTTATAAGACCGTGTTGGGTGCTTCACCCTATCGGCTTGTTTTCGGTAAGGCCTGCCACCTACCAGTTGAGTTAGAGAAGAAGGCCTATTGGGCCCTCCAGGAAATTAATTCGAGTTTAGATGTGGTGGGTGCGCATAGGAAGTTACAGTTATGTGAGCTCGAGGAGCTTAGGAATGACGCGTATGAGAATGCTAGTATTTATAAGGCGAAGGTTAAGGCGTATCATGATAGGAATATTCAGCGCAAAACTTTTACAGTTGGTCAGAAAGTATTGCTCTATAATTCGCGTCTCCATCTTTTTCCCGGGAAGTTGAGGTCCCGTTGGGAAGGTCCCTATGTTGTGGTGCAAGTGCATCCGAATGGTTCAGTTGATGTCCGTGATTCTAAGGATGATAATGTGTTCAAAGTTAATGGGCAGCGTCTGAAATCATTTTTGGAATTTTTGGAAGTGGGAGAACCTGATGAGGAGTTGGTCGATCCTGTGTATTCGGACGACCAGGTTACTTAGGCTTTTTCAGCCAGGTTTTGACGGGTAGCTTACACGTACCATGCTCTTAATTGAGTGTGGACCCGGCCCCTAGCAATAGGGGTACCCATCATTGACTTGGGTTTCTCATAGCTTTGCACGCCGCTGTTTAAATAAGGATCGTGTACCCAGCTCCGGTGAGTAAGGGCAAATTCTGAGTTTCTTTAGTTTTACTTCATTTTTCGTAATCTGTGTTTATTTTTGCTTGTTTCTGTCTCAAAAAAAAAAAAAAAATTTGGTCTTGTATAGCCACCCACTCTCCAATTCCAGTTGGGGGGTGGGGAGAAAAGTATGACACGTGCGACTGCGTGAATGTCCGGTGGTGTTCTTTCATTGTTCTTATGATTCTTGTGGGCCCGGCTTCTACTAGCGGGCGGTACTAATGTCTTTTGTTGCAGAGTAGGAAATTGGTTCTTCAGTCTTTTACAGGACGAGCACGCTACCACACCAGCCTTGGTAGTTTGAGCCTCTCCGCCGGCGTGAGTGAGGCATTCAGGAGCCTCGAGCAGGGGTGCCACGAAATGTGGCGGTTGTCAGTCCAATAAAGCTTCGGCGCGGTTCTGTGTGACTAGCTGTGGACCTTTTTGGGTCCGAAGGAGCGGATCCTGGGAGCAGATCCAATGGCGAAACGTAACAATGACGAAAAATTCCCCATACATCGGCCGGGGTCATGATGGTTGGCTGCCATCCGACGGTCCATTTCTCTCCCTTGTTCCTTCTTTGTTATTTTTGCCTTCTTGCTATGAGGGCATAGCATGTTTTCAGTTGGGGGGAGGAATGTACGTTTCTGTTTTGGTGGGATGATTTTTAATTGTTAATGCGGGGATACATTGTTATGCTTGTGTGTATGAATGAGTCGAGCATGATGGGTTTTCAATTTATTGTCTGCTTGTTAATTCGTCCCCATGCATATATCTGGTATCTCTGTTGAGTAGTCTTGCATTATGAATGATCATGAGTGGGTGTTTCCACAGAGTGTACATAGTAGTTTATCGCATACTCCATGGTTGTGCTTAATTTGCATTCGCATGAGTTAGTAGGCAATTTTACCACATACTCAGCTTAGAAATTTTGCATGCATACTGTGAGAGTTGGTAGCGTGAAACGGGGAAGATACAAGGCCTTCTTGCGTGATTAAACCACTAAAAGAGTCCCATAGAACCCTTTTCAGCCAGTCCATGTCAACATCTGTGTCTAACCTAGGAAGCCGGTGTTTGGGATGGAAAGCAAGTTGGGGGGTGTTCTGCTCTGTGCATTTCTGGGAATCTGGCCTCACTGTGAGATAGAGCTCTGCATGTTGGGAAGAAACCGTTTGGGAAGTAGGAAAGATTGCTTCCTTGGTGTCATTGATTTGGTAACTTTAACCTACTTTGAGCCACACAAACTCAACCCCAAATCACCTTACCTTAACCCAAACCCAAGAAAGAGAGGAATTTGCACACAAAAAAAAAAAAAAAAAAAGAACTGCAAGTTAGCATCTCGGTATCGATACCCTTTTCAGGGGTATCGATACATATTCGTTACGTATGAAAAAAATAAGGAGGCCGATTGGGCCCCCTCTTCTCACTTCTCTCATCTTCTTCTTCTCCTCTTCCCTCTCTTTCTCTCTCTTCCCCTCCATAACCACCCAAACCCTACCCACTAAACTTCCTAAAACCCACCTAAATCACCACCATTCTCTACCAAAATTTAACCACAACCTCCTCTCTTCACCCTCTACCCAAATATCCGGTTGAAATTCCCTTAAACTTTACCAAATTTCCAGATCTGAAAACCCAAAACCTCACTCTCTAAACCCTTAAACCCCCAAATCATGGCACCAAGGAAAGACACCGGGAAAGCTAAGGCTGGGACTTCATCCAGCGCTGCGGGGGAAGTCTCAGAAGGTCCACCTTATCCGGGTCGGGCGACGAGGCGGAACCGGGAACAAATGGAGAGGGACGAACAGTTGCAATGGAGGGAGTCAATCATGGGCAGGGGAGTGAAAAATGAGAGGCACATTGAGTTGGTTGGTGAGTGGCCGGAGAATCATCTGGCTATCGATGCGATTAGGCAGCAAGGTATGTCTTTTTGGTTTGAGCTGAACCCTGGCTATAATAATGCTTTGGTAGAAGAGTTTTATAAATGCATGGTTGTGCCTGAGGCTGGAGCTTTTATGAATCCGGGGGCTCGGATTACTTCTATGATAGGAAAAACCCCCGTATTCATTGATGTTGATAAGATTGCTGCTGCACTGAATTATGTGAGACCCGAGGGGGAGACGAATTTTCCTAGACCTGTTGAGAACCCCATTAATCAGGATTGGGTAAACCGAGAGATTTACACAAATAGGAGGGATGCGAGAATTCCACATTGGCCGGGCAAGTTTAAGCCGGCGTACAGGTTTCTCAATCAGGTGGTTTGTTATAATATTTATCCGAGGGGGACTGAGAACAAACCGCAGGAGAAGGTGGGGAACATTATGTGGGCATTTACTGATGAGGAGACTGTGTGTGACTGGGCTTTGTTTATATTTGGTGAGATGGTGGACTTTAGGGCTGTGTCGAAGAATGTTCGAATGCCTTTTCCGTGCCTAGTGACTTCGATTCTCCGGAGGGATGGCGTTCCAGGGACTAGATTTTATACGAATGATAGGTTGGATCCGGGGACGATGGATTCCACCATTCTTACTCGGAGTATTGCTCAGGCGAGGGGTGGTGTTGCTCAGGCTAGGGGCGCTGGAGAGTCATTGACCACTGCACCGTCATCGGAAGCATCTGTGAAAGAGTGGTTTAAGAAACTTTTCTGTCAGAATGTGGCTATCATTAAGAGCCAGAAGAAGTTGAAATTGGAGCTCAGGCAGCAGGCTAGGAGACAGGCGGAAGTGGATGATCAGTTGGGTTATGTGAGGCGTCAGATTGCAGGAGAGACTTCCGCGCCTTATGTCTCTCGCCGCTGGCCAGAGCTAGAAGTGAGTGATGATTTTGAGGAGCAGGATGCGCCAGACATGGACTCAGATGCATAGGTGGAGTTGCCGCATGGGGTAGTAGAGCTTGAGGTGGTGTGATGTGTGATTTTATGTGTTTGGGAGGAGTTTATGTTATGTTGCTTGGTATGTTAGGTGGTGGTGTGTTATTATTTACGTGTTGGGAGTGTTTTTGCTGTAACTGACATTATGTTGTTCGAACTTGAGGTTGGTGGAGTTTTTATATTATTTTCATATGTTTTGGGATGTTATGTGTATGAGTCTGGGTGGCGGCTAATTCGGGTAGTTGACCTTTGCACTTACATGGGCCGTCATCCATTTGCATGTTTCCTTCTCGTTTTGTTCACCAAGGTCATTACAAGCCGATAAAGTCCTTAGTTGACCCGGGACACGTGTATCACGCTCCTATATGCATGCTTAAATTCTTGTGATGAATATGTGGTAGTTTTGCCTCCCATGGGTATGAGATGGGTGGCTATGTGGTTTTGTGGACGCACATTTATCTCTAAACGTCATTTCATGTGCGAGATGTGTTAACTGTTTGCTAGGGCATGCATGTGTTGAATTAATGGTAGCGGTGAGTTGGAAATCCTGAAGGTGAACCGAATGTTATACATCGTGCATAACTCTTGTATCCCCGTATAGATGCTTGCTGATCGATGTTGATTATTTTATCCGTTGCTCGGGGCGAGCAACGCCTAAGTTGGGGGGTGTGATAGGCGCGTGATATTCCATATATAAGCGCCTAAGTAGGGGAGTTGGCGCGTTAGACGTGCGGTTTAATGCTATTTTCTGTTTAATGCGTGCTTGGTAGTGTTTTTGGTGTTTGCATGATTTTCCAGGTTGAAAGATGTCTTTGGTGCACTCTTGCATGGCTTGAAGCGGAGCTGGGCGTGGGAGTCGAAGGTTGGGCTTGGAATGCTGAAAAGGACGGCTTAAGGGGTCGGTATCGATACCCCCTATAGCCGTATCGATACTAGATGGTTATGAAGTGTGAGCAATTCGTCCAGAATGTTTAGTATCGATACCCATGAAAAGGGTATCGATACCTACGTCGCACGCGGAAGAAGGAGATAGGAGTTAGGTATCGATACCCTTATTAGGGGTATCGATACCGAGAGCTTACGGGGGGCAGATTCGAAACTACGTCGTTTTATTGGTCGTAGAACTAATTCTTTAAGGATTTTGTTCGTTTTTCATTAGGATTACTTAGTAAGTATAAATACCTAAGTTTAAACCCATTCTAGGGTTCCACAACTTTTACGTAGACTTTTGTTTCGCAAGTTTTCGGCTCCAGATTTGAAGTTCTTCGTTCGTGGTTACGCATTCAAGTTTAATTTCCAGATTTCCAGTGCCTTGTTACTTTGCGGATTGATAAGTAAATTTGAGTTTCTTCCTTTGCAATTACGGTATTGTTCTCTATTGTTTTTCGTATTTTAATTCCAAGCATGTCTAGATCTAAGATTATTTTGATTTCTGCAATTTATTTTAATATGTGTGAGTAGTCGTATTGAGTGCGGTCGCGGGACAAGGTGTCCCGTGGCTAGGCTGATTCATATTCCACCTCGGTGCCGAATCACTTTAATTGATGCGCAGTTTCTGAATACGGAACTTTTCTAGCAAACAAAACCCGGGCATCGCCCATTCTAAATTGCGCAGGAATTGGTGACAAGTGGTGTGCACTTGTTAGGAACTATTTCCATATTTTTAAACCTATTAATTAAATCATTGTGGCCCGAGTGAATGTGAATTAGACTAGTTGCGGGCACCGTAGTGCCCACGGCTGTGCTCTCCTGTTTAAATTCAGAGTTCAGTAATTAAATTAGTTCAATTTAGATAATTAATTAAACCAATTGAGCAAGGGGTGGCTACCTGAGAGCCAGTTACAAACATAGAACTGACATAGTTTGAGTGGAACACCGTAGACCGTCTCTGTGGTTCGACTCCGGTACTTCCGGATTTATTGTGCTGCACCGGTCGATAGTCCTACGCTTGGGACGAAATTTTAAGTTAATTATTAATCACCCGAACGGTCAAGCAACTACCCTCATAACTCTACTTCTCTCTCTAGATCTCCAGTACATTTCCTCCCTCCGGTGACTGACTTAACCGTCAGAGTGCCTTCCCGGACCACCACCGTCCGGGCTAGGCACTAACGTGGTTGTCTACGTGTGTAGGTTATCTCCACCGGCGAGCAGCAAGGGTTCAGGCGTGCTCCACTCTCTCCACCATTACCTATTCCACTCCCAAAGGTTCATAGAGCTCACTCCGGTGAAGGCACCTCCACAGTAGTCTTGTAGATCATTTTTTTTACCTGATGTGGTATTGTACCACACCATCTTTAGAGTATTTAGACTACTAACTGATGTCTGGAATCTGACGCTCACATGGAAGAGCAAAACCATCTCTCAACAGTCGACTTGTTTCTATGTGTGGTAATTTGTAGTTGTTTACCCTATTAGCTTTCATCACCTCAATGATACAAGCTTGTAATGATAAAAATACACGATTGAGACAATCCGATGACAAATCTTCAAACGATTTCTCTATGGCCCGAAAATAACTGAGATATATCTAAAACATTCATATCCGGACTCTGAGAAGGTTGAAATGATAAGCAAATATTGAATCCGTCCTTAGCTTCAATAAAAACGTGTGTTCTCGCATTAGGATCCGTTGCACTAGAGCTTGGCCATTTAGATTGAATAGCGGGTAAAACCTTTTCAATTCAACAGGACCGAATGACATCTCTAGTTACAGATACAATCGCTTTAGTCTCTAATGTCCCAGCTCCTCGATTTTTTCTATTATATTCCTTATTTGAAATTGAATGTGGCTTGATCACGCCTTCCTTAATTCTCCTATGCAAAACTGTTGTCGGGATATGCAAGGCGCTTGATAGTGAGCGGATGTTGGTTCGGCGACAAAGAGGAATTTTAGCGGTTCATTGACGTCAATTTCAATCCGCTTGCGGCCAACCGTTCTTGGCTTTCTGCTAGACACATTGACAGCCAAGCCATTGGCAATGCAAGCTTTCCCTCTTCTCCAAATTTGACGAATTGTTTCTAAGTTGACTAAGTACATTTCAGCAACAGAAGCAAAGCTACCCATTTTTACATTGAGAATTCCAACTTGTTGACTTTGTATCAACAAAGTTTCAAAGATTGTCTGGCGTTGTTCAGCTGTCGGGTTCTTTTTCGATGTAGGATCAAGGGAGGTTTGGGAAGGATAATCCATGAAGGATTCAAAAAGGTAGGTAAATTTTTAATGAAGGAAAGGAAGAAGTAGTGTGAAATTAAAAGAGATTAAGACAAGGATAAGAAAATTTTTTGGAGTTAATTAGACATCCCATAACAATATTTTACTTAGGATCCCACCCTATGTCTTTTAAATCTTTAAGATCCCATCCTGTAATTTTGAAAAACCCCAAAAAGCCCTTCACCATATTTTTGGTTCTTGATTTTCCTATATAATAATAACGGAAATTTACGACTTTCTATCTAATTTGTAACGTCCTAACCCATCCCACACCCCAGGTCATCCTAAACCATCCTAACCCATTTTCCTATTAACCCGTCAAAAAACTTTACCAACTTCAAACCCATCCCCCTATTATCCCGTGAAACAATTCTTTTTTACAGTCGTTAAAAAACCCTTCGTTATCCTTCCCATATTGAAACTGATTTCATACCGTTTCATCCCATCACCTATCCCAATCCTCAGTGGCGGCTCCAGCAATTCTTATAAGGGTGTTCATAAATACTTACACTAATATACTATCTCTAAAAACTACAATGATATATAAACTAGTAAAATTTATATATTCATATCAACGATGTTCCTTGAAGAAGTCGAGAACAGAGAACTTCTATTCTTTTTTTCTTTTTGAGTCAGCAAAAGCTAAAAGCTACAAAGTATTAGGTTTATTTTTGCCTAAAAAGTTAAACATGTTTTTTTGCTTTTTGACTAATTAGGGGGAAAGCAAAAAGCTTTTTTTGACTTATTTTGGCCTAAAATGGTGTAGGAGTTATTTAACTTGGGAAAGAAAAAAACTTTTTTGACTTATTTTTGCCTAAAATGCTGTAGGAGTTACTTATTACCCAAAACAAATGACTTTTTGAATCTCAAAAAAGCGAAAAACATGCTTAACTTTTTAGGCCAAAATAAACCTTAGTTTACTGAGTTTATTTACACTTTACCCCCTTTTTCTCTTATTGAGTTATTTATGGACTATTGGATTGTTCAAATTGGGTTGATTTGCACTTTGTGGGCTAATTTTTTTTAGGTGAGTGGTCATTAATTTTGGACTGGGTGTTCATTTATATTTCGAATGGGACTTGGGTGTTCATTCATATTTCGCTTGGGTGTTCAAAAGACAACTAACCTAAAATTTTTGACATGTATTCTAGGTAAAAAAAATTTGTTTGGGTTGTCAAGTGACCATCCTGACTAACAAGTAGAGCCGCCAGTGCCGCTCCTCCTCAATCCCGGATTTTACGTTACCAAACCCCCCATAGCACAGATTTGTAGCATCCGACCATCCCATTCCCAGAGTTTTACGGAAACCTCATATCGCGGAGTACAAAACCCACGAAAAGAGGTTAAGGCGGCAACTCCGGCAAAAAAAAAACGATGACGAAGCCTAACCGGCCGACGAGAAGGAGGCACATTCATGGCTCGTAAGTTGTCTACTCAGTATTACAGTACACCATGTTTTTTTGGGATTAATGAATCGATTTTTTATGTTTTCTGCAATACGTGTTTTTTACAGCGATTTCCATGGATTTTAGAGATCATGGATGTTCATAATCGTGGCTCACAAGTCTATTTCAGATTCGACGTCGTTTTATAGTGTTTGAGTTTTGCATGCCTCTAGTATTTTTAACAAACCCAGTTAGTGGGTTTTGAGGATTTGTAGAATAGAATATGGATTTGTGGAAGCTTGAAACATGTTTATAGTACCCATTTATGTTGGATTTTAGAGAGTAATATTGTTGTGGGTTTGTAGCCCTAATTAATGGTTTATTTGTATCCCATGATTAATATATCGTCAGTGGTAATTGTGCTAAATTATTTTAGCATGTTTTACTGGTTCGCCGTGAGACACGAGCCGGACGCTACGCAAGAAAATGGTAGGCCAATGTTCCAATTTTTGCTAGACTTAACTAGAGATTCAAAACATGGGTTATTGATTTTCCATAAACTTAACTAGAGATTCAAAACATGGGTTATTGATTTTCCATAAACTTAACTAGAGATTCAAAACATGGGTTATTGGTTTTTCATTTTCATGGATAACTGAATAGGCACTGTATGATCTTATTTTCTTTAAAAAAATTATTGAGCGCACGTTTTTGTATGTTTGTTTGTCTGCCACTAACGAAGGTGTATTGGATGTGTTGTTTATGGACACCCAAGCGTACTATGTTTATTATATGTTTGTTCAAATGACTCACCATTGTATTGGTAGAACTATGTTTATCAATTTTTGAACTAGTACAAATCCAAGCTTAGGAAATTTGATTGTTTGATTGACTCACATTGTTTTAGGGTAAAAATTGTACAAAATATGGTGACCCAGTGTACTATATATAGGAGTATATGAAATAAACTCAGAGGTCAAATATGGTAGAACAAAAATACGCCTTATTTAATTTGAAGCCCAGAAGTTCATTTTAGGTGAATTTGTACGTGGATTATTGGTTTAGCATGAGGTAATGTGAAATAATTTGACATGGTTTAATGATCCTTCATTTTTTATTACTATGAAATTATGAGTTGTTCTAAATTGCTTTTCAGGGGTTAAAACTACCGATGGAAATTCGGGTACGAAGCTTAAAATAGTGGAAAGGCCAAAGGTTGACGATGCCCCTACATCAAAAGAAAAATCCAAAACAATCGAAGGTAATAGTATACCCGACCTTGAAAATGGTGAAATCCATGTTAAAATTTTGTATACCATAAATTGTTAATTTGATTGGGGTTTTTTTTTTTTTTTGGGTTTTGTATCTGGTGTAGGGGACGATGCCGAGGAGGATACTCATTACCATTCTTCCTTCATTCATGGTCTAGGGCACCTGACTAATGAGCACAGTACTTTACTCAAAATCACCCATCGACAGTGATTTAAAGAATTGGTAAGTAATCAAGACTAAGGCATAGTTTTTCAAAAGATTTTAGCAACTCAGTTGCTAAAATCAACCATGATTTTAGCAAATGAGTTCAGCAGGTGCTAAAATCATGATTTTGAAATTAAAAAATGAAGTGGATCCGTGTATCGTTTTTCGATTTTTTTCGCACCAAATTAAAGTATTCCTCGTGTACTTTAATTCGGTGTGAAAAATTCAAAAAATAATACACGGAAACACTTAATTTTTTTATTTGAAATACCATGATTTCAGCACCTGCTAAAATCTTTTGAAAAACTATGCCTAATTCTCGTCTAAGAAGCAGAGATACCGACATGCAGCACGGATTCGAGACGACACGACACAGACACGCAAATAAGTTATTCTCTCAAATGAGAAATCCGTAACATATAGGGCAATGTCATGGAAAGGAATTTTCAAGAAATACCTCAAAAGAATTTTCCACGTATTTTAAGTTAATTTAAATATGGTTAGTCATATAACAATTATCCATTTTTCAACTTTGTATATCGAATTGATAAATTAAACCTTTTTTTTTTTTTTTTCTGAAGATCACATGCTAGCGAGTGCCTCAATAATTTTAGTTAAATATTTGTTCTTTTCTACTAACTAGACACGCCTGAAATGTTGCAACAAAAGACGTGTTTGAGCTCATATCTGTATTTTCTAATAATAATGTAAACGAAAAGAGAATGTCGACGAACACATGAACAAGAGTGTCCGAGGAGCATCGGAGTCCAACACGTGTCAAATACGGGCACGTCACCTTCTTCTAAGAGTTCTTGTTTCTTAGGTTCTCTGCAAGAACAAAGTGTTATTACAGAGCGAGACCATAGTATCGTTGCTCCAATATGAGCATTGGAATAGACTATATATCCAACAAGACCATATACTTAATATTTGGTCAAAAATTTTACGGTCCAAATTATATATCCATTTGTTTGAGGGTCCATTTGTTCATTACCCCACTATTCGTTCGAAGGGATGACATAATCTGTATGGGATTATAATCCCTACAATATCAGTACCATCAAACAAATGGACCCTCTGGCCCTGTTTGGCTGGTGGATTTGAGGCCTGATATATGAAGCGCCCCTCATCCATCTCCTGGTCCCACGTTATCTCCGGTCTTTGGCTGCGATTTCTTCCGCCCAGAGTAAATCACTGTAGGGAGATACAATCCACCTGCGGGTGGATTTGCTAACGACGAATTCAACCCTGTCGTTAGCAAATCCGGGGGGTTTTGGTACCAATATAGCCCTACAAATCCACCCTCCCTCTTGTTCTGTGTATCCCGAAAAAACAAAAAAACAACTTGAAGATCATCTAGCCAGCAGTTCGTGAAGATCAATTGGAAAAAAAACGTGAGTCTTTATGAATTTGGAACCAAGGATGAAAGGGGTACCGTTTCTGAACATCATCGATCCTAGCCAGCAGTTCGTCCTCTCCCTTTGTGGCTTTGACCGGCGGCGTTCGCCGTGATTTGATCGGTGAAGTTTGCAAGATCTAGAAGTGGGTTTCATGGGTGGAGTTGCTAGAGAAATCAGAGAGAGAGAGAGAGAGAGAGTAAAGTAATTTGATTTGGGAGTGGGTTTCTGGAAGTGGGTTTGTGAGTTTGTGTGGGTGTGTTTAGAAAGAAAAGTGTTTTATGTTCAACACCCCAGATTTCCGTGAATATGGTACCAAGTGTATACATTTATTTTTCTTCCACCACTCTTAAAAAAGTAGTTGACAAAGGCATTGTAAAATTATTTTGAGAATGAGAGTTGTAAAATTATTTGAATTTTGCACTCCATCATTATCTTTTTTTTTTCCCTGAATATTAATTTTTTTGACATCTAATATATTATAAATATATTTATGTATTTATTTATTATTTATTCTAATTATTATGTATTTATTCTAATTATAATGAAATTAATAAATTGGGGACAATTCAGTCATTTGTCCTCTAATCTACCCTCCAAATCCTCCTTCTCAAAAAACCATCCAAACACCTCATTACAAATCCACCCTTCTTAACAGGTGGGCCCACCCTCATTACAAATCCACCCTGCCGAGAATAGCCTTCCTTGAAACAAGCCGTGATCATCCTACCCCTATATTAAATGGTCGTGTCGTCTTATCCCATCCCTTGCTGTCTGTACAACAGGTGGAAGAGGAGAAGGAATGAGAACAACCCCTAACTCGTAACTCCTAACTTAAAGCAGGAACTCCTTCAGGAACTGTAAGTTATTAAAGGTTGTAATGCTCATAGCTACACTAACTCCTACCTCAACAACAACTCAAAACAAGCATAGCTTCATATGAGGAGACATAGCTTCTAATAACTACTCTACTACGTTAATAAACTACTAAAACTAGGAAGGCAGGAACGACTAACTGAATTAACAAAGAGGTATAAACTCAGTGTTCCTGAACATACTAGTCCTGAGCTAGTTAGGAGTAGAAAGAGAGATAGATTAGATTGAAATGTGGGAACGACTGCGAGTGAGGTTAAACGATGACTATAAAAAATAAACTCCTTAATGGGCTAGCAGGAACTCATAAATTTTTGCCGAGTCGATTTGAACGACCATTAGATTCATTACAATCCAACCTAAAATCAAACTTATTTAAATGTTCCTGCTATTCTATATTTCCTTGAAAAGGGTGCTCAACCTACAGAAACGGTTCAGGATATTTTTAAAAAGGCAGAGGTTTTTAAAGAATTTCGCCCTAAATTAAAGGAAATTTAATTAATTAAGGAAATACAAAAAGTAGAGAAATTTTCTCTACTTTTTGTATTTCCTCAAATCCACCCTCAAATCCGCCCTCATTACAAATCCACCCAAAATCAAATCCGCCAGCCAAACGCCCCGTCTATGTGCAAGTACCTAATCTAGAAGAATGTTTAACAATATTATATTGGATGAATAGAAACGGAATAGGCTCACCTTAGATTCAAGAGAGACAATTGGCTTAGTATAACCACGTCCGCTCATATCTCCTCAAAGTCGATTCCATATTTCCATTCACCCTAAAACCCCTAGAAAATTAATTCACATGGACACGAATATGCCTACCCCAAAAATGTAAATATCACAAAGATATTAGCAGAATCAAAACCGTGTCAAATGAAAGAACTCTCCATGCCTATTGAAAGAGAATGTTATAGAAGGGAAGACAAAGAAAGAAAAAAAAAAAGGTGGTTAGGATTTCTAGTCAGAAGTACCAGAAATGACGACAATTCAGAACAGAATCTAGGGTGATGTGCCATTTGGGGAGCTAGATTCTAGATTATGGCATCTCGGAAACTGCATTGGTTTTTTGCCACTTCTTCTAATTCTACCTTGACGTTAGAAGCCAGAACAGCTTTCAAAACTGGTTAAAAGTTGATTCCAAGAAGCATCAATGTTGATGTTGCTTTGCAAAAATCAAAAGTTTTGAGAAACACTCCCTAAATCAACAAAAGAGACACTCACTCCAATGACCACCAACCACTAATAGCAGGTAAAAAGGATTAAATTGATGTTTAATGCAATAATTGCTTCAAGGGCAAACACAACAAACAATCAACTTGAATCTAGAACAGAGAATGAAAAAGGACAACGCGTTTGCTAGAAGAGTTGATTAAGGAACTTGGGTGCATAGCAATGGATGAACTAATAAAGTTGGAGTTATAACAATAAAAAGCAAGAACAAAAGAATTGACTACAAGTAAAAATAATTTAGAGTCGTGTTTTGCAATGACAAGTAGTAATAAAAAGCGAAACTTCTTAAAAGGTAAACCAAACTAATAGCTAGTAAATGAAAACAACAGAATATAAATAACATAATAGTATGGTCAGAAGAAAGATGGTGTGACCCAGATAGGTGGGGTAATAGGACTTAAAGACTGTTTGCCATCATAGTAAGGCGTTCGGGTTCGGTCTTCCAAGTTGTAGATGTCCATATCTTTTCCACCTCCTCGCTTGTAAAATCCGTATGATTCGACATTGTCATCTGTGTAGTAGATACAATTGGGCTTAACTTCTGGGAATTTGGAAACATCAACAGATATGGAAGCATTGTCACCCAAGAACAGGGCATAGTCCCCTAAACTCGGAATCTCTGCGCATGTCCATTTGTTATTTATGTCCACCTCAAACACTAGAAATTCTGTAGCCCCATAATCAAATGTTGACTCATCTTCAAAAAAATGCCCCCCATCAATAATATCCTGATCAACATAACCCGGCAAGAAAGTCAGATCACAGCCATCTCGTAGGACGACAAGTAATCTCCCGGCTAACTCAACAATGTAGGCTCGCTTGCCCCCATCATTAACTCCAGAGATTCCTCCAACATGCTGAGCCAGAGTTGGATCGGGTCCTCCAACATCGCATCTAAAAACTTGGCCCCCGTAATTGACCCCATAAAATTGGCCCTTGTAATAAGTAACATCACAGAAACTCCCGTCTCGTGTTACTATTGTAGTCCACAACTTATCCCCGGGTCTCCAAAAAGCCAGCCGTGATTTTTCACCACATATGACCATGAGAACATAGTCATTATCGTCAGTACTTGGACTTGAAGATAGGACTGCCTTCTGTAGAAAAAAATAATTATTTTCCATTGGATAATCACCCTCTAAATACCTGTAAGTATCGAGATGAGGAAGATTAATTTGAACATGAGAAAAAGGATGAATTAGATTCATCTCCCCTTGTTCAGAGATGGTTACAAGCCACCCAAGCGACTCAACGCATCGTTTTCCCTTTGCTTCTGGTACAGAAAATTTCTGAATCATTCCTGGGATAATCCCCGGGCCTCTTGTTAGCCAAACAAAACTACGACTTACATCGTTTTTCTTTTCCTCTTCTTTTTGTTCTTCTACTTCTTCTTTTTCTTCATCTTCTTCTTCAGCCAGCATCAGCCAGGGAACTCTTGAACACCCTTTGAAGTTCTCCATCACTGCAGCCGACCGCCACGATCTGCAAACTCCACCAAAAGCCCGAAAATCTTCAAGGAAACCGATTCTTTCAGCAACGAGGACGATAAGATCTCGCTGGAGTTCATCCCAATTCCCCATCTTCTTTTTCTTCTTCTTCTTCTTCTTCTTCTTCTCTTGGATTCGGCTTTACTTAGATCTGAACAACCCAAAAGAAGGACCTCCACGAGGATAGAAGTCTGAACAGGGAGAGACCGAAAGCAGTAACTAGGATGGCACAACTCAGGATGTATTTGGTGCAACGGGCTCACGGGACCAAGTAAGTGTTCCAGTTTCAATCACACTGCAGGGGTAACAGGTAAGGGTAGGCAGATGACGTGGCGTCCCGATTATAGTTGTAACCCCGTTAAGGGAAAAGGCGAACGCCGTACCACATAAAATAGCTTCCCCATGCCAACTCTATTTTCCTAGTCCTAGTTGGAAATGGTACTACCTCATTCTTTCCTTAAAAAGAGTTATGTATTTCATTATGAGTTATTTCTAAATAAGTGTGATACGGGAAAGTGTTTGGTCCTAGAAAAGAAACCCATAAAAATATTCAAAAAATATATCCAGCGGGTAAAATTCACTTGGTACACTATTTGAATAGTGTACCGGGTGAATTTCACCCGTTGAATGTATTTTCTAAGTGTTTTTATGAGTTTCTTTTCTGCTACTATACTAGACCTCGTGTGATATTGAAAATTAATAAATAATAGTTGTTCTATTATTTCCTTAAAAATAGGTTCTTTTTTTAAAAGTTAGTGGGTAAAGTTTACTAATAACAGAAAATTGGTCCAAAGGCCAAGTTTGAGACTTTAAATGATGTTTAGTCCAGCCTAATTTATTTTAAAGCATCCAATACATTGATAAGAAAATTTTGCGGTCTTAAGGACAACACTAGACAAAAATACCATTAATGAAGTAGGAGTAATAAAGTCTTGCAGGTGGAAGAGGAGTAAAGCCATTAAGTGGACCAAGTAAGTGTTCCACTAGAGGTGTCAAACGTGCGTGCCGTGCCGTGTCGTGTCATTCAACTTCCATGCCAACCGTGCTTCATGTCGTGCCCATTTACTTCATCGTGCCATGGCGTGCCGTGCCAATAGTGCTACGTGTCGTGCCGTGCCGTGCTTTTTTGAAGTCGTGTCATGTCGTGCCGTGCCGTTGACTTAATCGTGTCGTGCCGTGCCGTTCCTTTTTTTTATTGTGTCGTGCCGTGCCTTTTTTGTCGTGTCGTGCCGTGCCTTTTTTTAGTCGTGCCGTGCCAACGCCGTGCCTTTTTATCATGTCATACCATGCCGTACTTTTTTTAATCGTGTCGTGCGGCCCTGCCTTGTAGTTTATTTCACATAATTGGGAATATGCATGGATTTTTTTTAATCGTGCCGTGCCATGTGGCCTTTGTTGGCGGCTTCGATTATTAAACCCAACATACATTTAGAGTTAGTACAAAGTTTGATTGAATACTGAATAGTATCTATTACTGCGCATGGTTGTTTCATTTTCTTTCTTTAGTGTAATGGTGTAAGTGTAAAACTTTTGTATTCATTGGCATTTGGCTAGCATATAAATCTAGTATATAAACTTTTGTACTCAATCGTGTATTGTGCCACGCCTTTTTAAATCGTGCCGTTTACAGTTTACTTGATCATGTTTTTGCATGAATTATTGAATCATCTAACAATAAAGAACTAAAGAAGCTTGGAAAATGAAGTTCCCAAATTCAAACTAGCAAAATTTGTTTGATGCCGAACTTCAAGCACAAGAGAGTAGGAAGTTTTCTACACCATTTTGATCTAATGATTATTCAAATTGGCAAATCATTATTTATAGCACTAATGATTGTTAAATTAATCTAAATTTTTTAACAAAGTGGGTCCCTTAAAGTCAAAAGAATAATAAAAAATTAAATGGAGCACATTTTACTAGTGAGAAAATTTTCAATACAATGGTTATTTGTAACGCCCAAGGGGATGAGAAAGTATATAAATATTTTCAAAACATTGGTTATTTTCATTTAGCCAGTGGAAACACATATTTGAATACATGACGCCCGTAGGTCTCACATGATGCCCGGCGGCATTGGTATGGGCACGAAAGACTCTTGCTTGCCACCATTTCCTTGAACCTTGCTTCCATACACTTCTTGTAATGCTCCTTTGTTAGCCTCTCCACAGTGTCCATAAGCTCAACGGATATACCATGATTCATCAAGTTCATAATTAACACAACAAAAAAGAAAGTAAGTCAGTAAAAAACTTGTTAGAATACTATAGCTTCAAATATATATAATTACACGGGGAGTAATACTACCTCTAAGAAGCCCCAGTTCTCACAACCATCTTTGATCATCTCCATTGTTGTTGCTCTCTCTTCACCATTCAGTTTCTCCATGTCAGACTGGGAAATAAGCCATCTCTCTCTCTCTCTCTCTCTCTCTCTCTCTCTCTCTCTCTCTCTCTTCACACACACACATAGAGAGATTGCCCAGAAGCAACAACCTGAGTAAAACAGCCCAAACGTGCGTGTTGTACCTAATTCAGTCAAGGTAACTGAGTTACCAAGGCCTCAGACTAGTCCATCATAGGCATATCATGGTACGAAAGCAGCCCAAATTTGGGACGGCACGGCACAACATAGATTGCCCAGAAGCACGGCACAGTTCAAAGGACACATAAAAAATACTGCCCAGAATCATAGGTCACACTGCCCAGAATAAGGAACTAACAGGGTACCAATTAGCTACAAGCTAAACAAGTATAAATATCACAACAGATGTAGCCCAACAGCACTGCCCAATTTGGCAGCCCAAGCTAGCAGAATCCAATTACAGTAGTACTATTCAAGCACTGCCCAGAAATGGATACGAACTTATCACGTTGGATACGAACTTCCTCAATTACTGTAGTACTATTCAAGCACTGCCCAAATTACTCTTAGTTGCAATTAGATTGCCCCGCCAAGATAACAACCAAAGGCATACTTCCATCAAAAAAATTCTGAATGTATCATCACTAGCAGGTTAGCATACCCAAATGCATAAGCAAGTTAACCACCTCTACCCAGAAACACATCAGTGGCCAGCTATAAGTCACACAACTTTGAAACACAGAGAAGTGCACAAACAGCTATAACTAACAGCCCTAACAAACGCAACAACTGCCCAGAAACACAGATTCAGTACACCAAATAACTCAGATTTTGAAACTCAAAGCAAGCAAAACACATCACTGCCCAGTTCAACAGAGATTCAGTTTCAGAGATTCAAAGATTCAAAGCAACAACCAAAGTGCAGCAGCAGCAACCATAAAAGTGCACAAACCCAGAAACAATAACAACAAACTGCAGCACCTAATAATTACACAATTTACAGAATCAGAACTCAGCAACCAATCTGCAGCAGCAACAACAAAAGGCTCAGTTGACACATCACTGCCCAGTTCAACAGAATCAGAATTCCCCAGAAACACCAACTAGTACAGTGTGTAAGCAGATTCAAAGTGCATACCAGTGTATAACCAAATACAGTGTACAGTCTATCAGAATTCTCATCAACATGGAATGCCTCCTTCCATGGAGGCTCATATCAAACAAACAGATTGAGACTAGCAAATAATGGCAGCAGCAGTAGGTGGAACACTTACATTGCCCAAACAAGCTTTAGTAGTCCATCATAGGCATAGCTACATAAATGGCCTCAGTAGTCCATCATAGGCATAGCTACATAAATGGCTCAATTCAACATCATTGCCAAATGCCAATTCAGTTAATAACACATAAATGGCTCAGAATTCACAAACAAAACTTAACAACAACCAGCCTACCATTTGTATCATCATCATTGCCCAAATTCAAATACTATAGCACATAAATTGAGGGCTCAGAATTCACAAAGATAAGTACATATCATTTTTGGCTCAGGTTTGCTTCATCATAGCCAAAAACTGAAATGGATGCAACATTAAGTTGCCATTTAAGACCCTCATAAGTTGCAAATCACAATTCAGCTAATTTTGTAAGTTTTAACATCGTGATAAGGGGTTGTGTCTGTGGCTTATTCATTTCAGACTAAAACGAGACACACACACACCACAAGAAATAACAACTGAAGCGGGGACAACATCATGTTGCCATAAGTTGCCACACCCACACACAGCTGAAGTGGTGGCAACATGAGCGCCCCCCCCCCCCCCCCACACACACACACACACACACACACAACTGAAGTGGGGGCAACATCATGTCGCCATAAGTTGCCAACCCACTTCAGTCCACATACTAAAATGAATAAGCCACAGACACATACCCCAGCATAATAAATGAATAATAGGTACAAAGAGGATGCCATCAATCACTATCTATATCGGAGTCTGCAAAATAACCTCTGAATTCATCTTTACCTGAGCCTTTTTCAATTCCAAGGCGTGCATCTTCCCAATCTTTCAAGCACATGAGACAATCCAAAATGTCTAGAGCTAGTCTGCTCCTCTTCTCATCCAACACTCTTTTACCTGCACTAAAAGCAGATTCCAATGCCACTGAAGACACAAGAGCTGTTAGTAGATCACGTGCCATGATTGAAAGAATGGGATAAGTCGTTTCATTTTTTTCCCACCATGCTAAGATATCAAAATTAATCAAGTCATTCGCACTAACTGATTCTAAGTCCAAATATTTAAGAAGTTCATTGCGTGAAGTTACAGTGCTACTTCCTAATCCTAAACTTGAACTAAGCAAAGACCAAGATGCATCATTACATGTAGAAGAATAGGTCAAAGAGGCAGCAGTAAGTGAAGTAATTGCACCAAACTTAGATTCATATCTAACATACATGGCATTCAATAAATCAATCACAACATCAGAAGAAGGTAAAGTAGTAATACATAAATTCGTATCAATCTCTCTTAAGAGCACTGAAACACCCGCTACCATAATCCTAGGGTCCATTACCGCAGCTAACATGTATAGTGGTGGCATTTCCTCGAAATATTTTATAAATTTTTCTTCCATATCCATACAAGCATTTACAAAAATTTGTGTGTGACCTGTGAATACGAAAATTGAGACTGATATTGTAGAGATGATTAAGCACAATACAAGAAGTAGGATAACGAACAGCCGAACAAGCTAACGTAGCAATATAAAACACTTTCAAAAATTTCATGAACTCAAAACCAATTTTCCAATCAGATGGAGTTAAAGGATCACCACGATACCTTTGGTTAACAAAAGCAGATATCACATCACTATATTTCCTACAAGACTTTAACATAAGGTAGGTCGAATTCCAACGAGTCACAATATCAGAGTTCATACATTTTGCTGTCACATTGTAACGTGTAACACACAATTTATCAAATTCTTGTTGCCTAGATGAGGGAGTACCAATAAAAGAACATCAGCTCTAATTTTTGTAATCTGTGGTGCTATATGTTTCAAACCATCTTGCACAACTAAGTTAATCACATGGCACACACATCGAACTTACAATAATTCACCAAAATAAGCAGGAGTCAAATTTCTTTTAAACAATGGAATTGAAGCAGTATTAGCACTTGCATTGTCCAAAGTAATGCTAAAAACTTTATCAACAATTTCATAATCCCTAAAAACACCCATAATACTTTCAAAAATATGATCAGCATCATGAGGAAACTCCACTAAACGGAAAGCAATAATTTTTTTTTGCAAAGTCCAAATAGAGTCAACATAATGAGCAGTCACACACATATAACCACGATTATTTATTCCAGACCACATATCAGAAGTAAAAGCTATTGCACCAAGTTCAGCAAGTTCACAAATCAAACCTTTTCTAACATCATTATATGCTTTCATTGTATCACTACGGGTTGTATTTCTAGAAACTTTACCAACTTCAGGATTCACACAATTTTGCATAAAATATTCAAATCTAATATCATCACCAAAAGTAAATGGTTGTTCAGCTGCGGCTACGTAACGGGCTAATCCATCTCTCATTTTTTCTTTCGTATAAACAAAATCCGCCAAAGTACTCACAGATTCACCACTCGCCATTTTATCTGGATGTTTATTTTTAATATGTCTACCATGATGCCCTGTTCCAGTATCACTTACACAAGTATAAACCACGCCACAATAATTACATACAGCCCTAGCTCATATGCCAATACCATTTTCATCTTTAAAGTGTTCATCTAAAGAGAAATGTTTCCATACCCATGACGTGCGTTTCCTTTTTGAACCACTATAGGTTGAATTAGTAGGAGTGGAATCTGTTGGAGTAGAACCAGAAGGCCCTGTTGTAGTGTGAACAATGTTTGAAACAGCTTCACCTACACTAACAGACTCCAAACCAGGTCCCCGTGGAACCTGTCCCTGTGGTGCAACAGGGTTTGCACCATGTTCACCGTCAGACCAGGGAGAGTGGGGGTTACCATCCCCCACTCCAAAATCAAAATTACCACCTTCCATCTACACAAAAAACAGCATAATCAGTGGTGAATCTCAATAATGAAACCCAAAATACAATAATGAAAGTATGATACACAATAATAATCTTACCAATAGTGAGACTTAGGGGTTTTGGGTGAGTCGTGACTGGTGATCAAACCCTAGACCAAACCGATGATTAAAGACACCCAAAACCCTAGCTAGAAGGCCTAGAAGCACAAAACAAAGAGAGAGAGAGAGAGAGTCTTACCCTTCGGATGAAAGAAATCGGTGGTGGTAGTGGTGAATCAGTGGTGGTGGTGGTGAATCGGAGGTGGTGGTGGCGAATCGGGGGGGTGGTAATCGGTGGTGGTGGTGGTGAATCAGTGGTGGTGCTGGTGGTGAATCGGTGGTGGTGGTGGTGAATCGGTGGTTGTGGTGGCGAATCAGTGGTCGTGGTGGTTATCGGTGGTGGTGGTGGTGGTGAGTCGGGGGTGGTGGTAATTGGTGGTGGTGGTGGTGGTGGTGGTGACTGGTGGTGGTGAATCCGTTGAGAGAGAGAGAGATCCGTTGAGCGTTGAGAGAGAGAGAAATAGTACAAAAGAGATTGAAGAGAGAGAGAGTGAGACAAACAGTACAGAAGAGATCGAAGAGAGAGAGAGAGAGAATTAGGGTTAGCACGACTGGAGTGGTGGTGGGCCTTATAATGGGGTATTTATACCCCCCCCCCCCCCCCCCCCCACCACCACCACAATGCCTAGGCTACCGGCAACAAATTTGTGCACATAAAATGGCTTTTAGACCCCACTTTGTGGTCCCGCATGAATAATCCGAACCGTTAAATGATTTCAAAATAACGTTTTGTACGACCTTGCAAAAAATCACGTCAATTGGATATGCGTAAATGATAGATCCAAAACTGCAAGTTTTGAAATCAATTGGATGTGCGTAACATGGATCAACGAGTTACGAATATCCAATTGACCTAATTTTTTGCAAAGCCATACAAAACATTATTTTGAAATTAATTAACGGTTCGGATTACTCACATGGGACCAACAAGTGGGACAGCCATTGTAAAAAATGAACAGTGAATATCGTCATAATTGTGTTGCGATGAAGGGCCTTTCAAAATCCAATAGACGAAAAAATTGACGAGAGTCATTAAAACACCAACACAAACAAAGTGAACGGTGTGGATCGTCATAGTTGTGTTGCGATTGTGTGGCTATCGTACTATATACTATAACGTAATAGCTTGGTACATAACCAACTAAGTTCGATGTATGGAATTGAAAGGCAGATGCAGACTCGTTTTTTCGAATGTTCGATCTAAATCGTTACGATTTAATATCTTATCGATTCTATCATTCTCCCCAAAATCGATGATCATCCGATATCGGTAACCACACGATCAGAACACATTTAGTGCCTCTCGTGGAATTTCAGTACTATAATGCTCCACATCAATGTCACCTAACCAAAATTTTCCAAATCAGAACCGTTAGATGTATTGAAAACGTCGTTTTAAGGTCCTATGCAAGGATTTGGGGAAAAAAAAACCATCTGGAAGGGCTTGATTGGACAAGGTTTTCGTAAAGTAGTTTTACGAAAACCTACTCCGATCAACTACTTCCGGGTAGTATTTTTTGCAAAATCCCCTCGTAGGACGCTGAAAACACGTTTTAAACACATCTAACGGTTCCGATTGTCGAAATTTGGTCCGGAAAGTGGAGCCCCATTATTGTATTGTGTGTCTGTGATTTGAATTTGAATTTCCTATAATTCCTATAATTTGAATTTAATTCCTATGATTTGAATTTCTATCATTTTTTTATAAAAATAATTTGTAATTTTTTTATTTTTTTGTCCATATATCTCTCTCTCTCTCTCTCTAAAAAAATTATTATTTTAAATTTTTTATATTTTTTTATTCATGACTTAGTGACTTACTTACAACTTGCAACTTGCAAAACACTAATTTTTTAAATTTGTTATTTTTTTCACAAAAAAAAATTTGGTATTTTTTTTTTCAAAATCTTTATTAGACAAAAGGCAATGTATCAATTATCAAACATGACAAAAAATATTTTAAAAGCTTATTTTATTTTTTTGGTCCAAACTCTCTCTCTCTCTCTCTCTCTCAAAATAAAAATATAAAATTAAATTAAATCAAATAAATCAATAAAAATTTTGTAACTTCTTTTTCCCTCTTGTTTATTTTTTTGTTCATGACTTAATTTTTTTTAAACTTGATATAAATATATATTTCACTAACACAAGTTACACAACCAAAAAATAATTATATTTTTATTGTTGTGATTATCAAAAAATACATACAAATAAATTATTTAACATTTTTTTTTCCTTGTGCCGTGCCCGTGCCGAGCCTCCATGTCATGCCGTGCCAAGCCAACTTACATGCTCGTGTTATGCCGTGCCCGTGCCGTGCCATGCCCGTCATAGTTCATACTTCCGTGCCGTGCCAGGCCAACTTCCGTGCTCGTGCCCGTGTCGTGCCGTGCTAGCGTAAAGTCGTGCCATGCCGTGCCTCGTGCCCCGTTGAAGACCGTGTCGTGCCGTGCCACGTGCCACCTTAGCCCGTGCCGTGCCCGCTCATTTCCGTGCCCCTGCCGGCCCGGCCTGGCCCGTTTGACACCTCTATGTTCCACTTTCAATCACACTGTAGTGGTAACAAGTAAGGGTTGGCAGATGACGTGGCGTCCCAACCATGGTTGTAACCCCGTTGAGAGAAAGGAGAACGCCGTACCACATAACATAGCTTCCCCAACTCTATTTTCCTAGTCCTAGTTGGAAATGGTACTACCTCATTCTTTCTTTAAAAAGAGTTGTGTATTTCATTATGAGTTATTTCTAAATAAGTGTGATATGGGAAAGTGTTTGGTCCTCGAAAAAAAAAACCATAAAAATATTCAAAAAATGTATCCAACGGGTAAAATTCACTTGGTACACTGTTTGAATTTTACCAAGTGAATTTTACCCACTGTTTGAATTTTACCAAGTGAATTTTACCCGTTTGATAAATTTTTTGAATATTTTTATGGGTTTCTTTTCTGCTACTATACCAGACCTCGTGTGATATTGAAAATTAATAAATAATAGTTGTTCTATTATTTCCTTAAAAATAGGTTCTTTTTTAAAAAGTTAGTGGGTAAAGTTTACTAATAACACTAATAATATCTCCATCATGGGTAATAGTAGAAAGGAAAATTCTAAAATCAGCCCAAAAGGCTGACATTAAGGTTTAAAATTGCATTAAAATGTGTAAAAAGTATATAGAAAATGTGAAAACGTATTGAAATATGTAAAAAGTGTGTTAGAGATCTGTGTTTTATTTATTTATTTATTTATCTTTATCTGTTCTTAATGTCTCTAGTCGTAATTGAAAAACAATTGATGGAATGTTTTTTAAACAAGGAGGAAGTACCGTAGTAGAAACAAAATTGGGAACAGCTGTTCCTTTTTCTTTCTTTTTTTTTCTTGTTTGTTTCCCTTCTGGATGTGAGTAATTTCGACGACACGTGTAGCTTTTAAGAAGAGTAATTATTCAGTGCTTCTCCACTCTTTACCACCACATGATATGGAATCATGGATGATCTTGACCCAAAAGTACCAACACTTGGCGCTAGAGTGGTCTGGAATACCACTTAGTTGAGCACTCAATAATATTCCCGTAACACATCCAACCCACAATTTAGATTTATTTTTTGGTTTTACTTAAAATATTTTTTCATTTGCTAGTTTTGTGTTGATTTTTTTGTGGATTATTGGTTCGTTACAATGAGAGAAATCCAAAACTTTAAGAAAATAATTAAAAAATTCACTAAAGACAAAAATAATCCAAATTTTGTTATTCACAAAATTTTTTGTTTACCTAATATTTTTTTATTCTTTAGATTCCCTCCGTCGAGACGAACCAATAATCCATGAAAAATCAATACAAAATTAACAAAAACAAATTTTTTGAATAAAGACAAAAGATATTTGCCAAAGCACCCCTAAATTCTTGATTCTTCACTCTAGAGTAAATTTTTCATTGACCCTATGCCAATGACGGAACAATGTCGGGCCCCGGAGGCGAGTGCCCAGAGCCAATTTAAAGGAGAAGTCCAAGAAGTACAAGTTTTAAGGGTTGTTTATTTTTGGATGACTATACGTTTACAATATGTAGAGCTCGTCAAGTATATCAATCCCATAAAAATTCGCTTGATAAAATAGATAACTTTGGACTATAAGAACACTGGAATCTAAAAGTCTTAAAGGCCCATGGATCCAACGGCTTCAACGGCCCACATCCTCTATAGCCCACACAGCGAATGCCTTTGTGAACTCGCCCACTATCAAAATTAATTGCCCAACAGCCCAACTTAAGCCCACCCTAATCACAAAACAACACTGATATTGAAAAATAAAAGAGGTCAAAGAAAATGGTAACCCAAAAAAAAGGGAGTAGATATTACAACAAAAGAAACGCCACTAATTAAATGTCTAGAAACGAAGCCGCAGTTCTGTTGACAACTTCTTGTCCCCTCTTATGAAAGTGATTTGAAGACAAAATATGCATCAAGTTGAACTCCAAAACCACCATCCGTCGTAAGTTTCGAGTAACCGCCGTTGTTCGCAGCTGATAATGATGTCAAAAATTGATGTTTTGAAAATCTAAAAGAAAGAAAAAAAGGAAAAGAAAAAATTCCTCAACTCAACCATCACGTGACCAATAGGGGTGTTGTGTCCCCGGAAAGATCCGTAGTATCTTGGATTGCAAATGAACCAGATTGTTCGAGTCTCGGCTCAATTTGTTTAGTATTCAAATCGAGCTCAAGCTCGAGTACTAAACTCGTTTGGTAAAAGAACCAAGCTCAACATTCGAACTCTCAAGGCCGGTCCTGATGTTTCAAGGGCTTAAAGCGAGAATAAAAAATGGGCCCTTTACAAATTCTTAAGATGAGTGTAGAATAAAAAAATTAAAAAAACTTTCCCAAATTTTCATACTACCAAAAAACTTATCGGGTGAACCCGCTTAAGATTGAACTAATTCATTTTTTTTTTCTTTCTTTTTCTTTTTTCAGATCTAGACATATACTTTTTAAGAGGCATGTGAAATAAAAATCTACCAATGCCCAACATAATCTCATTGTTAAGAGTTTAAGACTATAAATTAATTATTAAAGATGGTCTCATTACTCCCAAGCAATATGAAATCCAACGGATAATTTTTTCTCAAACTTTCCCTTATTCCCTTATCTCCTTTATAGTCCTATCTATGCAAGTGAAAAAAAATATAATAGAACAAGGTAAAGAGGACAAACACAATAGCATAAACAATTCCACTCATATTAAAGGAAGTGAGTCATTAAGCCCATTCCAAGTTAAATTAAGGTGGGCTGGTGGGTTGTTTTTTGGTCTGCTTTGATTGGTTGTTTATTGGGCCTACTTTGATGGGGTGTTTATTAGGCCTTTACATTTAAGTCAAGGTGGGCTAGTGGGTTGTTTTTGGACAAATATATTCATATGACTACTACTCATGGGGGTCCCTTAAAACTAGCCTTTTTTGGTAGGCCTAAAGCCCAAGCACCTTGGGCTTTAGGTCAGGGCCGATATTGCGAACGCTCGACTCGGCTCAGCTAAAAAAAACTTGGCTTGTTTTAATAGGCTTGGCTCCTTTATAGAATTTCGTTAAGTAAATGAACCGATTAGGCTTGTTTTGAAAACAAGTCGAACTCGAACTCTGTTTTCTTAGCAAACAGACGGAGCTTGAACTCACAAAACTAGGTTCGGCTCGTCTCGTAACTCTTTTTTGCACTCTTACTATAGTATCCAATACATTTCTAACTGGTGAGAAAACTCTCAAACGTCGGCCGTGAGCACAAAATTTCCACACATAATTTGCTTTCATTAAGGAATAAGGGTAATGTTACAGTACACCCTCCCTTTTGGATTCATATATGAGATTTAGTGGTTAGAGGTATGAAAGGATGTATGTTATGCACCCTCATACGGATAGTCACATAATCTCAGGTAAGTCCACAAAATCTCATATTTAGTCCATAAAAGCTCAAATCATTAAAGTTCTGTTTGGAACATGAGGAAGGGAAGGAAAATAAAATGAGAGAAAAGTAAGAGAAAAATCTCACTATTCACAAAACTTAATTTTTTTTTATTTTCCCTCATCTTTCTCTCCAAACCAAACAAGAAGAGGGAAAATTTTCTGTTTTCCATCCCTTTTTCTTTCTTTCCTCATGTTCCAAACAGAGCCTAAATCACATATTTGGTGCATACCTCATACAACTAGTCACAAAATATCATATCAGTAATCACAACAATAAATATTGTAACACCAAAAACACAATAAAGATGACCACAAAATCTCATATGGTCAAAGGTGGCACAAAATCCTACACGCATATATGGCGCAATCTCAGCCGTCTATCCGTATGAGGTGCATACCGTATACCCTTTCATACCTCTAGCCACTAATAAATCTCATATTTAAGCCCAAAAGAGAGGTGTAAACAGTAGCATAACCCAGGAAGAGATATGTCCTTCAGACGGACCGGACTGTATACAAAATTTCCACCCCATTTGGTGGTGTGCTATCCTTTGTAGAGGTGTTCAACATTAAGCTCTCTCTCTCTCTGTGTGTGTGAAAGTACTCCATAGTCCATACAATCAGCAACCAGATTGTGCTTTGATTAATGCTACTGTGCGCACCTGCCCTTTTGGCATATGGAGACTCACTAAGTCTCGTATAAACTCACAAAATTTCATATTCAATAAAATAAACTCTCATATCTATAATCACAAAATTAAATATTAGAAAACCGAAACACAATAAATAAGACCACAAAATCTATATGGACATGAGAAAGTTTTGCAATAAAAAAATAGAAAATACTTGCAACCGGTTGGTCACTGGGCCCACACTTGGCAATTTAAAAAAAAAAAAAACCATAAAACTCTGAACCATTCGTTCTTCTCTTCTTCTTGACATCGATACATACAGAGAAGAGAGAGGTCAGTCGTCTACGACCACCACCGGCGTTCCCCCACCTCCGTCGACGGCAACTCCAGCCCCAGTGTTCCCCAATCTCCGTCGATCACCACCACCGACGAATCCCACCACCACCAAATCACAGAAGCTCCTACCATTTCATCTCTCTCTCCAGAGCGGCTGTATCTCTCTCCTCCCTAATCAAAGACCTTCCGTCACCAGGGGCACCACCACCAAGCCGTACGACCACCACCACAACGTCAGCGCTGGGCCAACAACTTACCAAAGCTAGTGAATACTGAGAAGAAATTTCAGATCAGCTTCCTCCTCCCCTTAGTTTACGACATAGAAGAGGACCACCATGAAGGTCTCTCTCTCTCTCTCTCACACACACACACTCACACCGCTTTTTTCATTCATTAAGATATCCCCTAATTGGAAACCCTAATTCTTGAAAAAAACTAGGGTTCCAATTTGAGAACCCTAATTCGAATTTGCAGAACCCTAATTTGAAAAAGCTATGTCGCAATGGATACTCTATTTTACTGATTTACCTCAACAGTGAATTTTTACGATTTAAGGGTAATTGCCAGAATGTCAACGATTTGGGCATCAAAGAAGAAGTGTTAGATTTAATTCTTCCTCCACAATCTCAGAATATGACTGTTGAGCTTGAAAATGAGTTGCTTTGCTATCTCAACCAACATATGTTTTTAATTTCACGAGATGGCGGCACTTCCCTTGCATCCAGGTGACAAAAAACTGGGAGATTTGGAGCTTGTTCATCCCTGGTTGTTATTTCAATGGAGTTCTCTCAATCTTACTCGATATAGATACTTCTATATTCTTTGCAAGTGTGATTTATTGTTATTTTGCTCTTTTGAAAGTGCTCCTTCAAAACTTATCTAAGGTTTCATATGAGATACCAACTTAGGGATCATTTATTTTCATCACGCGCAATATATGAGCGTAAATGGTTATTTGGATGTCCCACGTCAGGATTTGAGTTCACTATTTGCGACTAAATCTTTCAAAATCAAAATGAGATTCATATCTACTCAGTGATGCTCATTTTGTCACATAGCAAACGGGCATTTTTTAACTGTCACCACTCATGCATTTGTCATGGTTTGAACTTTGATAGAAATGAAGGTGTTGTAGTATCCGTTTATGCTTATTAAAAAAATGCAACCACATATGAATATGAGTTATGATATTAATTTGTGTTTGTAAGTTATGGAGTTTGTTTTTTCTGTCTTCATATTCCATGTACAGCTTTTGGAGAATTCAGTTTGGTTCAAATGGTGGCGTCAGCATAGCGCAGGAAAGGAAGCCAGCTATCACTTTTTTGCAAATATTGTCATGGCACGTCCCTGAAAATGAGAGGGATGAAAGACTGTTGGTACTTTAGTTGATTTCGGGTACTTTTCATTGGGTGGAGGATTTGTTTGAAATTGGTAAACATGAATTCTCTAGTAGTGTAGCACTACTACAAAGTTTTTTGTGCAGAACTGGTAACTGCAGTTTTTATTTCTTGAGAATAGCACGAGTGTTTCTTTAGCTGGTTTTGCATGTTGTGACCTCTAAAGTATTTACCTTTCCTTTGAAGTTAGTCTGCCATCCCCCAGCATTTTCCAACTTGATCATGTAATATAGTTGATTTGAAGGGTTGACTTCTGTCCACCATATGCGTCTGATGGTTCAGGAAATTAAGTGCAATGGTTAAATTGGATGTTCCTATCTGGAGTGCCCACCCTAAGTGCATTTGTATACTTAAGAGGTTTGCCGTCTTTCACTTGCATTGTTTCGTTGGGTTCCTCTAGTTATGTGGTCTTGTCAACCTCTTCTAGATGCAAATGGGATCAATTCAAAATGAGAATCATCCCCTGAATTTATGTTTATAACTTTATTAGATGTTTAATAAGTGTTGGTCTATATCACCATAATTTATTATTGGAGCAACAGGGGAGACTTGGTTCATTGTTGTGAGGAGGAAGATGTGGTCTCTATATATGTCTGTAGTCTTATTTTCTTGCTGCTATTAGTTTCAGTTTTTTTACCTTTGAATCCACGCAATTACGTGAGTTGTATATTCATAACTTTATTGCTTATTCTAATCATGCACTACAATTCATGGTTGTGTGCATGTGTTTGGGGGTAATCTTGATCCCCTCTTTGAAGAATTTAGGAAAATTTCAATATCCATGACCAAAGTGGTCGTATTGGATATTTAGTAACAGATTCTTGGGGATGGCAAATGATTTGGGCTCTGAATTGGGTTTAGCATTATTTCTGGTTAGATTCTTAGGGACGTTAGATTAATCAATTTTGCTGCTGCTGCTGCTGGTCTCTCTCTCTCTCTCTCTCTCAAATCCATTTGGTGTGTGACTTCTATGTAAAAACATCTACCTTCTAGCTTAGCTGTTTGAGTTGTTTTTTGTAATGTTTTTGTGCTTTACGGAATAAAGGGAAAGCATGTGAATACAAAAAAAAAAATGATGGCTACATGTACTTGGACTGACTACATATTGCTACTGAGAAACTATATAGCCAAAATGTGAAATTGATGAAGCATTGGAGTTGAATTTGAATTTGAATTTGAATTTGAATTTGAATTTGAATTTGAATTTGAATTTGAATTTGAATTTTTTTGGGTAAACAGGAGCATGGGAGGGGAAAGGTGTTGGAAACAGTGGTGGAGATACAAGACAGGCACGACACGGCCAAGGAGATAGCAAAAAGCCTTTTGGAGCTCCACTAGGTGTCCCTCAACATGGCGGTGATGGTGGTGGCACAGGGGGAGCAAATGGACAACATCGAGCACCACATGATCAATGCCGCCCAGTACATGACCTCCGGTGGATGTGTATCGCGATCATCATCCTCATCATTGTTCTCGTTGTGGTCGTCCCTGTTGCTACCAGCTTCAGAAAATCTTAAATATTTTTTGTTGTTTTTCCATGTAGAATTCGAAAAGAAAAAAAAAATGTTTGCTCTTCATTATTTGTATTCTTTTTTAGCTGTCTTGGAGGATAAGATTATGGGAATATAAATGCTCTGGTTGATTTGCTCTTGAAATACAATCCTTTTCTTTCATTCCCATTGCTTCTAATTTCAGTGTCTATGGCCTGGTGGCAGTGCTTTGAATTGTTTGAGGATTGGTAAATTGATCACCGCGCGCAGTTAAATTGTTTGAGGATTGGTAATTTCAGTCATGTATGACCGAACTTTCAAGCAAATCTCGATAAAACTATCACCAGTTATTTCCCAAATTTCTTAAAATAACTTACAACTTCATTTGGCATACTATGCATCATCATGATAAGGGAAGATCAGAAGCATGGATAAATCATAAACGAATACCAATTTCATACAATTTCTGCCCATAAATGAAACTTCAGAAAAGAATTATCCAAACAAAGGAACCAACAAATATGCCATTGACTAAAAAAGAAACAGATTCATGCCAGTAATGTAGGTTCTAGCAAAATTTTGGCATGACCCTACTGTTTTCAGTCCTACCCCGACGTCATAGCGTCTCAGTCAACAATCAACAACAACAAAATGCATATTCAGACTCACATAGTCATTCCTGTCCTAATTACCCATACAAAAGCAAGAACCCCACATCGGAGTGATATTCATCCTGTTTATCAAGTGCAATCAAAATGAACTTTTGAAATCTAAATCGGGCTTTAAAAGTTCATATTTCTAAAGCAAAACAAGCATAACTACAGCATAACTATGGATGGTTTGTATCCGTTTCCTCTGCATCTTCCTCATTTTCCTCCTCATCAATGTTAGTACCATCATCATGCTCCTCTCGGTTCCCATCCTCGTCACTATTGTCATCCTCTTCGTCATCGTCACCCTCGGAGGAAACCACAAGAGAAGGAACTTTGGAACGCCGCCTGACTGTAGCTTTCTTGCCACAGTAATCCAGAGTGCCACGTCCATGAGATTCAGTCCTCCCACCCCGAGTCTAAACCGGAAGACGCTGCATCAAAAATGAAAGGAAATGTATGAGAATAATAATCAAATAACTACAATTGAAATTGGTGCATCTCTATGCCATACAGCATCAATTTTTTAGTATTTTCTTAAGTGAGGTCGATGGCAATTGACAATAAAAATGCCATGGTTCATCTCGTGAATGGCTTGTGTATCAATACACCATAATACTTATACAACTACTTGCTGCCTTCAGATTGCCAGGGTATTGATACACCTGTTTTGGTGTATCAATCACTACCAATGGTTACATAAGACAAATGGCACAAGTTACAACTAATGGTTACTAATCAATCCGCATTTCACAAGTGAACAGAGATATAGCAAGGGCTTGCATAATTTTGACCTGATTAGAAGCAAGAATGGTATTCAGAAATAAAGACATGTCAAGGAGAGGCTACGAGAAACTAGTCCAAGCAGGCATCCATATGCAGTAGCAAAGGTACACGATGAAAAAATATACCTATTGAGAATTTGTTCGCCGAGTACCTAACAGCTCTAGCAAACTCAATTACAGAAATCTGGCCCAAACAAATCCCAAGATATGGAACTTTATTCCCTGGCATACTCTGCAGCTAATATCCTTCCTTTCACACCACGATCTCCAAATCCACCAGGAACTAAGGCACATGCTGCACTCTGTAAATGTTGGTTTTTTCAGACAAAAGTTTAAACACTTGTAGTACTGATTTGACCATAATGCTCTAACTCGGAAATAAATAGCAACGCTTCTAAATACCAGCTCATGAAGTTCCATTGTCTTGCTTCTACATACTAGCTCATGAAGTTTCACAAATTAGAAATATGTTAGGTTAGTCATAGAATAAAGCAGATTGGATACTTGTTACTCCACATTCAAGGTAAAGTGGGTCTACCTCCAAACTCTATAACGATCATCATATATACAGGAGTTTGGAACACCCTAGAACAACCACAAAGTGACATATTAAATATATAGAGATATTGCTGAACCCATTAGTAAATGGACACCATCCAACGCGGCAAGAACACGGCCAAAAATCCAGGTACCAAATGCGAATGAGCAAAAACAGAAGGATTAAAAACAATATATTACTTCATCCAACATAGTTCATACACAAATCTTTCTGTGCAGTGTACAATATGAACAAAAAAATTGATCAAGTTTGGTTTGAAAGCTTAACGAGCTTCAAAAATATGGTCAAACTAACCTTGTTTATGAGACGAGCTTTAATCGAACCAAACACAAGCCCATAGTTTCAACTTTTCATACATCATAAGCCGAACTAGCCGAGTAGTGAAGGCTTTACCCTCCCACATAAACAAGCATGAACCAAAACTTAAAATTTAAATAAATCCTCAAATGAGCAAGGTAGGTTCTAGAAAAAAATTTGGCATGACCCTGCTGTTTTTTGTCCTAGCCCAACGTCATAGCGTCTCAATCAACAACAGCAAATAACAATAGCAAAATACATACTCACACGGAGTCATTCCTGTCCTAATTACTCATATACAATCAAGAACCTCACTCGGAGTCATTCCTGCAAATTTTCCTTTTAAATTCCTTCACAAGTCTGCTGTCCTTATTGCACAGATATCCTTTATCACTTCAATACTCACGCAACTAAGGAATTACAACCCTGGTGAATGCATTTGTATGTATGAAGTCAAAAGGAATGAGATAAAAAACAACCTTTTCATTGGAAAGATTCCTAACCCATTAACTATGTTACAAGGAGTCAAGGACTCCTGTAAACTGTCAAGTATTCTTGATGGAGGGAGAATAATTTTGTCCAAACTCCCAAATTTTCGAAACATCTTATCCAGTTCATCTTCAGAAGAACCATAAGGCAAGTTCTTCACTAGTATAACATAGTTGCTTCTCTTCACTCCAAAGAAAAACCTCATTTGATTTGGAAAACCCTAATTTGTAAAAAGCCCCAATTTGTAACTAACAAAACCCTAATTTCAGACACAAATCGCAGTTGAGATCTAACATGAGAGTAAAACGCACCATCGACACCTGATTGCGAGCGTTCCGGGTGGCCGCTGGGTTTGCTGTGGATGCACAGATCCGCAGGTGCCCGTCGCTACTTTCGTATGAGCGAAGAGGGAAGGGCTGGTCCTCGATGGAGGTGGGGGTCGTAAGAGAGCTGGTGCCCGTCGCTACTTTAGTTGTCTCGCCGGTGGTGCTGGTCGCCAGTAGTGGTGGTTGAGGCAGTGATGGTGGGAACCCCACCTCCTTCCCTCTCTCTCTCTCTCTTCTCGAACGTATCCTGCACATTTGGGCTCCAAATTTCGGTGAAATTTCAAAATTTGGTGAAAGTGTGTTGGGAAAAAAACACAGGCGGTACAAATTAGAAATTTGGGGAAAAATTAACTATTCCCGTATCGCATAATCATTATATACAAATTGTAAATTTAATCACCAAAATAATTTTCAGAATGATCGATCTGAACCGTTAGGATTTTACATCCTCAAAATTTCATTCGCAGCACAAAAATCAGAGATCATCAGATATTGGCAACTATGTGATCGCATGACATTTAACGCATCAGTTTAAGGCATCCCGATACATTGAATTCATACGATGTGCCGATTAGGCCCCACCTGAAGTATTTTTGCGATTGGGAATCGTCTATATTTATATTAGATGTATTATATCATTTGTACCAAGAATAAAGTAAAGAGAGCAGCGTAACATACTCAATCTAACGTAAAAACTCATTTTCTCAATCAAATCGCGTCCCGATCAAGGACCTTTCTAAACCCGAACATGCCAAATTTTTAGGACAGTGGTTTAATTAATATGCAAAACAGAATAAACGGTGTTGATCGACGTGATTATATTGCGGTTCTGTGGCTACTTAACATTCAACAATAGCGCAAGACTTAGTTGGCTAACAATTACATTGAACGTATAGATTCCAAAGGTAATTACCGAATCAATTTTTACAACGATCGATCTAAACCGTTACGATGAAACGTCTCGCTGATTACGTCATCGACACCAAAATTGGAGATCATCGGATATCGGCGACCGAGTCATCAGATGGATCCCAAATCATTAAAGACTTATATTGAACAACCCGAGCACCCCCTGAATTTTTTTTACCGATCGGAACCGTCTATCCTTTACATATCGTGGGGAATATCATTCATACCTAAAATAAAGTCCATCGCGTAGAGATAGGCATTTAATCAGGAAAAACATATCATCCAAATAAGGGAGTTTTTCCCTATCGAGGTCCTTTCTAACAGTTTCGGCTCTCATAGTGGCCCTATTTTGTACGAGTATGATTTAATTAATAACAAGAACAAAATCAACGGCCTCGATGGTTGAAAATTTTTCGTATTACTTACATCCCGTACATAGTTGCATCGAACAATATTTTTTCGATATTTTAGAATATAATTTTTTTTTTTGTATTTAATAAGGACTTTTGTTGCTTTAGTTTTATATTACATTGTGTGGCTTCGGTTATGAGATTTTCTGGCTCAAACTATGAATTATTGTTCTCAATAATCGATATGAGATTTTGTGGCTTGAGAAATGAATCTTTGTGGAATAATATATGAGTGTTTTGTGGTCTAATACAGTCCAAAATTTGTGATAACTATTGTGACTTTCAAAATGAGTTTTTGTGAAAGAAAATATGAGACTTTTGTGGTCCATTACAGTCCAAAAATTGTAAATAAATTTTATGGATTTCCATATGAGAATATGTGGCTGAGTATGTGAGATTTTGTGGACCAATAAACGAAATTTGGGAATATGACTAAATATGCGTCCTCATATATATTTACGTGGGTAGGTATATGAGACATGTCACTATCAATACTAGACACATCACAACAATATTTTTGGACTATAGTGGTCCACAAAACACTCATATATTCTTCCACAAATACTCATTTTTAAGACCAAAAAGTTTCATATCAAATGACTTTTTATATGAGTGTTCTTCGAAGCATATATGAGATTTTGTGGTAACATTTCGTAATGACTTAATCTGGGCTCAAATATGTATTTGTGTGGTACCTTATATGAGACATGTCACATCAATATATATACACACAATATGTATCACATTTCCACTACAGTCCAAAACTATCATATGAGATTTTGTGGGACGTTTTATGAGGTTGACTTTTGCCAATATGACATTTTGTGGCTCTTTCGAATTTTTGTGGTACTTTTTATGAGTATTCGTGGCTTCATATATGAGATTTTTGAAACCCAAAATGTTATATGAGAGATCACGCAAGGTTTTATGATTTTTTTTTTGGTTCTCCATATGAGATAAAGATGACCGGTATAGGGGGTCACTTTTTGCATATGTGGCGCAATCTCGGCCGTCGATCTGGTCAAAGTTGCATATGGTACGCCCTTTCATATTTTTTGCCACAAAATCTCATATTTGACCCACAAAAACTCATATTTGTGTCACAAAATCTCATTTTTGAGCCCAAAAAAGGGGTGCACATAGTAGCATGCCTATACCCTATATATTAGCTTTCATCACCTCAATGATACAAGCTTGTAATGATAAAAATACACGATTGAGACAATCCGATGACAAATCTTCAAACGATTTATCTATAGCATGAACAAGCTCATCAATAGTTGTGGGAGCTTGTAGGTGTTGAAGAGATTGTATTGCCCGAAAATGACCGAGATCTAAAACATTCATATCCAGACTCTGAGAAGGTTGAAATGATAAGCAAATATTGAATCCGTCCTTACTTAGCTTCAACAAAAACGTGTGTTCTCGCATTATCTTGTTGGATGTAGATAGGATCCGTTGCACTAGAGCTTGGCCATTTAGATTGAATAGCGGGTAAAACCTTTTCAATTCAACAGGACCGAATGACATCTTTAGTTACCGATACAATCGCTTTAGTCTCTAATGTCCCAGCTCCTCGATTTTTACTATTATATTCCTTATTTGCAATCGAATGTGGCTTGATCATGCCTTCCTTAATTCTCCTATGCAAAACTGTTGTCGGGATATGCAAGGCGCTTGATAGTGAGCGGATGTTGGTTCGGCGACAAAGAGGAATTTTAGCGGTTCATTGACGTCAATTTCAATTCGCTTGCGGCCAACCGTTGTTGTCTTTCTGCTGGACACATTGACAGCCAAGCCATTAGCATTTAGCAATGCAAGCTTTCCCTCTTCTCCAAATTTGACGAATTGTTTCTAAGTTGACTAAGAACATTTCAGCAACAGAAGCAAAGCTACCCATTTTTACATTGAGAATTCCAACTTGTTGACTTTGTATCAACAAAGTTTCAAAGATTATCTGGCGTTGTTCAGCTGTCGGGTTCTTTTTCGATGTAGGATCAAGGGAGGTTTGGGAAGGATAATCCATGAAGGATTCAAAAGGTAGGTAAATTTTTAATGAAGGAAAGGAAGAAGTAGTGTGAAATTAAAAGAGATTAAGACAAGGATAAGAAATTTTTTTGGAGTTAATTAGACATCCCATAACAATATTTTACTTAGGATCCCACCCTATGTCTTTTAAATCTTTAAGATCCCATCCTGTAATTTTGAAAAACCCCAAAAAGCCCTTCACCATATTTTTGGTTCTTGATTTTCCTATATAATAATAACGGAAATTTACGACTTTCTATCTAATTTGTAACGTCCTAACCCATCCCACACCCCAGGTCATCCTAAACCGTCCTAACCCAATTTTCCTATTAACCCGTCAAAAAACTTTACCAACTTCAAACCCATCCCCCTATTATCCCGTGAAACAATTCTTTTTTTACAGTCGTTAAAAAACCCTTCGTTATCCTTCCCAAATTGAAACTGATTTCATACCGTTTCATCCCATCACCCATCCCACTCCTCAGTGGCGGCTCCTGCAATTCTTATAAGGGTGTTCATAAATACTTACACTAATATACTATCTCTAGAAACTACAATGATATATAAACTAGTAAAATTTATATATTCATATCAACGATGTTCCTTGAAGAAGTCGAGAACAGAGAACTTCTATTCTTTTTTTCTTTTTGAGTCGGCAAAAGCTAAAAGCTACAAAGTATTAGGCTTATTTTTGCCTAAAAAGTTAAACATGTTTTTTTTCTTTTTGACTAATTAGGGGGAAAGCAAAAAGCTTTTTTGACTTATTTTGGCCTAAAATGGTGTAGGAGTTATTTAACTTGGGAAAGGAAAAAACTTTTTTGACTTATTTTTGCCTAAAATGCTGTAGGAGTTACTTATTAGCCCAAAACAAATGACTTTTTGAATCTCAAAAAAACGAAAAACATGCTTAACTTTTTAGGCCAAAATAAACCTTAGTTTACTGAGTTTATTTACACTTTACCCCCTTTTTCTCTTATTGAGTTATTTATGGGCTATTGGATTGTTCAAATTGGATTGATTTGCACTTTGTGGGCTAATTTTTTTTAGGTGAGTGGTCATTAATTTTGGACTGGGTGTTCATTTATATTTCGAATGGGACTTGGGTGTTCATTCATATTTCGCTTGGGTGTTCAAAAGACGACTAACCTAAATTTTTTGACATGTATTCTAGGTAAAAAAAATTTGTTTGGGTTGTCAAGTGACCATCCTGACTAACAAGTAGAGCCGCCAGTGCCACTCCTCCTCAATCCCGGATTTTACGTTACCAAACCCCCCATAGCACGGATTTGTAGCATCCGACCATCCCATTCCCAGAGTTTTACGGAAACCTCATATCGCGGAGTACAAAACCCACGAAAAGAGGTTAAGGCGGCAACTCCGGCAAAAAAAAAACGGTGACGAAGCCTAACCGGCCGACGAGAAGGAGGCACATTCATGGCTCGTAAGTTGTCTACTCGGTATTACAGTACACCATGTTTTTTTGGGATTAATGAATCGATTTTTTATGTTTTCTGCAATACGTGTTTTTTACAGCGATTTCCATGGATTTTAGAGAGCATGGATGTTCATAATCGTGGCTCGCAAGTCTATTTCAGATTCGACGTCGTTTTATAGTGTTTGAGTTTTGCATGCCTCTAGTATTTTTAACAAACCTAGTTAGTGGGTTTTGAGGATTTGGTAGAATAGAATATGGATTTGTGGAAGCTTGAAACATGTTTATAGTACCCATTTATGCTGGATTTTAGAGAGTAATATTGTTGTGGGTTTGTAGCCCTAATTAATGGTTTCTTTGTTTCCCATGATTAATATATCGTCAGTGGTAATTGTGCTAAATTATTTTAGCATGTTTTACTGGTTCGCCGTGAGACACGAGCCGGACGCTACGCAAGAAAATGGTAGGCCAATGTTCCAATTTTTGCTAGACTTAACTAGAGATTCAAAACATGGGTTATTGATTTTCCATAAACTTAACTAGAGATTCAAAACATGGGTTATTGGTTTTTCATTTTCATGGATAACTGAATAGGCACTGTATGATCTTATTTTCTTTAAAAAAATTATTGAGCGCACGTTTTTGTATGTTTGTTTGTCTGGCACTAACGAAGGTGTATTGGATGTGTTGTTTATGGACACCCAAGCGTACTATGTTTATTATATGTTTGTTCAAATGACTCACCATTGTATTGGTAGAACTATGTTTATCAACTTTTGAACTAGTACAAATCCAACCTTAGGAAATTTGATTGTTTGATTGACTCACATTGTTTTAGGGTAAAAATTGTACAAAATATGGTGACCCAGTGTACTATATATAGGAGTATATGAAATAAACTCAGAGGTCAAATATGGTAGAACAAAAATACGCCTTATTTAATTTGAAGCCCAGAAGTTCATTTTAGGTGAATTTGTACGTGGATTATTGGTTTAGCATGAGGTAATGTGAAATAATTTGACATGGTTTAATGATCCTTCATTTTTTATTACTATGAAATTATGAGTTGTTCTAAATTGTTTTTCAGGGGTTAAAACTACCGATGGAAATTCGGGTACGAAGCTTAAAATAGTGGAAAGGCCAAAGGTTGACGATGCCCCTACATCAAAAGAAAAATCCAAAACAATCGAAGGTAATAGTATACCCGACTTTGAAAATGTGTGAAATCCATGTTAAAATTTTGTATACCATAAATTGTTAATTTGATTGGGGTTTTTTTTTTTTTTGGGTTTTGTATCTGGTGTAGGGGACGATGCCGAGGAGGATACTCATTACCATGCTTCCTTCATTCATGGTCTAGGGCATCGGACTAATGAGCACAATACTTTACTCAAAATCACCCATCGACAGTGATTTAAAGAATTGGTAAGTAATCAAGACTAATTCTTGTCTAAGAAGCAGAGATACCGACATGCAGCACGGATTCGAGACGACACAGACACGCAAATAAGTTATTCTCTCAAATGGGAAATCCGTAACATATAGGGCAATGTCATGGAAAGGAATTTTCAAGAAATACCTCAAAAGAATTCTCCACGTATTTTAAGTTAATTTAAATATGGTTAGTCATAACAATTATCCATTTTTCAACTTTGTATATCGAATTGATAAATTAAACCTTTTTTTTTTTTTTTTTTCCTGAAGATCACATGCTAGCGGGTGCCTCAATAATTTTAGTTAAATATTTGTTCTTTTCTACTAACTAGACACGCCTGAAATGTTGCAACAAAAGACGTGTTTGAGCTCATATCTGTATTTTCTAATAATAATGTAAACGAAAAGAGAATGTCGACGAACACATGAACAAGAGTGTCCGAGGAGCATCGGAGTCCAACACGTGTCAAATACGGGCACGTCACCTTCTTCTAAGAGTTCTTGTTTCTTAGGTTCTCTGCAAGAACAAAGTGTTATTACAGAGCGAGACCATAGTATCGTTGCTCCAATATGAGCATTGGAATAGACTATATATCCAACAAGACCATATACTTAATATTTGGTCAAAAATTTTACGGTCCAAATTATATATCCATTTGTTTGAGGGTCCATTTGTTCATTACCCCACTATTCGTTCGAAGGGATGACATAATCTGTATGGGATTATAATCCCTACAATATCAGTACCATCAAACAAATGGACCCTCTGGCCCTGTTTGGCTGGTGGATTTGAGGCCTAATATATGAAGCGCCCCTCATCCATCTCCTGGTCCCACGCTATCTCCGGTCTTTGGCTGCGATTTCTTCCGCCCAGAGTAAATCACTGTAGGGAGATACAATCCACCTGCGGGTGGATTTGCTAACGACGAATTCAACCCTGTCGTTAGCAAATCCGGGGGGTTTTGGTGCCAATATACCCCTCCAAATCCACCCTCCCTCTTGTTCTGTGTATCCCGAAAAAACAAAAAAACAACTTGAAGATCATCTAGCCAGCAGTTCGTGAAGATCAATTGGAAAAAAAATGTGAGTCTTTATGAATTTGGAACCAAGGATGAAAGGGGTACCGTTTCTGAACATCATCGATCCTAGCCAGCAGTTCGTCCTCTCCCTTTGTGGCTTTGACCGGCGGCGTTCGCCGTGATTTGATCGGTGAAGTTTGCAAGATCTAGAAGTGGGTTTCATGGGTGGAGTTGCTAGAGAAATCAGAGAGAGAGAGAGTAAAGTAATTTGATTTGGGAGTGGGTTTCTGGAAGTGGGTTTGTGACTTTGTGTGGGTGTGTTTAGAAAGAAAAGTGTTTTATGTTCAACACCCCAGATTTCCGTGAATATGGTACCAAGTGTATACATTTATTTTTCTTCCACCACTCTTAAAAAAGTAGTTGACAAAGGCATTGTAAAATTATTTTGAGAATGAGAGTTGTAAAATTATTTGAAATTTGCACTCCTTCATTATCTAATTTTTTTCCCCTGAATATTAGTAATTTTTTTGACATCTAATATATTATAAATATATTTATGTATTTATTTATTATTTATTCTAATTATTATGTATTTATTCTAATTATAATGAAATTAATAAATTGGGGACAATTCAGTCATTTGTCCTCTAATCTACCCTCCAAATCCTCCTTCTCAAAAAACCATCCAAACACCTCATTACAAATCCACCCTTCTTAACAGGTGGGCCCACCCTCATTACAAATCCACCCTTATTACAAATCCACCTTCAAATCCGCCCTCATTACAAATCCACCCAAAATCAAATCCGCCAGCCAAACGCCCCATCTATGTGCAAGTACCTAATCTAGAAGAATGTTTAACAATATTATATTGGATGAATAGAAATGGAATAGGCTCACCTTAGATTCAAGAGAGACAATTGGCTTAGTATAACCATGTCCGCTCATATCTCCTCAAAGTCGATTCCATATTTCCATTCACCCTAAAACCCCTAGAAAATTAATTCACATGGACACGAATATGCCTACCCCAAAAATGTAAATATCACAAAGATATTAGCAGAATCAAAACCGTGTCAAATGAAAGAACTCTCCAGTCTCCATGCCTATTGAAGGAGAATGTTATAGAAGGGAAGACCAAAAAAAAAAAAAAAGGTGGTTAGGATTTCTAGTCAGAAGTACCAGAAATGACGACAATTCAGAACAGAATCTAGGGTGATGTGCCATTTGGGGAGCTAGATTCTAGATTCTGGCATCTCGGAAACTGCATTGGTTTTTTGCCACTTCTTCTAATTTTACCTTGACGTTAGAAGCCAGGACAGCTTTCAAAACTGGTTAAAAGTTGATTCCAAGAAGCATCAATGTTGATGTTGCTTTGCAAAAATCAAAAGTTTTGAGAAACACTCCCTAAATCAACAAAAGAGACACTCACTCCAATGACCACCAACCACTAATAGCAGGTAAAAAGGATTAAATTGATGTTTAATGCAATAATTGCTTCAAGGGCAAACACAACAAACAATCAACTTGAATCTAGAACAGAGAATGAAAAAGGACAACGCGTTTGCTAGAAGAGTTGATTAAGGAACTTAGGTGCATAGCAATGGATGAACTAATAAAGTTGGAGTTATAACAATAAAAAGCAAGAACAAAAGAATTGACTACAAGTAAAAATAATTTAGAGTCGTGTTTTGCAATGACAAGTGGTAATAAAAAGCGAAACTTCTTAAAAGGTAAACCAAACTAATAGCTAGTAAATGAAAACAACAGAATATAAATAACATAATAGTATGGTCAGAAGAAAGATGGTGTGACCCAGATAGGTGGGGTAATAGGACTTAAAGACTGTTTGCCATCATAGTAAGGCGTTCGGGTTCGGTCTTCCAAGTTGTAGATGTCCATATCTTTTCCACCTCCTCGCTTGTAAAATCCGTATGATTCGACATTGTCATCTGTGTAGTAGATACAATTGGGCTTAACTTCTGGGAATTTGGAAACATCAACAGATATGGAAGCATTGTCACCCAAGAACAGGGCATAGTCCCCTAAACTCGGAATCTCTGCGCATGTCCATTTGTTATTTATGTCCACCTCAAACACTAGAAATTCTGTAGCCCCATAATCAAATGTTGACTCATCTTCAAAAAAATGCCCCCCATCAATAATATCCTGATCAACATAACCCGGCAAGAAAGTCAGATCACAGCCATCTCGTAGGACGACAAGTAATCTCCCGGCTAACTCAACAATGTAGGCTCGCTTGCCCCCATCATTAACTCCAGAGATTCCTCCAACATGCTGAGCCAGAGTTGGATCGGGTCCTCCAACATCGCATCTAAAAACTTGGCCCCCGTAATTGACCCCATAAAATTGGCCCTTGTAATAAGTAACATCACAGAAACTCCCGTCTCGTGTTACTATTGTAGTCCACAACTTATCCCCGGGTCTCCAAAAAGCCAGCCGTGATTTTTCACCACATATGACCATGAGAACATAGTCATTATCGTCAGTACTTGGACTTGAAGATAGGACTGCCTTCTGTAGAAAAAAATAATTATTTTCCATTGGATAATCACCCTCTAAATACCTGTAAGTATCGAGATGAGGAAGATTAATTTGAACATGAGAAAAAGGATGAATTAGATTCATCTCCCCTTGTTCAGAGATGGTTACAAGCCACCCAAGCGACTCAACGCATCGTTTTCCCTTTGCTTCTGGTACAGAAAATTTCTGAATCATTCCTGGGATAATCCCCGGGCCTCTTGTTAGCCAAACAAAACTACGACTTACATCGTTTTTCTTTTCCTCTTCTTTTTGTTCTTCTACTTCTTCTTTTTCTTCATCTTCTTCTTCAGCCAGCATCAGCCAGGGAACTCTTGAACACCCTTTGAAGTTCTCCATCACTGCAGCCGACCGCCACGATCTGCAAACTCCACCAAAAGCCCGAAAATCTTCAAGCAAACCGATTCTTTCAGCAACGAGGACGATAAGATCTCGCTGGAGTTCATCCCAATTCCCCATCTTCTTCTTCTCTTGGTTGTAACCCCGTTGAGAGAAACGGTGAACGCCGTACCTCATTATTTCCTTAAAAAGAGTTGTGTATTTCATTATGAGTTATGAGTTAGTATTTCTAAATAAGTGTGATATGGGAAAGTTAATAAATAAAAGTTATTCTATTTTCTTTTTTTGAAAAGTTAGTGGGTAAAATTTATTAATAATGTATCCATTATGGATAACACTAGAAAGGAAAATTCTAAAATCAGCCTAACGGGTTGACATTAAGGTTTAAAAAATATATTGAAATGTGTGAAAAATGTATTAAAATATGTAAAAAAATGTGTAGGAATGTTTTTTTTTTTTTTTTTGTCTTTATGGGCTGACAATAAAAAAACTCTAGTAGAAATTGAAGGTACAAGTTGAAAAAAAATTGAGGTAATATAGTGACCTTTTTTTTAATAAGGAACAAAATAGGAACAAAAATTGATGTAAAATGGATGTGTAATTTCCACGGCACGTGTAGCTTTTAAGAAGAGTAATTATTCAGTGCTTCTCCACTCTTTACCACCACATGGCACATGATATGGAATCATGGATGATCTTGAACCCAAAGTAGCAACACTTGGCGCTGGGATGGTCCGGAATACCACTTGGTTGAGGACTCAATAATATTCCCATAACACATCCAACCCACCATTTAGATTTATTTTTTGTTTTTACTTAAAATATTTTTTGATTTGCTAGTTTTGTGTCGATTTTTTGTGGATTATTGGTTCGTAAAAATGAGAGGAATCCAAAACTTTAAGAAAATAATTTAAAAAATTCACTAAGGAAAAAAATAATCCAAATTTTGTTATTCACAAAAAATTTAGTTTAGCTAATATTTTTTTATTCTTTAGATTTCTTCCGTCGAGGCGAACCAATAATCCACGAAAAATCAATACAAAATTAACAAAAACAATTTTTTTTAATAAAGTCAAAATATTTGCCAAAGCACCCCTAAATTCTTGATTCTTCACTCTAGAGTAAATTTTTCATTGACCCTAGGCCAATGACGGAACAATGTCAGGCTCCGGAGGTGAGTGCCCAGAGCCAATTTAAAGGAGAAGTCCAAGAAGTACAAGTTTTAAGGGTTGTTTATTTTTGGATGACTATACGTTTACAATCTGTTTTAGTAGTTTTTTTTTTTGGTAAAGATTCTCTATTGATTGGCTTGTGAATTCAACTTATTGAGTGGTACTAATTTCTAAATAATATTAGGTGTGTGTGACTATAAATTTTATGATTAGTATAAAAAACTAAATAGAGTTGATTTAATCTAGTCAGAAATTATAGTGATTTTACGTTGTCATGTCAATTTTTTTAATTAATTTCATGAACAAAAAAAGTCACATAAGAGGATTGTAGAGCTTGTCGAGTATATTAACCTCATAAAATTCGTTTGATAAAACATTGATAGGTAGATGAATAAAATAGATTTGTACAAGAAAAAGTTGGATAATAATAAAGTTATCACTCTGTCTAACCGTTTAAGTTTTTAGATAAATTGGTAGTTAACAAATTAACAATCCACCAAGGTTGTGAATCTCGTACCGGTACCGGCCGGTACGTACTGGATTTGCATGAAAACGGTAACCTCACCTTGTAATACCGTCCCGTGGTCAATTCCGGTCAATACCGGTGGGTTTCGGCCATTTCGGACAATACCGGACAGTACCACGATACCGGCCATACTGCCCGAGATTTTGCAAATGGCAATTTCGTAAATTTTTTCGAAATCAAGTTCATATAAAAGCTCTCTTTTCACGTTTCCCCTCCTGTGACACCCTACTGCGGCCCCTCAATCAAAGATGGCTGCTGATCTGCCGTGAGTGTGATCCTCTCCGGCGACCAGCCACCTCTCCGCCGATTACTGACCGTGTCGTGCCGAGTCAAAAATATACTTGTAAAAACTTAGAATTAACTACAACTTAGAAGAATAGTGGCCAAGTCCGAGTGTCGATCCACGGAGACAGATTAACTGAGTTACAATAGAGTCGATTAATTTCTAGATTAATTAAAAGAGAGTGGTTTGATGGTTTTGATTTTAGAAATAATAAACTAAAGAGAGCAAAGCAATAATTAAATTGAGCGGAAAACGATGGAGAGAAGATCTAGGGTTTCAAATCCACCCTGACCACGTAACAAAACTATGCATAGGTTAGGCTACTACTCGAATCACAATTGTCAAGAAAATATTTGTGATTGTTAAAAGGCATAAACTATCCCATGGCACGGACCGTCTCACTGGCATGGTGTCACGCCACCCAACGGCACGATCCGTCTCACGAGCATAGCCTATCTCAGAACTCCAAACACAACATTGAAAACAATTGCATAACTTGTATTCGGAAACCGTGGATATGAATACAAAACATATTGAAAAGTAGTAAAAATCCTTCCATACAATTGAAAACAAAAGAGTTCTAGTTATGCAATCGACCCGAGTAAATAAAACCAAACCCTACACATAAATAAGTTACTTGGAGCGGGGCTTCATCTTCCCCCTAAATAGGTGTTTAGCCGGACATCGTCGGCTGCCAGAACAAAGCCGCAGCCTCTATTATTCCGTTCGTGATGCTCTCTCCTCCCCTTTGTGTCGCTTGTTGCTTGTCTTTTATAGTGGCTTTCGGTCGGGTGCTCCCCAAGCCAACCCTCTCTTCTTTTACATTAGCGATCCCGAGAATTTTATCTTGAAAGCCCATAATCCTTTCTCTAGTCCACCAATCCCACGTGAACAGTAACAGTGTGATTTGTGAAAGCCCAATAGAATTACTTCTTGGCCAATGCTAATCACACATCATGTAAGTATTTGATCAGGTGCTCCCATAATTAGTCGTTCATGGTGCGCCACTTGCTTTAATTGGACCACGGCCGGGTTTTATTTTGATTCCGCACAATATAATTCAACTTTTAAGTACGCTTTTTGCGCCTAAGCCTCCAAATACCTACAAAATGAAAACAACGCATTAAACTCCAAGTAACAATACAAAATTCGACTTAGCAAGAATAAATTAAGGGGCGTTAATGTTAACACTTACGCGTCTATCAATTACCATTCCAGTTCATCTTGCTTGTAGATTATTCTGAAGATTTTCCAGGAGGATCGTCTCTTGAGCTGATTCGTGAGTAAAAAATAAAATTATCTGCTTGTAGTAGGGTCAGTAGAGTAGAGAACTTTGCTCTCTTGAAATTCGAAAATGTAATTCTTAAATCTCTCAAAAAGTTTCGTTCTTGTACTTCTCCTACATGATTTTCTACGAATTTCAACTGGGTAAAGCTTGCACTAAAAATTTGCAGCATTGGAAGAAATGATTTTTAGTTTATTTTTATTTGAGTTGTCTGTGGATGGATCTGGGTTTATAGAAGTTTGGTTGTTCTATATATTTTCCCAAATAAACAATGCCAGTTGAGATTGGAGCACAGTTAAATTACTCCTCACATGTAGATTTGAGATGAAATGGATTGACTTTACCTATTCTGCCTTTAATGTAAAATTAGGTCTGATGGTTAACATTTCACATTGGGTTCGAGAGCTTGGTAGAATATATATATACAAGATTGTGCCTTGCTTGGTAGAACATATATACGCTCACATGGTGTTTGATGAAATGTCTAAATGTACCCATTCATCATTTTCCCCAAATTTAATGGTTTGGAACGTTTGTTTGTTAGTTTGAAGGCCGTTTTATGATATTTGTTGTCTAATTATAGTTCATTGGATAAGTATAATTTACCCAAAAAAAAAAAAAGGGTGATACTTGGAAAAATTTCGATTATATATATATATATACACGTAGTACCGCTAAATCCGAAACGGTACCGGTACCTGTCCGGTATTGGTACTTGTCCGGTACTGGTACCGTACCGTACCAGTAAGAAAACCGGAACCCTGTCCGGTACGAAATTCAGAACCTTGCAATCCACTCAATCCCCTCGCACACAAAATTGGAAAAAAAAATTGCACACATTCTTTTTTTTTTTTTTTTTGATGAATGCAAACACATTCCTTACGCTAAAAATCTGCTTACACATGTGACTATGTGAGGTTGTGTGGAATTTAGCACTATTGAAGAAAGGAAGGGGTAGTCCGCCGGCACTAGCTATTGCAATCTCATAGTTATTTGTACCAAAAAAAAAAATCTCATAGTTATGGCCCATTTTAAAAGATAACTTTGGACTAGAAGAACAATCCATCTAATAGTTTTAACGGCCCATGGATCTAACGGCTTCAACGGCCCACATCCTCTATAGCCCACCATAAACACAAAATAAAGCCCTGATATTGAAAAAAATATAGAGCCAATTAAATAATCATCTTACAACCACCTTCAAATTAGAGTTTCATCCTGTGCACTTTTTGAAGTTATGTTTTCATTCCGAAATTCAAATAAACCCACTTTTTCCCTTTATTATATATATATATATATATAGGAGGCATTTCTAGTAAGAGCTCCCTTATATAGGCTACGGTGCGGGATTTGTCGTTCGGGATCGAATTTCGACGATCCAAACTGTTAGATGTGTTTAGAAAGTGTTTTTAAGGTCCAACACGAGGATTCATCAAAAAAAAAAAAAAACCTAGAAGGGCTTGATCCGAGCAGTTTTCGGTAAAAATGTACATATACACATTTTATCAAAAACTGTTCAGATCAAGCCCTTCCAGGTTTTTTTTTTATGAATCTTCGCGTTGGACCTTTAAAACATATTTTAAACACATCTAACGGTTCGGATCATTAAAATTCGATCTCAAACAAAAAAAATCCTGCACCGTAGAGTTTAAGGAGTCCTTATTGGATATTTATTGTATATCTATATATTAGGAGATTAAGGAAAGTGAAATAAAAGTTTTACCATGAAGGGAAAAATTCATAAAGGGAAATGAAATAAAAGTTTTACCATGATCCTTAAATACACCCCAGCAATCATGTTTCTTTTATTTTTTTACCATTTTCTTTTGTTTTTTTACCATGTTTGCTTTTTCTTTTTTATCAGAACCTTATGTGATATTTTTTTTTACCATGCCTTCTATAAGAGAGTCGCTACGCGAGCCTACATAGATAAACAATATCTATAAGGAGAGCATCCATATTCCTTATCTATATCCTTGAATTTTTACCACGAACATTGAGTAAGGCTTCCTTGTTTACCATGCTTTTTGACATTTTTTTTAACATGATTCAAGATATTAATTTAATAATTATTACCATCATTTTTTTTTTAATTTTTACCATGAAATGTCGATTATGTGGTTGATATGTTTTACCATGATTTAAGTTTTTAATTTAAATATTATTACCATGTTTACATTTTATTTTTACCATGAAACGTCAATGTTTTACCATGAATAAAATAGATAATAATAAAATGCATTGACGCTTCCACTAACATTCTTGTAAACTCAAGGTTTATCCATATTTTGCGAGAAACTAAATGATTTGATTGCCTCATCAAAACGAATATTCCAACTGTTAGTTTCACATTCACAGATGTACCCAAAATGTAGCCACTTAATTTATTAACAGCTTTATTGATCACACTCACAACTAGTACATACATAGAATGAACAAAACATATCAATAGGCATACTCCAGGTTACCAATTCAAGACACAACAAGGCCAACAACTGGGTACTTAGTTTCAAACTTCTTCTCCCAATCATTGAGCACGCCCATCTACTTATCGGACAGGCATCGCGCAGTCACCGCCAGGGCCGTAGAAGGATTCTCCGGCTGTGACGTCGAAGATCCGGCCTTTCACAGCCATGTAGATAGGCTTGGACGAGTTTGTGCTGTAGTGTCAGCTCCATTGTTCGTCGGATTGCGTTTCAGATGTGTGTGTGTGTGTGTGTGTGAGAGAGAGAGAGAGAGAGAGGTTGGGTTTGTTTTTTACAACAATTTCCCCTTTGGATTTGGAAGGGTTGGGTGTTTTGTTTGGGAAATCTTACAAGTGAAGGGTATTTGGGTAAAATTCTATTTGCCTTTTCATGTATTTGCAAATGTTTTTCTCCTTACCATGTTTTTCTAATTCCAGAAAAATACACCATGAATTTGCAATAAGTTGCCCTTACTTCCATTTTTAAGCAATTTGTCCATTTGATTTCTGTCCGGTTTTGTTTTTATGATCCTATTGAAACTACCGATTAAAAAAAAGAGAAGGTAATTCTATTTACCCACACAGTTTGTGATTTGATTTAGCTTTTGTTTGTACCCATTTTTAGCAAAAACCACAAAAATTAAGTAAAAGAGTAAATCACCTAGCCATTCCCTGAATTATATCTCTTTTACCCAGACACCCCCTAAACTAAATAAACCTACGAGGGCACCCCCTCAACTATTTAAAACTTTACCCCAAGACCCCTTCTGTCAACCTTCGGTCTCAAAACTCAAAGTTCCAGGTCATGTTTTGATGATCCAGCCCATTCAAGTTGTTTAAGACATGTTTTTAAGTGTACTTGTAAGAAATCAGCTAAAAATATGACCGGGAAGTGCTTGATCCAAAGAGTTTTTCATACATAAATACATATGATAAACTCTTTGGATCAAGCACTTCCCGGTCATATTTTGAGCCGACTTCTAGCGTGTCCCCTTAAAAACATGTTTTAAACAACTTGAATGGGTTGGATCATCAAAACATGACCCGAAACTTTGAGTTTTGAGACGAAGGTTGACAGAAGGGGTCTTGGGGTAAAGTTTTAAATAGTTGAGGGGGTGCTCAAGTAGGTTTATTTAGTTTAGGGGGTGTCTGGGTAAAAGAGGTATAATTCAGGGGGTGTCTAGGTGTTTTATTCTAAGTAAAATGACAAATGGGCCTCCTTTATGGTCGATAAAAAGTCAAAATCCAAAGGGCCCTCATTGGTTGTCAATGAGAAAGTCAAATTGATTAAGTCAAAGTGCAAAAAGATCAATAGTGGAGAGGCCAATTAATACATGACAAGGGAACACCAGATCTATTATTCAGCAACCAATTCCTATATTTCAAGGTAGTTAGAGATTTTTCAGGGTTCAGGGTATGGTTATATTCCTAGACAGATCCTCAGTTCTAGGGAATATTCTTTATATTTCCTTGGATTTTACGATTTACAAGGGTAAATACACGAAACTAGGGCAGTTAGCTCAATTGGTCGTATAGCCCCTTATATAGGGGTGAGACTCTGGGTTCGACTCATCTGGAGAGGAGATCACCCTTGTGGCTTACTAACATCTAACAACTAACTCTACTGATGTATATCGAATGGCAAAAAAAAAAAGGGTAAATACACGAGGATTTGTTCACAATGCCACGTCGTACTTAATCAAGCAATTTATAGTCAAAGATGGTCAAAGAGATGAGCAAAATCAGGGAATATGCCTTGAAAAGTAGGAAGCACTCAAGCTTTTGACCAATTCAAAAAGCCACATGGAAGCCATTAGGGGACTTCGGTTTGCAATCAACGTCTATAATCAATATGAGTTCCCATAAGTAAAAGGAAGTAGTTTGGAGACGTGGAACACGTGTCAAATTCCCAGGGCCTAATTCAGGGGATAGTTTGGCAGTTTTTCAGGGTATTTTGGAGAGAATTTCATCCATCATCCATTATTTGATATTTACAACGGCCACAAGGGTGGTTTTGCTACATGGAAGTTAATTGAGCCGTGAATATAGTCAAAATGGTTAGTGCAAGGGGGAAGTACAAGTAGGCCTTGAAAAACAGGAATGGTGCCCGTTTTTTGCCGTTTTTAAGGGGACACTTGGCAACAATCAGGGTAATTGCTGTGAATATCAAAGGCTAGGAACATCGCATAGTAAAAATTGGATAGGTTAGATCTATGGTCATTGGGATCTCCTAAAAGGATCTACTTAATTCATCAAGTTGTTCCAAAGAATCAAAACGGCCAGTTATTAATGGAATTCTTTGTTGACTCTTTGTGAAATATTCGTTTGGCCGAGGGCTTCCAAAAACATCGTAAGCTAAGCCTGTGTTGATGAATAAACAACCCGCAATGAATAGGGAAGGTTTAATTATACTATGAAGTGTGGTAGTTCAGGGACTACTTAAAAGGATTTTGAAAGTTCAGGTATGAAAGAAAGAGATGAGTGATAGTTTAAGGGATATATCGAAAAAAAACTCATTTTAGGAAACGTGAACTAAATAAATGATTCCTATGATTGTTCATGTGAGTGAGAAAGAGAGTTGTTGCTAGCCAAGTTTCCATTTTTTTTTTCCCCTTGTCAATCGGCAGCCAGGCCAAGTTTCCATGTTAACAAAGTTTTTCGTTGCAGCACTCATCTATTCTAATACTCCTATAAAAAGAGACAGCAAGCATCTCAGTATTTACCATTCAATGAACTTACACCATTACTAAAAGTAAGGGTAATGAAGCAAAATTGGTGCAATCACAACCACCGAACTCCTCTGAGTATGTAGCTGCAACAGTAACCAGCTCCGGATCGATAAAGATGTTAGTATCAAATTGCGATAAGCATAACGTGTTCATTTTATACTTTTCTGGCATTTACGGTGTTTGTAGAAATGCTTCAGATAGGTATTAGATGATGAAATCCTGATCTGCTTAATTTGTTTGACAATTTGTCAGAAGTGAGAGAATAGCACACGCTTTGCAATTTTCATCAAATCTGAAGAGTTCTTCAATTTTATTTATGTTCAGCTTCAATCTCCCATCGTGTACGCCGTCATGCAATTTGCTACTAGTGAATTTAAATGTCTGTGAAAGAAGTTGGGAAAAACCATATTTGTATTCCTCATCACTTGCACATGCATCGCGTGTCCCCATACACTAATATCCTATCCTATAAAAGTAGAATGTGAGTTCAATCAATGCAAACGTCGGTTTTCTCACCCCTACCAGTGAAAAACAGAAAAAAGAATAGCTTTGAATGACTTTAATTAAGAGCACTAAATGTATTTATTGCTCAATTAGAGAGAGTCGATTCCCAAGTTATTTGGATAAAGATACGGGTACAGAGGCCATGGTATAGAAAATGTACCGATCGCGTTCTGGGACCCACTTTTGGATCCCACACGAGTGATCCGAACCGTTCATTGTTTTTAAAACATTTTTCCGAGGGGCCCCACAAAATTTCAGCTCAATCGGACGGTTGGAAGTGCTTCAACCAAAGTCCCACCGTTCCAACGTTGCTACTCCCTCCGTCCCTTAAAGTTAGACACTTTCACTATTCCAGTCCTATGAAAAAATTGATTATTTCTTTTAATCTGTAATGTTTTGTATAAGTAATATGGATCTCGTTTGATAGATTTTAATTAGTTTTTTTAAACAAAGTTCTGAAAATCACATAAAACGTTATGAATTGAAATATATAGGCAATTTAAAAATGGCATGCACTCCCAAAAGTGTCTAACTTTAGAGGACGGAGAGAGTATTTTTTTTTTATTTTTTTAACACCCGAACAAGTCGTAAGCCTTGGTATAGTTATTTCGACATCATTAGGTGCACTTGCTCTTATAATCAAAAGCCTGTCGAGTGATAGGAAATTTTATTTAGGGTGACCACCCTAAGCACTTAGGCGGTTGCTTAGGCTAGGGGGCCGGCGGCTGCCCGTGACTCTAGTATGTTCGCGCCTAGTGTTCCATTGCCCGTATCACTGGACATTTCTGCACTGAGCTAGCTAGAATATTGAAGTTTCATTAATTAGCAGTTTAGCATATATCAATAGCAAATAAAATGAGATTGGAACAAAATTAATTAATAGAATTTGGAAGCCTTACAATGCCAGCTGGTAGCTGCCTAAAGTGCAAATGCTCCATGGCACGCACTAGAGGCTTTTGATGAGGATAGTAGGCTGGTGCATCCTGTATTAACCAGAAAAACGAATGAAGAGCATGAACTGAATAAGGAAAGGCATCTTTAAATTTAATCTCTTTGCACATATCCCTTCGTTTGGTAACGGCAATGAAGAAGTTTAATTTACAAAAGAAAATGGAAATTCGAACCCACCATTGTAGCTGGTAATTCGTCACATAGAGTGTTTTTTTTTTCTTTTTTTCCAAAGGAAATGATTAGGGTTAGGGTTACAAATTGGGAAAGAATAAGGATGGGTAAAAAGTCTGTTTTATCCCTCAAAAATGCCTCAAATTGATTTTTACGTCTCCTAACAGCCATTGTCGATTGTACTAAAAGTCGGACAAAATCTAAACTACAGGGTTCGATTGAGTGAAATTGAAAATAGAGGGTCCAATTCAAGACACGGGTGAAATTAGAGGGACAATTTCAATAAATTTTCCATTTTTTAACTATTCATATTTTCTGATGTATAACGATTTTATATGCAATGTGGATCTTATTTTATATATCTCAATTAGTTTTATTATAAAAAGTTTTTAAATTTAAAAATATTATAGATTAAAAAAATATGAACAGTTAAATGTCATTGGAAACTGAACAAGACAGACAAACCAAAGCTGAAGTAACCGCATACGTCATTATTCTTTATTTTTTATTTTTTGGAACGGACATACTATAATTACCTTTCCTAATAGTAACATTGTTTTCTGATGATCGGAAACGTTCACTTCGTAGTAGGGGTGCACACCGGCCCGGTAGCCCGCCCAGCCCGCCCAACCCAGCCCGGTTTTTTTAGGGCTTGGGATAAATATTTAGGCCCTATGGGCCGGGCTGGGTTGAGATTTTAAGCCCGTTTACTAAATGGGTCGGGTTTGGGAAATTCCTCTAAGGCCCAACCCAGCCCGGCCCGTCCCGATTTAAATAATATTTTATTTTAATACTATATATAGAGATTGATGGAATTTGAGGGTTCTATCTTTTTTAGTACTTTAATTTACAGGTCGGTTTTTAATATTTCTATAAGAACTTAGAACTTAAAATATATTATTATGGTTGTGAATTGCAATTGTGATCGTTATGGTCGATTAATTTATATTTGTGATACCATGCTTTAAAAAAATAAAAGGGTTTGTTGGACGGGCTTGGGAAATTAAAATTTTATTTGGGTTGGGCTTGGGCATATTAAATGAAGCCCGATTATAAATGGGATGGGCTTGGGAATGCACAAATCTTGTTATTATCTAGTATAAGCCCGGTCCGAACCCGGCCCGGCCCGGCCCAGTGTGTGTGCACCCCTACTTCGTAGAGCTCGTCAAGTAGAACAAGTGTACCAAAAATCAGCTTAATTGGATATCATTAAGTGCTTGATCGTTACGCATATAACATGGCAATAATGGGTTCCAACGGGTTTGATTTGGTGTTTCCGATACATTCAAGATAAAAATGTTCCTATAGGTACTCAATGATATTTGATTGAGCTTTTGAAGTGAACATTTCCGATCATTGAAACAAGAGCAGAGCGGACCAGAATCACCGAGGATAGTTGTCCCTCAAAAGGGTCCGCAGGCCCCTCAGACTTTAGCGGAATTTTTTCTTAGGCTCCTCAACATTAATCATCTATCTTCATCCTATACTTACGTATTGTCTTAAAGTTCTAAACTCTATTTTCCTCCCTAGCAATCAATCTCCATTCTTAAGTTTCCTTCTCATATGTATGCATGCATTAAAATATGAGGCCTAGGGGCCAAGATTAATGACCATTAACAACTAATTACACCCACCTCTATGGGAGTAGAAAAAGAAGTTTATAGGAGTATGTTTGATTGGAAAATAATCAGACCAAAATACCCTCTTACGTTTTTTTCTCCTCAGTTTTATTTTTATTTTTATTTTTATCTTCCCTTCTTTTTTCTGGCCCTTTCATATCCCATAAAGTACTTTTCGGTCAAAAAACTTGGTGGTGGCAGAAAGCAAGAAAAAAGCGAGGGCTAGAGGTTGGTGCAATAAATTTCAACGAAATTGTGGAATAAAAAACAAATTACTTAGCAGCATTTTGCTTGTTTTAAATAGAAAACTACTTTCAATTATAGTGAAAAAACAGCACACACAATCCAAAAGAAAAAGTCACCACCCATGAGTAAAATATTGCTACAAACCACCTTTGTTTAAATAAAAAACCATGACCAAAAGATGAGGTTGAATAGGGCAAAGATGGGGGAACGACGTAAAGTCAGAGATATGGATCTACTCCCTCTGTCCCATTTTAATAGTCTTATATTTTATTTGGGAATGTCTTCAAATATATGTCCACTTCTAAAATCAACAATGGAAACTTTTAAAAAATCCATTATTACCCTTGTGTTTAAATTGAAGTACTACCACCTACATCAATCGAAATTTGAAAAGTTATGGACATAATTGGAAAGTCAAATAGTTTTACAATAACTATTATGCCACATTAAAAAGTTGAAATCCCCGAATAGAACTATCAAAATGGGACTGAGGGAGGTTAGGGACTCAGGGTAGTCGGGGATTTCTACTGCTTGACACCCAAATATTAAAGCTGGGGCATTTTAGTCTAATGCTCAAAACAATTAATTCTTCCTAACACTCAAATATCAAAGCTGGGGCTTTTTAGTCTAATGCTCAAAACCATTAATTCTTCCTAGCGGCTGCCGCCTTCCCCCTCCTCCACCGCCCACTTCCACCTTCTTCCTCTTCCTCCTCCCATCCTCCTCATCTTCTTTATTCTCCACCCCCCCCCCCCCCCCAGATTCTGGCGATCCCCACAGTGTTTGAGCTCCTCTCCTCTCCTATGGGCGGCTAGAATCCGATTTTTGGGCAAGGGGGAGCCGGATCTGGGATTTCCAGATGTGGGCTCCCATTATCGGCAGCTGGCGATAGCTCTGGCGACTTTTCAATTTCTTTTTTTTTTTTTTGGTATTTTCTGTTTTTTTCTTTATTTTTGTATTTTATTTTTTACATTTTTTTTGTAGGTTTTTTGGTAGGTTGTATTAGAATTGCGATTTGTTGGGTTAAATGTAATTCTTTCTTTTGGCTATAAAAAAAAAAAAAACTTAGGTAGTCTACTTTTGTCCCTACAGTCCTATGAAAGTAAATTCAAAATATAGGAGTTAATCACTTTGAACATATGCCCTATTAACCAAAGCTATAGAATTTTTGTTCTTAGTAATCGTTAAGGAGTAGAGTTACCTCTCCGCCCTATTTTGACTTTTAGGGCCACCTTGTGCCCAACGTAATGATCGAAACAATTCATTTTTGAATTTTTCATCTAGAAGACCAAAAATGCCAAAAAGTAAGTTGATTAGATACCAATCCATATGATTTTGAACTACCTTTATATTAGGAAAAACCAAATGATATATTGAATCAGATCCCATATAATTCAAGACAAATATGTTATGATTTTTTGCTTATTGATGTTCGATTAACGTTATTTTTGGCATGTACTCTCATGCATTTGATTAGATTTGAACCATCACTAACTATAACTAACAATATTGACTTTAGCCAAGCAAAAATGAACGTTACTGTTGGCACGAATGGGGCTTACAAAGAATATTCAAACCCTTATCCTCCATATCCCGGAAGGGGGGATGGTGTTGTGTAGCTCGTGCACAACACCATGTTGTGCACATCCGGGATGTCTGTGCTCGGATGGACAATCCACATTTCATCTTGCACGTACCACAATGAATGATTCAAATGCAAAGGAGCTGAGGTGAAATCTGGACCGTTCATCGGAGCAACAGATTGCCCGAATGTGCATAGCATCGTGTTGTGCACGGGTTTCACGGCAGGGACCCCCTTCCCATATCCCACCAAACTCAACTATTTTGGCTACATCTAGGGCTTACAAATAACATTCAAACCTTTTTGTCTCGTTGCTCTTCCATTCAAGAATATGGTCGAGAAAAATTAGCTTGATTGAAAAAAGTGATATCTGTATACACAAATCGTTTAAAGTTTGCCTAAGGCTTGAAATCATATTCAATGTCAGCATGTAAATGAATGTTTTCATATATGCAGCGATTTCCGATAAAATGTATGTTGATGCAAGAGCTGCAAGATGAACATTTTGGATCTTCTTTGTGGGCATGGGATATAGCCGGAATAGTTGAGTTTGGTGGGGCATCGATGATAAGGGTACGGAGGCGAGTTTTTTTTTTTGCCATTCGATATACATCAGTAGAGTTAACTGTTAGATGTTAGTAAACCGCAAGGGTTGACCTCCTCTCCATAGGAGTCGAATCCAGAACCTCACCCCTATAAAAGGGGCTACACGACCAACTGGGCTAACTGCCCTGGTCCACGGAGGCGAGTTTAACTAGTGCGAATTTTACAGGGTGGTTAACAATATGTCCCATAGCGCACCAAAATCGACCCACGCACATTCCTAAACATATAATAAAATCTGTGTTTTGCAAAAAATACATAAACGAAATAAAATGCCGACAACCAAATAGGAAAAATCTCTTCTAGAATGGCCAGTACAAGAATAAACCCTATGCATCTGCAATGCTATGTGGTGCCTATGGGGTGTTTGCATCTGCAATGCTATGTGGTGCCTATGGGGTGTTTGCATCTGCAATGCTTATGGGGTGTTTGGATGACTATTTTTTCTATTTTCATTTTTATAAATTTGCATTTTAAGTGTTTGGATGGAAGTACAAAAAATGAGTTACATGAAAATGAATTTTTGGTTTTTGAGTTTAGAGAAGCGAAGTGAGAAGTAGGGGAGAGGAGCTTTTTGACTTTTCATTGGTTAAGAAAAAGACCTACAGAATGTATTCTGCACACATCTCTCAAACACTACTCATATTATAAATGCATTCTGCACATATCTTCCAAACACTAAAGCTTCAATAATACATGTTGGCCATAATTCAAAATGTACAAAACGCATGCAAAATGTAAAAAGCCAAAAAGAGAGCTCCCAAACACCCATATATATATATGGTCGGCTAGAATCCGATTTTTGGACAAGGGGGAGCCGGATCTGGGATTTCTAGATCTGGGCTTCCATTATCGGCGGCTGGCGATGGCTCTGGCGACTTTTCAGTTTCTATTTTTTTGGTATTTTCTGTTTTTTCTTTATTTTTGTATTTTATTTCTTACATTTTTTTTGTAGGTTTTTTGGTAGGTTGTATTAGAGTTGCGATATGTTGGGTTAGATGTAATTCTTTCTTCTGGCTAAAAAAAAAAAAAGAAGAAGAAAACTTTGGTAGTCCACTTTTGTCCCTACAGTCCTATGAAAGTAAATTAAAAAATATAGGAGTTAATTCACTTTGAACATATGACCAATGCTATAGAATTTTTGTTCTTACTAATCGTTAAGGAGTAGACTTACCTCTCCGCTCATGAAGAAACAGTTTGGATGAAGAAACAGTTTGCAAAAAATACATAAATGAAATAAAAAGCCGACATCCAAATAGGAAAAATCTCTTCTAGAATGGCCAGTACAAGAATAAACCCTATGCATCTGCAGTGCTATGTGGTGCCTATGGGGTGTTTGCATCTGCAATGCTATGTGTGTGTGTATATATATATATATATATATATATATATATATATAGGCAACACTTCTAGTCCGGGATCCGGGACTCCATGATCCGAGCATTTTTTTGACGATCCGAGCCGTCCAATGTGTTCAGAAAGTGTTTTCAAGGGTCCTAGCGGAAAATCTTCAAAAAAAAAAACCGGGAAGGGCTTGATCCAAGCAGTTTTCACAAAAAATATATATTTACAGTTTTTGCGAAAACTGCTTGGATCAAGCCTTTCCCGGTATTTTTTTTTGAAGATTTCCTGTGTGGACCCTTGAAAACACATTCTGAACACATTGGACGGCTCGGATTTTCCAAAAATAATTTGCAACACAAAAAAAGCCATGTTTTTCTTATTTCCGGGAGGTGTGGACTAGAAAATCCACCTATATGTATATATAAATATAGAGAGAGAGAGAGAGAGAGAGAGAGAGTCCCCTTCCTATCCAAACCACTATTTACGGACCTACCGTCCGGACTTCACTTTCCGGACCAAATTTCGACGATCCGAACCGTTAGATGTGTTTAAAACATGTTTTTATATAGCGTTTTTATGAAAAACTGCTCCGATCAAGCCCTTCCGGGTATTTTTTTTTGCCAAATCTTCGCGTTGGACCTTGAAAACACCTTTTAAACACATCTAACGGTTCGGATTTTCAAAAAAAAATTGGGAAGGTGGAGGTCCGGATTTTAAAAAAATCCGGGAGTTTGGAGGTGAAGTTTTGTGTATATATATATACATATATATATACGGGTACTCTCCAGTCTAGGATCCCGGATTTTCCGGATTGAGGTGTTTTGATGCTTTTAAAAATTGTTTTTGGAAAATCCGAGCCGTCCAATGTGTTCAAAAGGTGTTTTCCAAGGTCCACGCGGGAAATCTTCAAAAAAAAAATACCGAGAAGGGCTTGATCCAAGCAGTTTTTCGCAAAAACTGTATATTTTACAGTTTTGTGAAAACTGCTTGGATCAAGCCCTTCCCGGTATTGTTTTTTGAAGATTTCCCGCGTGGACCTTGGAAAACACCTTTTGAACACATTGGACGGCTCGGATCATGAAAATTTGATCCGGAACTATGAGTTCCGGACTGAAGAGTCCCGGACTAGAGAGTTCCTCTATATATATATATACTGCTCTCATTTCGAAACCCTCAAACAACTTCCAACAAACATTTAACAGAGAAAGAAACGAAACAGAGGAAACAGAGCAAGAAACAGAGGAAATCAAAGGTTACCCATTTGTTAAAACTTTCCTGAAATTTGTGAAAATGGATAGTATTGAAACCATAAGAAGAGTGAGTAGCACTCGTTTAGGCAGTTCGAGCATATGGAGAGACAGCGGGAGGGATGCTTTTTCGAAATCTTCTCGCCACACCAAAGACGAAAACGATGACGAAGAGGCTTTGAAATGGGCCACGCTCGAAAAACTTCCGACGTATCAGCGAATACGGAGAGGGATACTCAGGAGCGAAGACGACGGAAAATCCATAGAAATAGTTGATGTAGAAAGCCTTGGGTATATGGAGAAGAAGAATTTGTTGGAGAGGCTTGTGAGAATTGCAGAGGAAGATAATGAGGCGTTCTTGTTGAAGCTTAAGGAGCGGATTGACAGGTAATTTCAGTTTAGTTTATAAAAAATGTTTGCTTGTTTAAGTTTTTTGAATAAATTAGGCACCTATCAGTATCCAAACAACTTGATTTTCTGTACAAACGATATATGAAATAGCGTTTTAAAAGATGAATGGTAGGAAGTATAAAAAATATATATGAAAAACTTTCATTTAAAGACCATATGAGCAAAGACGGAGCCAATATTTTACCTTTGTGTGGGCAAAAATATATATACTTAAAAAATTTAGTGGTGGCGAATCTATATAATTCAGAGATAATTTTTTATTTTTTAGTATATAATAATTGCATTTTTTGAAAACCTTGTAGTAGCAGCAGCCATCACTTGTCTCTCTTTGGCTCCATCCTTGCACATGAAAATTGATTGCTGGGCTTTGATGCTCACCTAATTCTTAGAGAAAGGGCAAGGATCTGATACAGGAGCTTTTAAAAGCCCTTTTGCTGGATTGTTGGTCCGCAGCCACGCCCTTGTAGAATGAATAAGGAGAGGCTTATCAATGATCGAGCCAGTGGCGGAGTCAGGATTGAAAGTCGGAGGGGGCCAAATTATGAAGAAAAAAAATTGGTTCGAGTTTTTATGGGACAGTTTTGATAAATTGAAAAATTAATCTCGAGTATTGTTGTTATCATATTATTCGACGAATATATTATCATTATTGTACAGTATTACTCACCATAATTTAGTGTTCTTGAAATGAAAATTATTCATACTTTTTAAATTATTTTTGAAATTTTATTTCTTCAAAAAAATATCTATAGAAAATATACTCCGAAATAGAAAACCGCGGGGGCCGGGGCCACCCCAGCCCCTACATGCCTCCGCCTCTGGATCGAGCCACTCTTATATGACTCTTTAACACTTCTGTAACGGGCAAAGTCGCAGAAGTGAGTTTAAAGGCCAAACTTCAAAGTCGAAAGTGGTGGCTAGGGTTAGTTTTGCTTGATCAGTCTATAACGTTATACAGTTTTTTCATGAAACTGAGTTCTTTTGACAAAAACAATTCTTTAATTCCAGTTCCGAAATCCCTTAATAGATGAGCTTTTTAAAATGAAAATTCTGGAAAATTGATTACAAAGAAAAAAAAAAAAAAAAAGAGATACTTTTTGAAAACATGTTCTCGTTTGCATTTTCTTAATAAAACAATTTCTGTAGACCCAAAATCATCTAATCTGTTCTATAAAAAGTGCAATAATTTTAGATCTTCAACTTCTTTGCCTTTAATTTTTTACTAGACAGTCATGGCAATTTTTATGTAATGAATTATGGAATGTGGAAGTTGGAGAGAGGGAGAGGAAAATTAGGGCTTCAACTTTTTTCCCTTCTTGGCAATTTTTTTGGGCAATTAAAGGGGTAGTTTGGGCAAAAAATTGTGAACTATCCTTAAAACCAGAGGTGTTGAATGGGTCATGCCATGCCGGCCTAGCCTATTTATTCCCGTGCCTAGCGTGCTTCGTACCGTGCCATGCCATGCCGGACCCATTTAATAGCAGTGCCTTGCCTTGCCTTGCCGTGCCGTGCTTTTTAAGAATTTCCTCGGCCCACCACAATCTGTGTCGTGTTGTCCCGTGCCTGTACATGTGCCCGTGCCCCGTGCATAATCGAGCCCTTGTGGAGCTAAAAAATACTTCTAAAAAATTCCCATTACCATTTTTTTTTAAAATGATAATTACAACTAAAAATTAACACATTTAATTCAAAAATACTATAGAACATTTTTATTGATAGTTGAACTTTGTAATACAAAATGAACTATAGTTTGAATACATCCATCTAGGTTGACACTTATCAACTATCAATCATATGCATTCCTTAAAAGAAATAAGAAATACAAAATGAAGACAATACTTTTACCCTAATGATAGGAATTTTTGACTTATTACTCATTCGAGTCACTAGTATTTTTGTAATTTTATTGTGCCCTCATACGTGTTTGTGCCGTGCCTAACGCTCCAAATGATGGCCCAACCAGGCCACCTTAGTGTTCGTGCCATGCCGTGCTGTGACTTGCCGACGCTAAATGTGTCGTGCTCATGCCGGCATGACCCGTTCGACACCTCTATTTAAAAATGACGGTATTCCCTTCATAGTAATGGTTTTGGTCAGTTCATTAGTATTAATTATCCATGCAAATGCAAAATCGTTTGATCAATATCATACACATCTAAACAAAATGTTTGTCATAAAAAATAGCCTTTATCAAAATCGGATTGACCTGATTTTTAACATTCTTAAATCGACGTGAAGTAATTGTTTGAATCGCCAAATTAAACGGCGTTGTAACCTACTTTGCATAACCACATGAGTCGTCATCGCACCATTGGAGCTCACTTTGGGCCAAAAAACCAGTTTCCTTAGTGCTTGAAGCTGGTTTGATAGAACTTATTTAATTTGGGGTGTCTTTGTGAATTTTGTGGAAATTGGTTTCAGAGTTGGAATTAATCTTCCCACAATTGAAGTCCGGTTTGAGAACTTAAGCGTTGGTGCAGAAGCTTATGTTGGCAGCAGAGCACTCCCAACAATACTCAACTTCTCAGCTAACATCTTAGAGGTATACCCTTTCGCTTATTAGAATTTAATCATGCGGTACCGCACTACAGGATTCCCGGATCCTTTTTTTGGAGGACGGCATCCTATAGTGCGGCACGGCACTACAGGGTTGTATTGTGGCATCCGAGCCATTGATCGCGCAATCGACGGCTAAGATTTCATTTGCATGATCCGAGACGTTAATTGGCAAGATGAAATCCGAGCTATTCATTGCTGAGATCAATGGCTCATGTGCTGCACTACAGGGTTGTAGTGCGGGATCCGAGTTGTTCATCGCGCAATCGACGGCTCAGATTTTATCTTGGCACTTGCATGATCCGAGTCGTTCATTGCCGAGATGAAATCTGAGATGTTCATTACCAAGATCAATGGCTTGTGTGCCGCACTACAGGATCTCTGGATCCATTTTTTTACATATATCATAGTAGTTGGGTTTGGATCGTCTCTGGTCCAAGTTTTGGACTGAACGAGACAATTTAAATCTGGAGCATGGTGTAATAAATGGTTTGGATTTGTTAATTTTTACCGAAAAGAATTTTTGAGCAAATCCAAATCATTAATTACAGTAAATATTGAGACTGTACCAAGTCCAAATTAGGGGCAGAAGAGAATCCAATTCAATTATAGGTCCATGCCTATATGCTTCATCTTGTTATTTTCATTGAACTAACTCTGTGATCTCTCTCTCTCTGAAAGGGGTTTTTGAGTGCTCTCCATGTTCTTCCAAGTAGAAAGAAACCATTAACAATCCTCCATGATGTTAGTGGTATCATCAAGCCTGGCAGGTGAGAAATGAAAATTCAATCCTTTGTTCTTTTTGTCCTTTTTACCGCTTGTAACTTAGAAGTTAGCTCTCATCTAAGTCTCCGATTGGAATCTCCTATTAATTCTTATGAGTCAGTCCATGCCCATACCCATACCCAGCTTTAAATCACAGTAGACGGTGAGATAATATTAGATTTGTAACCAATAACTCATCTAAAAGTTAGAGAGCGGCAATTTTATTATTTATATTCTCAACACGCCCTCTCACTTGTAGTGAGACTCTCCTCCATAAGTGGGTTGAACACTTGTAAATTTTAATCATTAGATAGGCGGTGAGGTTCGAACATGGGATCTAATGCCTGCTTTGATACCATAAGATTGTTAACCACCAACTCATCTAAAAGCTTAAGCTGTTAGAGAGAAGGACAACTTTATTATTTATATTCTCAATAGATTGGTCTGGTCTGGTCTGGATCTGGATTAGTCATTATAACAAAAGATATGTGGTCCTGTCTCCCAGCATTAGTCTATTCCCCTAGGATCTTCATTTGATGTGTGGGTGGGTGGGTGGGTGGGTGGGTGTGGGGGGGGCACAAGCTCCGCCCTGACATTCACCCATGGGATTCGAACATGTGACCTGTTGGAGAAACGTCCTTTGCCATTGCCTAATCCCAGTTGTTAAAATGTGAAGGGAGATTCTCATTGTTCGGTATAGAGTGTGTTAACTAAACATCCTAGTTTTTCTTTGATTAAACTGTTTCTCGGCATTTTTTTTTCTTTCCAGAATGACATTGCTTTTAGGCCCACCAAGCTCTGGAAAGACTACACTGCTGCTAGCTTTGGCTGGAAAACTTGACTCAGATTTGAAAGTAAAAATTATTATATCTCATTCTTTTGGCAGAGGTTTTTATGATTTCTTTCTTCTTCATAGAAGGGAAATTACAGGTTTCGGGTAGAGTAACGTACAACGGCCATGAAATGAATGAGTTTGTTCCGCAGAGAACATCAGCTTATATAAGTCAGCATGACCTTCACATTGGAGAAATGACGGTGAGAGAAACACTTGCTTTCTCAGCAAGATGTCAAGGGGTCGGGTCTCGTTACGGTAAGTTAGATTCAATAACTGATGCCTATGTATCTAAGTATCAGATTTATCTTATGTTTACACCAAGAACACCATGACATTGCATTTCATTGATGCATTCTAATTAGTTTCTTTTACTTTGTTAGGTTATTGTTTTCATAAGGTGTCATAAAGACTTCTATGCTTAGTTGTGCATTAAAGTTGAACAGTATGTGTGCTTCTTAACTCAATGTCCGTCTAAAGAAAAATGCCGACACATATCTGCCACCTTTACTCAAGTGTCAAATGTTTTGCCCAACTACTTCATACATTCCGTCATATAACATTGAGTAATGCTTCCAACCCGGGGAAATTACTTTAAATCGTTGAGAATAGTGTGACCACGATATGGGCTCTATTCAGAATGAATGTAATACTATAAATACAACAGTCTTGAAGCTATTTTGAGGGGAAAAAATCAAGCTGTTTAATGACTTTCATACTGTCATGATAGGATTTGACTATGAAATTACACAGAATAAGCTGAACTGAATTTGAAATTGTTGCAGACATGTTAACCGAATTGTCTAGGAGAGAGAAGGAAGCAAACATTAAGCCAGATCCAGATCTTGATGTTTTTTTTTAAAGTAAGTGAATAGACACGAAGATTAATATTTTCTTGGGTGGGGAAGAATTCTCGTGGATGTAATTCTGGAAATTTCCCTTTTTCTTCTGTGGTATCTAACTATTTTCTTTTGATAATTCAGGCAGCATCACTAGAAGGGCAGAAGACCAGTGTGGTCATAGACTATGTTCTCAAGGTGCTTCCTAAAATGACAATTCTTGACTGGAAAACAAAACGAATCCAAAAAATTTCCAGGGAAGAATGCCTTTTGGATTTGGCCCACGTATCCTGACGATGAATGTCATGCTGCATTCTGGGCACTTTATTATTATTTTTTTTTTTTTGTGAAATTACTTTGCAAGTGTAGAATAAAACTAATTTCTACAAGATTTGATTAATTTGCACTTCTGATTTTCTAAATTCAACAGATTTTGGGACTGGATATTTGTGCTGACACTATTGTGGGTGATGAAATGCGGCGAGGTATTTCTGGTGGGCAAAAAAAGCGAGTCACAACAGGTAGAAAATACGAAGCAAATCATTAGTCTCGCTCTCCCATATTGATCGTCTCTTGCACTATGGCATTTCCTAAAATGTATATCCCCTTTTAAAAGTCAAAGCATAAAGTTTCTAAGTTTACCACACTCTTCCTTATTTGGATCTATATAACTATATTCGAGAGTGGAAACCAAAGGGTTAATGTACATAATAATGCCTTAACTTTGAACTTTGATGCATTGACTAAACGTTCCCTTTATGCGGTTGAACTCTCAATAAGGGATCAGCAATATGGGATAGCGGTATTGTACTCTGGAAAGGAGTTCTTCATTTTTGTTTATGCATTCTCTGCCGAATATGATGCAGGGGAGATGCTGGTTGGACCGTCTAGGGCCTTGTTCATGGATGAGATATCAACCGGCTTGGACAGTTCAACGACTTTTCAGATAGTGAACGCAATAAGACAATCCGTCCACATCCTTCAAGGAACTATTGTCATTTCTCTTCTGCAGCCAGCACCAGAAACATACGACTTGTTTGATGACATCATTCTCCTCTCAGAAGGGCGAACCGTATACGAAGGGCCTCGCGAACATGTGCTAGAGTTCTTTCAATATATGGGCTTCAAGTGTCCTGAGAGGAAAGCAGTCGCGGACTACTTACAAGAAGTAGATTTCAATGTCTTTGAATACAACTATCATTGTTAAAACAATTGCACACGCAATATGATGTTTTGCATCAAAATTTTGATCTTTTGTGTTGTGGAGTATCTACAGAATGACTCAATATGAGCCACACGTTTTATTATCTGGGCTTTTTTCTATGCACTTTTTGTTGCATACATTGTGTTTTTATAAAACACTGGACTTTGAAATTGAATGGTTTTTTGGTGGCATAGGTGACATCGCGGAAAGATCAAGAGCAATATTGGGAGAAGGAAGATGAGCCCTACAATTTTGTCTCTGTCACAGAATTCGCAGAGGCATTTCAATCATTTCACATTGGTCGGAGATTGGCTGATGAGCTTTCTGTTCCGTTTGATAAAGCCAATAGCCACCCTGCAGCTTTAACAACTAAGAAGTACGGGATTGGTTGGAAGGAACTCTTGAAAGCTCTCTTTTCAAGAGAGTATTGGCTCATGAAAAAGAACTCATTCGTTTACATATTCAAGTTGAGTCAAGTGAGTACATGTCAAAGTATCAAACATTCATTTGTACATTTGCGATGCAACCTTCCACTGCTATTGCACTCATGGCAGAAACTAATTATAGTAAAGCAGAAACGAAAAAGTATCAAAATGGAGCTTTTCAAAAATAATCTTTTGAAGTCGTTTTTGTTCCTTAATCCAAAGTAGAAGCTGTGCCACAAATTACACAGCTTCCTAGAAGTTTTGTCAACAAATTTGGTCTATGTTGGGATCATGAATTCTGTTGAGGGTTTATAGATGGAGATAATGGAAGATTAAGGAAAAGGTGGAAAAATGTTAAGTAAAAAGGTTGAATATATTTCTCTGACATACCATTCTCCTTTCCTGTTATAGATCCCTCCACAAAATATGCTTATTATTATGGTTGACTCTGATGAACAATTCTCTCTGTTTCAGCTTATTATTATGGCCTTCATCATGATGACATTATTTCTAAGGACTCAGTTGCCCAAAAAAACTCTTAATGATGGTGTGATTTTGATGGGTGGTTTGTTCATTAGTCTCGTTATGATCTTGTACAATGCATTCTCAGAGCTACCCATGACTATCCTGAGACTTCCCACCTTTTACAAGCAAAGGGACCTTCTCTTCTTCCCGGCTTGGGGATACTCTTTGCCCGCATGGATCCTCAAGATCCCCATGACATTTCTAGAAGTTGGTGCTTGGGTGTTCACAACTTATTATGTCATTGGCTTGGATCCAAATGTGGGAAGGTAATGTGTGACCCATGTGCTAAGGCATTTTAAGTTAAGATTTTTTGTTTCACTATCTGATAATATTTTTTTTGCAGGTTGTTCAAAATGTTCCTTTTACTTGTATGCGTTAACCAAATGGCATCTGGCCTGTTCCGATTCATGGCAGCAATGGGACGCATCTTGATTGTGGCAAACTTGTTTGGCTCATTTACGATGCTCGCAGTTCTTGTATTGGGCGGATTTATCTTGTCAAGAGGTAAAAAAAAGTGCCCACATACTTTCTCTTGGTTGATGGAACTTTAGATTCTATCTAAAACTACTTTACTGACCTCAGAGGATATAAACAAATGGTGGATATGGGGTTATTGGGTTTCACCGTTGATGTATGGGCAGAATGCTTTAGCAGTGAATGAATTTCTTGGCAACAGTTGGAAACGAGTAAGCACCGTTTGAGAAATGAAGAATCAATACTTTCGTAAAATGACATAAAGTTTTGTTTTGCTTTGTTTTTGTTTCTTTCCGTTTTTTATTGTGTGTGGGTTTGTGTTTGTTATAGGTGCCTCCAAATTCCACAGAACCCTTAGGAGTACTAGTCTTGAAGTTTCGCGGGTTACCTACAGAAGCACATTGGTATTGGCTTGGAGTAGGAGCCCTAATTGCATATGTTTTGCTGTTCAATTTCCTCTTCACTCTCGCTCTAACTTACCTCAATCGTAAGTAACAAAGTCGTCCATCTGTTAATAACTTGATTTTTTCGTTTATGTGTTCTTGTAAGTACTCACTTTGTTTATCCGATGCAGCATTCGGGAAGCCTCAGGCTCTTTTATCTGAAGAAACATTGGATGAGAGAAATCCTTGTAAAACAGGAAATATTGAGCTGTCATCAAAAGGAAAGAGATCATCAGGTGAGTCACTACTCTCAAGTTTATGCTTTCATTTCTGATCTACTATTGATGGGATAGAATTATAAACACTTCAACAACAATATGCAGAAATGGGAGATGAGATGTCAATGTCTTCAAGTGGGCGCAACATAAGTGAAGCTAATCAGAAGAGGAAAGGGGGAATGGTTCTACCTTTCGAGCCCCTTTCCATCACATTTGAGGATATCAAATACGCAATCGATATGCCTCAGGTATCTTCGAGTTTGATGGGATTGGAAAGTTAAAACTTGTTTGAACTTAAATGCGCTCGTATGGGCTACATTCGGTTCTCTCTGTTTCCAGGTTAATGGAAACAAGGACATGTTTGTTATCCTTCTTTTTTTGTTTTTGAAATGGTACCGATCTTTGAATTTGGCAACAACAGGGAAAAATTTAGAACTATATATGATCGTCTTTGCACTATAGTGTTGGGCGATTTTGCATTCATAGTGGGGTCACTTGACTTCTTTGAGACGCAAAGACCGCACCACCTATGCTGAAAACAAATGTGGTAACAAGCATGTCTATTTATACACTAGAAACAGGAAAAATACTTCTTGTTTTGTACACACAAAAAAAAATGAAAATGACAACATAGCTGAAGATGTTACTGCCTGAAGTTTTGTTGATGAGGGTGAGTTGTTTAAAAAAATAATCTATTTTGATGATAAATGATTGAGTTTCTCGTTCATACTTTGGGATTGAAAACAAAATGAAAAACTGTTTTTGAAGTTTATAGTGTGGTTGCAGGAAATGAAAGCTCGAGGAGTACCCGAAGACCGGCTAGAACTTTTGAAAGGTGTGAGTGGTGCTTTTAGGCCTGGAGTTCTAACAGCACTAATGGGTGTCAGTGGAGCTGGAAAGACGACTCTAATGGATGTCTTGGCTGGTAGGAAAACCAGTGGATATATTGAGGGAAGGATAACGATCTCTGGGTACCCAAAGAAACAGGAAACATTTGCTCGTATAGCTGGATATTGCGAGCAAACCGATATTCACTCTCCTCATGTTACAGTATACGAGTCCTTGCAGTATTCTGCTTGGCTTCGGTTGTCCCCTGAAGTTGACTCTGGAATGAGAAAGGTGAGTCCTAATCTGAAAGGCCACAAATAAGGACATGAACACAGCTACAATATGACAAGTACACCCTCACACGGTACTTTTCGTCAATAACAAAATTTGACACTGCAGGGATGCGATAACTAGTAGACATATGTCTTCACTTTCCACAAAATATGAACGAACTTTTGGTCATACGCAACACGGGATCTTTATTATCTATCATTCTTATATACGATTGAAAAGTTGGAATGAGTAGGGATTATTAAGAATGAATATATTGTTCTTAATTCACAAGCAGATAACAAGTTTTGTTTAGTTCCTTATTTTTTCTCAAACTTGTAATGTGGGTCTATTTCATGAGACGTGTTTTTCAGTATCTTAAGTGTACCATGATGAGAAAAGGTCTTTTGTACACTGGTCTTTAGAGTTTAGGCGATCATAAAAATCTGAATATACCTAGATTCAAGGAACAAAAGTCTGTTTCATTCCCATCGAATGGCCGAAATGTTTCTATTTCCTAAGAGACTGAGAGAAAATTTAGTAGAATCCCAGAATTCTTAACAACTCTAGAGGCCAAAACACCAAAACATGTCAAAATTCCAAGTACGCATTGAAATCACGGACTTATTGCAACATCTATCAGAAATATCCTGAAACAATGACATTTCTGCCCAATTCCAAATTCTTTTGACATTTCCATGATGTTCTTCTGACTTTGTTTCGTAATGTTATAGAAACATTTTACGAAATCGTTCATTTTCCTAGGCTAACCGAAACAATGTATGGATAACAACATTTTCATACCTCCCTTCATTATCAATGTAGATGTTTGTTGATGAGGTTATGGAGCTTGTTGAGCTAGCCCCATTGAGGGAAGCGCTAGTTGGATTGCCCGGTGTGAACGGTCTTTCAACCGAACAAAGAAAGAGGCCAACAATTGCTGTGGAGCTCGTAGCCAACCCCTCCATTATATTCATGGATGAGCCAACCTCAGGACTTGATGCCAGGGCAGCTGCAATAGTGATGAGAACGGTTAGAAACACAGTGGACACTGGAAGAACCGTGGTGTGCACCATCCATCAGCCAAGCATCGACATTTTTTATTCTTTTGATGAGGTATTCCAATCTTCACAAAATGTTAAGGGTTCAATGATTTGTTTTAGTCTCCGTTGTTTGTTTCAATATGAAGTATTTCAGTCTAAAATATTTTGGTATCTTTGGTGGTTGGAAACCAATACCACAAAATGAAAAGTTTATTTCACAATAAGAATGTTTCACATTAACTATGTGAAGTATTTGGAAAACTTTTGTTGAGGTCTCTGCCAAACAACAAAAAATGAGAGGAATAACAATGTTTTGACCATGAGTGTTTTAGATGTTTTTTTCATTGAATAAAGCATTTTATGTTGAAGCAAACGGGTCATCACTCTCTTTCCAGATTTATAAGTAGGACTGAAGAACAATTTTTGTGGAAATGCAGTTGTTTCTTTTAAAACGAGGAGGTGAAGAAATATATGTCGGTCCATTAGGCCGACATTGTACCCATCTGATCAACTACTTTGAAGTAAGGCTTCTGGTCTATACCTTAGAACCATTCAAACTTCATATGTCTATGCCCAAGTACTAACATAATAATCATGCGGTTATATGCTTCCACTTTTAACTTTTTGTTTTTATGTTCCTTCAGGGTAATGATGGAGTTAGTAAAATTAAGGATGGTTATAATCCAGCTACACGGATGTTAGAGGTGACTTCACCAGCACAAGAAGGCGCCCTTGGGGTAAACTTTGTTGATGTTTACAGGAACTCCGAACTATACAGGTACCAGCACGCATCAACGTCCAGTTCAAACTAGTCTGAATTTTGATGGTGTATCAAACTAATGAGACCAGAAAAACTAGTTCCGCGTCATTTTTATTTTCTTTTTATACTTCTATTTTCCAGGAGGGAACGTAAAAAACTAATGAATGACTTCTGAACAACAATGCTTTTGGGTTTGGAATGTTTGGCATACTGCTTTCATGAACTTTTTTCACATAACTTTTTTTCTCACGTGGGGGGTTTGAAAACAACCCAGTTTTCAAAATTCAGGGAAAGTGAATATAATATGAAAACAGCGAACTAATGAGGAGAAATAATGTTTTCGAGATTTTTTAAGCTTTTTACCCAGATGAAAACAATACAAAATCTGCCTGTTTTTGAACTATTCAAACAAAAAGCAAGGAAACAAATGTTGATAGATTGATGTTTTGCATGCTAACTATTGACATTTTGTGATGATTGAATCAGGAGAAATAAAGAATTGATCACAGAACTAAGTACGCCTTCGCCAGGCTCAAAAGATCTTTACTTTGCCACTCAATACTCACAGTCTTTCTTCACACAATGTTTGGCATGCCTTTGGAAACAACACTTGTCATACTGGCAAAATCCGTCCTACACTGCAGTGAGATTATTCTTTACATTTGTCATAGCTTTAATGTTCGGGACAATCTTCTGGGATCTCGGCTCCAAAAGATTCATTCAAAAACACTAAAAAATCATTACATTTAACCTAAGAAGCACGGACAGGTTATCAGCCTCACTTGTCTATCACTGCTAAAAAACTCAGTGTTTGATTTTTCTTTTGTATTGAACTTGTAGTAGGACATGCTAGGACTCATGGGGGACACGTCAAAGAAATCTTTTGAGGACATCATGCAATTTCAAAAAAGTAGGGTTGGACTCAAAATTTTGACTGATTTTAAGACTCAAAATGTCACAACATGTCCCCATGGACCCAACTTGTCTGTGTCCAAATTTTTTGAGAATACATATCTGCATGTCTGTATCTGTGCTTCGTTGATCTTAAATGATTTTTTGGATTTTTTGCTTCTTTGATACTAAAGTAACTCAAATGGTTTGAAATTACAGGGCAACACAAGCAGATATCTTTAACGCGATGGGTTCCATGTATGGCGCTGTTCTGTTTATTGGCGTACAAAATGCCGGGTCAGTGCAACCAGTGGTTGCTATTGGAAGAACAGTATTTTATAGAGAAAAGGCAGCCGGAATGTATTCATCATTTCCATACGCATTTGGACAGGTTCTTGGTTCTATTTTTGCATGACATTCATAAATGTTTTTCGTATGTTATTTAAATGACTCGTTATAATCCAAAATTTGGGATATGGAAATAACAAAGACTGGAAATCCAATGACACATTAAGAAAGTTAATTACTCACCATTGTGTGACTACGAATATCCCTTATTCATGTTCACAAGAAGAAGAAAATATTGGAAATGCCAGTTGTAGACAGGGAAAACATTGACTTATTGCTTGGATGAATGTTTGTTGGTTTTCAAGGTTGACCAATAAAAAACTTGTTTGCCAGAAGAAAACGGCAAAAATTTAGGTAAGCATAGTTGCATAAATATGAATACCTCTTTCCTCATGTTCATTCAAAAACCAAAAAGGGGTAATGCCAGCAATAAACTGGGAAAACATTGTCAACTGGGAAAATTTAGCTGTCGACTGATACTTTCTTTGAAATTCTGAAGAAATCTCATTGATTTTCTGACCACAATTGTGTATCTTGTTTTGCAGATTGTGATTGAGATTCCATACGTCTTTGTTCAGACTCTCTTGTATGGAATCATTGTTTATGCTATGATTGGGTTCGATTGGACAGTTTCCAAGTTCCTTTGGTACTTGTTCTTCATGAATTTCACCTGGTTATACTACACTTTCTATGGAATGATGGCAGTGGCAGTAACTCCCAGCCCCAACATTGCTGCGATAGCCTCATCTGGCTTCTACGGGATATGGAACCTTTTCTCAGGATTCGTCATTCCAAAGGCAGTAAGTAAATCCCCAGGAATTCAATTTAGCTTTCCCAATTGGAGAATCACAATGGCCGTGTTTGGAAAAGTTTTTGGCCAAGTTTTTTTGGCGTTGAAAGTTCCAAGTCCCACCCTGCAGGCCACTTTGACCAGCAATGACTGGGCTAGTAGGCCCCACTCAAATTTTTTTTTTTTGTTTTCCGAGTAAAAAGTTGTATATAGTGCCATCTAGTGGACCCCTCTCAAATCCAATGCCTCTCTCTTCTAACGCCTCTGATTTCCTCTGGTGGGTCCCCCTCTGACGCATGACCTCATTTATTAAGGAGGGAAACTGGGAAACTGTGAAGTTTTACTTTCAACTCCAAAAAAGAATTTTGGAGTTCTTATCCGAACACAGCAAATATATGTAGTATGGACTCTTCTAAATGTTTGAAGCACATGAATTGGACACTCGACACGCGCAAGGATTTTAGCTACCAGTTCCAACCAAGGTAGGAGTTCCATCATATCCATATCAACAAACCAGCACAGGTAGCAGTGGCTGTCCGACATACTTAGTAATTTGTGTGTGTGGAAAAATGTGACATGAACTATGTTATCATGCATGAAATGCGTTATGGCACATTATAAGCACCATTTACCTTACAAAACAAAGGGACTATGCTGAGAGATTCTTAACTAGGAAGGCCTATTGGCATGCATGTAGTACTCCATTTGCTCGCATCTAACATACACACCATATCTTTCCTTGACATGAGAGTAAAATGAATCTAACACTTGAAAAAAGATACCCACGTTCGACGATCGTAAGTTGAAATGAGAATTAGATGAATCTGAGACTCAAACACGTAAATGCCCTTGACATTCGTACACAATTCCAATGTTACATATTTCACAACTCAAAAAGAAATTTAATTTATTTCTTTTTGTTATTTGCTTGTTTTTATGACAGAGAGCTCCAGTTTGGTGGAAGTGGTACTTTAACATTTGCCCTGTCTATTGGACTCTGTATGGATTGGTTGGCTCTCAGTTTGGAGATATTCAAGACAAATTTGAGTCATCTGACGGGGGACAAAATGTGGAACAATACGTGAGAAGCTACTTTGGGTTTAGACATGACTTTCTGGGATATGTTGCCATGATTGTAGTTGGTTTTACTGTGCTCTTTGCAGTTATATTTGCCTTTTCAATCAAGGCATTTAATTTCCAGAAAAGATAGTAAGTCAAAATGTGAGACCTGTGTCTTCAGGGGCGGACCTAGGGGTGCAACTGTGCAAGCGGGGGTCCAGGTCCCTGCACACCTCCCAATTATCCCATTATTTCTACTATATTTTTTATTTTGTTTGTAAAATTTATGAAGAAAGGTCTACTATATGTTAAAACAAATCGGCTCAGCTGTTAAAGCAAATTTGGAAGAAAATCTGGAGGATTGAATAATCTTTTTTTCTTTTCAATTAGTGAGGAGTTAAGTGTTGAACGGTGGAAAATTCAATTTGTGTTATGATTTTCTTCTTACCAAGTTGGGATGTTTACATGGAAATTTTGAACACCTCATGTGGGGGTTTTCTAAAGCAAGACTCCTCTTGGTGGCATGCACCAGAAGTCCGCGCGTCAACATTTTGGACGGGATACGGAGTTGGGACAGGATTTTCAGGACAGCAGATCCGCGTATGCCACTTTTCTCCTTAGTACCAACGTAAATAAATAACTTTGGGGGCGTGGAAAGAACACTGGGAGGGTTTGGAGAGATTATCCCGTTTCTCAGGAAACTCTTCATTACCAAAAAAAGGGGGAACAGGAAAAAAAAAAAAAAAGGGGTGCTTTTTTCTTTCATTCAAGCTTAGATGGTGAGTTGGTTGAACAGAACTTGGGTTTGGATTCAAGAAAGGTAAAGCTCGGTATGGACTTAAACCTCTGTTGTTGGCATGGAAATATTAAACAAGAGCTGAAATTTTTTTTTCTTGTTCTTCATAATCACACTTTCATTGAAAAGCCCAAACAAAACTTACAATCTACACACAGGCATCTCTCTGGAAGTACAAAAAGAGGCCCCTATACACAACTGACTACACAAAGATTAATAAAAAAAATGCGCAGAGAGAGAACAGAAAACTCAAACAATCAATTTCTGCACTGCAAAATTGTTTCAGGAATCTCCCACTGGAGGCATATAGCCTTATTTTGAACAGAAGAAGCCACCATAGACATAGAACACAAATAATCTCTAATGTTTTCCATAATTAAACCAATCACCTGCTCCTTAGGCAGAACCATATTGCGAAAAATCCTTTTATTTCTCTCAAGCCATAGGAAATAGTTTGTAGCAGTGAGAGAGCACTCCATAATCAAACTTCTGACTGTTACCTCGCACCTGCTGCACAAACCACTAAGCAATTTCTTGGAGCCTCAAATGCACCCCATTCTTTCTTCCAACAGCAAACCACACTTCTAGGGTGAAAGAGCAGGAAAAGAAAAGTTGGGAATGAGACTCAGAGGCAGAATGACAGATACAACCACTCCTCATCAACTCGCAATCCCCAATCAATTAGTCTATCACAAGTACGCAAACTTTTGTTGAATAGCCAACCAGGGAATAAAAGACCAACGTGGCACGTGCTTCTTGAACCAAACCACACCATGCCACTCTATAATAGGGTATATCTCTCTTATAGCAGTCCAAGCAAATGTAACAGAGAAGTCCCCATTACCTTGAGGAAGCCAGATCACAAAATCATCTCTAGACTCATCGGGCAGCCTTCCTACTTCTAGGCCAACACCACAACCACCACGAATGATGGAAGCCCCATCGGTGTGGAGTGATCTCCCAAGATTGAACATAATGCTTTCACCAAACCTTGGTAACAAAGGACCCAAACTACGCCAGTTGTCAAGCCACAAGAATGTTGATTGCTCATTTCCAACATGGCATCTTTTGGAAGGCTCATGTACGAGATACTTAATTTGCCCCTTAATGATGTAGGTGTGGATCCATTTTACCCAAAGGGTGTCTACTTGCTTGCACAAATCCCACAAATGCTTCAACATAAAGGCCTTGTTCCACTCCTTCAACCTTACAGTAAATTAGAGGGACACCTAAATATCGCACAGGAAACATACCCTCACCAATAGGCAAAATATGAAACAACTCTTCTTTCATTTCTTGGCTAACCCCTGAATAATACACAAGACTTTTCTGCAAATTAGGGTTAAAGCCTGAGAAACTGTGAAAATCTTGCAGCATTTGGTTAGTTTGTAGTTTGTAAGTTTTGTTTGGTCTCTCTTAGTTGTGTTTTTTTTTTTAGTTTGGTTTCTCCATTTGATTTCGCATATATTTGGTTTATTACTTCTTCAATATCATAACCATCAATAATCTTGGGTTGCGGTTGGGTTCTTAAGGGGGGGCCTGCCGCACAACAGGTTAACCAATCTAAAGGAGTTTTGATCAGCCCCCACACAAGATGAAAGGTCATCCACAAAACCTAGGTGACAGAGATTCAGAGCCTGGCATCTTGGGTGAAACATGAAGTTACCTTGTCTAACTCTCTGGAGAAATATAGCTGAAATTTAGTTTCTCATTTTTGCTTAGAAGTTTTAAATGCGTAAATTAGTGATAAGATGTCGGACAAGTTTGTTTTCACAGAAAAGTGAGTTTATTTTCCAAACCAATTTGTCGAGGCATTGACCTTCGTATTTAAGAAGCTAAATCACAGTTTTAAGAAGGAAAATCAAGAGGGCGAAGGGCTGGTTTTGGAAAATGAACGGCAGATGAGAGGTAATTTCTACACAAGAGAATATATAAGTGATATGATCCACCATGTTGCGGCCATGGGTGTTAATGTCAACCCTAGCACAATCGAGACGATCTAGTTCCTTGACGTCGTGAGTGACACTACACTTTTATTTCAATGGTTATCTAGAGTTAATTTTGATCCAAGGATTAACGAGTAGATGGCGACGAGCCAGAATATATGACTATAGCTGCAGGGAGATTAAACATGATTTCTAGTTCATAAATTACTTTTCCTACGTTACACGGTCCAAGTGGAGGAGCTCTGATACGTAATGTAGGGTGGAGTGTGACATTGGACTTCAAATTTTGTTACCTTCCGTTTTTGGCACTTGTAATGGAACAATGCCTAATTTTTTTTGTATGACACTCCATCCGTCCTTTTTTTTTTTAATTGTCCGGTATTTTATTTTACATTGTTCCTTAATAAGTGTTAAAGTTGGTACAATTACTACTTTGTCCTTTTCAAAAGTTAATGGTTATAGAGTTAATAGGTAAAAATGAAGGATAATATTGAAATTGGAGGTAAAAGTTGAAGAGGAATAAGAAGGTGTTTGGCCCCCTATTTTTTGCATTCTCATTAATGGCTTTTCTACTTTTGGGTGTTTGGGTGGTGTGAACCAAAATGAGTTTTGAGATAACTCATTTTTCATTTTTCACTTTATAGAAGAGAAGTCAAAAAGAGGTTCTGAGCTACTTTTCACATTCTCCACTTGCAAAATGTATTCTGCACATTTCTTCCAAACACTCTTTCCAAATTCAAAATGCATTCTGACCATAATCCAAAAGGCCAAAAAGTTGAAAATGAAAAACTAAAACATAGGCTCCCAAACACCCCCTAAGTGTCATTGTAGTACCTAGTATTACCCATAAAAAATCAACTCATTCGGATATCGATATGGACTCTGTGCTTCTGGTTTCTTTTGTTGTTCTCTTGCAGGAGGTGTTATGTTGGGGCAGTTTGTTTTGGCAATTTGTTCTCTTTTGGTCTTTAGCTGGTTATCTCTTAAACATGTTCATCTGGATTGGTTTTCTTTTGTTTTGGTTGTTAGGTTGATTTTTTGCCAAACTTGTATCCTTTGGGTTCGAGTGACATATGATTGTTACGGGGTGGGGTGTCAACTAAAAGGACCATGGCCCCATCAAATGGATCTCATCAGTTGAAACGTGCAAGAGGTCCAATATCCAACCTCCATTTCACTTGAAAAAACAACTTGACCTGAGCTTTAGCGTTTTGGAGTTCGTCTCGTTAAAAGTTCATTGAGCTCGAGTTCAATTTGAACTTGAATCGTTCCCAAATATTCGAGTTAAAAGTCAATTAGTGTATAAAAATTTGAACTTGGTTTGAGTACTAAACGAGTCTCTAAGACGAGCTAGTCGAGATTATCCCCACGAGCCGAGCTATGGCTAACTTGAACTAGACTTGTTTGCTAATTATGAACTGAGCCTAGCTGATCTTCCAACTGTTCACAAACAGTTCGGTTCGTTGCAATCATACTACATTAGAAAAGATAATGGGTGCACCATTTGAGTGCACTGCTCCAATGAGTGGGTGACACGAAAACGGTACACCGCACACCATTTGATTGAGAAAGTTTCCAAATCATTCATTTTATAAGTTTCGATGTGCTTTTTATTTATTTTTTAAATTGAGTTGACCGGACATCACCCATCTGAACAAAGCATAATTATCACCAGAAAAATGGAAGATGAAAGTCTTATTATTCATATCTCTTTTGACTAGTATGAGTAAACCAACCTTGTAGTAAATCAAACCAAATTGAGCCTTATGTCTCAATCAATTGGGGTCGGTTACATGAATCTTGTTTTTCCATTGAGCTCTGTCTAGGGCGATCTCTTCATTTAGGTTTAATAAGCCCAAGTCCTTTTGTATAACGGCATCCAAAGTCAATTTAGGTCTTCTTCTTCTTCCCCTAGCCCTACTGTCCACTACTATCCTATCACTCTTCTTGACTACTGCGTCTGGAGGTCTATAATTGATATGACCTCAATCTATTTTCCACTAGCGGCTGCACACCCAAAAAAAAATTTGTTTGGATTTTAGTAGTGCTAATTTTAGTTTAAGTTTTATTTGAACATTCAACCAATCCATTATGAACACCCATCAATCTAAGTAATTCATAGATGAACACCTAATACATTAGCTCGCACTCAAAATAAAAGAGATTTAGGGAAAAAAATGAGAGAAAAAGAAGAATCTATTAACTTAGGTATCATGCTCTCCCTTCTTTCTCTATGTCCATTGTCGTGGTCTAAATGTAGTAATTATGTATTTATGAAATTACATAGATTAAATTTCTTTGTTTGTTAAGTTTAACTTATAGAATTATGGAGCTTAAAAAGATTCAACTACATTGCAAAACCTCTTAACTATAACAATCTTCCTTCGAATGCAAAAGTGTGATGGAAAAACCGTTATGTGGCCACAATTTCTTTCATTTGTTGTGCTGAAACCCGAATTAGAGAATATAACAAAACCAACAAGAAAACAAGAGACAAAGATTTACGTGGTTTCCCCCCAAGCACGGAGCTCTAGAGGTACGTCCACGGGGAAAGAGCAAGAGGATTCACTAAAAACAGGGAGAAATACACAGAGCCGGCTATACCTGTAACTCTCACTTGAAGCATCCACACAATATCTAGGGACAAATCTCTGAGGCGCGACCTATAGAGCATCAAACGTCTCACACGCATAAACCCTAGATATCTCAAATCCCAACTCAAGACAAAACCCTAGGAGGCCACAAGGCTCCTATTTATAAGAAAGTACAAAAAATTATGTCAAAACCCTTTTTAAAACGCGCAGCCGCACAAATTCGCGTATCGGTGGTCCGGACCAAGAATCGGTGGTCTGGACTACCGAGACAGAATATCCAAAAAACATCCCAAAACCCGTTGGTCCGGACCAAAGGTCCAACAAATGGTTTTTCGCACCAAATTTCGCACTTTTCTTCGAACGTCTTGAATGCAAGGCATATCTCCGACAATCTCCACCTTGACTTGAATTTCCTTCCAAACCAACAACATAGTGCAATCCTCTCAACACTCGCTCTTCCCCACAACGCCCCTCGCGGGGCTCACATCAATGGCACCAACAAACAAGGCGCAAGCACCTTTGTTTGACCTTGTTACCACTATTGAGTAAACCCAGCCACACATGCCTCCACAAGCTCCACCTTGAGCTTAACACCACAACTCCCCTCACGGAGTTAATCACCATCGAGCAACCATCTTCCATCAAATGTCGACCACATGCATCCATAGAAGATGTGCTCAAACTCCACTCGGAGTTAACCGAATCTACCGCAGAGCCTTGTATGCCCTCATGCATACTCCCAATAGTTGAACCTGAATTCCTCTCAACAGATGAAGACCCCAGCGATGTAGCACCCACAATCGTACTACCATCAAGCACATAGAGGTTACCCAATTTTTGACCCTTCACGAAAATCCGAGCACCCAACGACGCGCTTAAGACTCTACCTTCAGCAGTGTACCTCCAACCCACGGAGTCGAGAGCGCCCAAAGAGATAAGGTTTCTCCTCAAATCTGGTACATGTCGAACACCAAACAATGTCCTCACAATCCCATCATACATCCTGACTTTGACTGTTCCAACCCCAACAATTCTACAGGGCATGTTATTCCCCATAAGAACTATATCACCGTGAACTGCCTCATATGTATCAAACCAATCCCTATGTGGACACATGTGGTAGGAGCATCCAGAGTCAAGAATCCACATGTTTTCACAAAAGACATCGACATCACTTACTGCCAAGCAATGGCAGCCTCAAACCCTTCCGGATCTTCTTCGACGCAACCAGCAACACCCTTCTCTACAAACTTGTCCTTCACCCTCAAACAATTTTTCACCATGTGCCCAAATTTCTTACAGTAAACACTGTATTCTATCTATATATGTGGTTTTAGAGCTAGAAATCCCTCTACTGCCCGAATCCCTCCCACCAGTCTTTCCCCGCACCACCAAAGCTTGATCATCATGAACACTACTCTCACCGGATACCTTTTCCCCAATTCTTTAGAATACAAACTAGACTTTACATCCTCCATGGAAATCGTATCCCTCCCATATAACATAGTAGTCACAAAGTTCTCATATGATGTAGGTAAAGAACATAACACAATAAGGGCCTAATCTTCATCATCAATCACAACCTCAATATTTTTTAAATCCATAATAATTCGGTTCAACTCATCTAAATGGTCTTTTATGGGCGTACCTTCCTTCATACGAAAGTATAAAGGCGCTGCTTGAAAGTATAAAGGCGCTGCTTCAAGTACAACCGATTGGTTAGCGACTTCGTCATATAGATGCTCTCCAACTTCAACCAAATACCGACTGCCGAATCTTCCTCCCTAACCTCGCGAAGCACATCATCGGCTAGACATAATTGTATTGAACTGAGTGCCTTCATCAAGATCCTCAAACACACTATTCTGCATATCAGCAGGTTTCTTCGACACCCCCAACAAAGCCTTACTCGTTCCTTGTTGCACCAACAAAGCCTTCATCTTGATACGCCACAAACTGAAAGAAGCGCTTTGCCCATCAAACTTCTCAACTTCAAAGCGAGTCGCCATTGAAAAAGACCCCAAATACACAAACACAGCTCTGATACCAATTTGTTGTGCCGAAACTTGAAGTAGAGAATATAACAAAACCAACAAGAAAACAAGAGACAAGGATTTACGTGGTTCCCCCCCAAGCACGGAGCTCTAGAGGTACGTCCACGGGGAAAGAGCAAGAGGATTCACTAAAAACGGGGAGAAATACACAGAGCCGGATATACCCGTAACTCTCACTTGAAGCATCCACACAATATCTAGGGACAAATCTCTGAGGCGCGACCTACAGAGCATCAAACGTCTCACACACACGAAAGAGACACACACAAACCCTAGATATCTCAAATCTCAACTCAAGACAAAACCCTAGGAGGCCACAAAACTCCTATTTATAAGAACGTACAAAAAATTAGGTCAAAACCCACTTTAAAATGAGCAGCCGCACAAGTTCGCGTATCGGTGGTTCGGACTACCGAGACAGAATGTCCAAAAAACATCCCAAAACCCGTTGGTCCGGACTAGACTTTCCTTGGTCCGGACCATAGGTCCAGCAAACGGCTTTTCGCACCAAATTTCACACTTTTCTTCGAACGTCTTGAATTCAAGGCATATCTCCAACATCAAAAGGGTATTAATATGTTGGTTTAACACTAAATAATTTATTCCCTCCATTCTTAAAAGATTGTCCACTGAGCAAGACGATAACTTAAAAAAAGTTTGATTTGTATATAATCTGATTTTGTAAAGTAGACGATCTTTTTGGAATGGAGGTTATATTCTTGATTGCACAATTATACTAATATATGAAATTTTGTGCATATATTGTTGGATAATAGAGCTAATAGAGTTAATGTAATTTATGAACACCCTGCTACAAATTTCTAGAGCCGACACTGCTATTTTCTCTCAACTTATCCTATATAGGTATAACTCTTACCGTTTCACAAATAGTTTTGTGGACGTCTGCCACCGAATTGAAAAACTTGTTTGTTTTGAAAAAAGAGTCGCCACCCGGGTTTTTATTTTAGAAAATGGTTTAATACCCGAGAAACCGTTTTGAAAATGATTTGGAAAATAATGTAACTCTCGCGATTGAAAATAATTTGAAACTAGAGATAGTTTTGGATTCGGGAGCCAGGTTACAAACGGGGAAGGGTTTTAATGCACCCCGCTCGCCCGATTAAAAATCGGTCTTTACTAAATATTTGTGGAATTTTTAGAAAACATTTCAATGCTAAACTTTAATCAAATAAACAATTTTATCAAGCAAAACAGATGATAATAATGAAAAATAATAAATAATATGCTAATTAACATCACAACTGGTAATTAAACAGAAAACCAAATTTTCAAACTGTTTTGTAAAGAAAATGATTTAAAAATTTCAAATTTAAAACTGAGTGCCGTGCGGTACAAATGAAGTGTCGTGCGATAATGTTTAAGCAGTAAACAGTTTGAAAATTGGTTTAGAGGGAAAATGAAAGCAAGCACGTTTATGACATAAGAAATTGGTCAAAACTCAATTAATTTTGGAAGGGAAAATTATCCAAATGGTCTCTGTAGTTTCACCCGAGTCTCGATTTAGTCCCTCTAGTTTCAATTGCACTCCAACGAACCCTGTAGTTTCAATTTTGGTCGAATTAAGTCCCCGACGTTAACTTCCGTTAGCAAACTTAACGGAAATCCCAATTTGGAGATTTTTTGAGGGTCAAACTCGTCTTTTCACCCGCCCTTCTTCTTCCCCAATTTATAACCCTAACCCTAACCCTAACTCTTCTTTTTTACACCCACAGATCTACTAATATTTCTTTACACAATTAACATATGGGATTCGGAATTGGATTGGATTGGATTGATGATATTACCAAATTTTGCACCCACAGATATCAAGAAACAACAATCAATCCGCATAATTCCGATACAGATCTAATCAACCACACTGATCGCAAATCGACAATAGCGACAGCGAAAGGTGCACCCCATCCTTCCCCCACCGCTTCCCCCCCCCCCCCCCCCCCCCCCGTTGCCGCCGATTTTGCCGGAACTATCGGTGCCGGCAATGGAAGACAAGGCCAGTCTATGACGACGCGGAAGCAGCAGCAAAGGAAGATGGTTTGGATAATGGCCAGAGGTACAGCGAGTGGAGGTGACGAAACCCGCCTAGGGCGAGAACAACTGATCGGAGCTTGTGGGTCCCGCCTGAGTTCTTGGTACAGATCGGAGGATACGTCGGAAGGAGTTTTCGTTGGGTTCTTGATTTGGATCTTGTAAGTCTGGAAGGGTTGGGTTGGAAAAGGGATAGATATCCAATGGGGATTGGATTTGCAAAGGAAAGAAAAAAAATTGATTTGATTTAGGGTTAGGGTTAGGGTTACATATTGGGGGAAGAAGAAGGGTGGGTGAAAAGACGAGTTCGACCCTAAAAAAAACCCTCAAATTGGGATTTCCGTTAAGTTTGCTAACGGAAGTTAACGTCGGGGACTCAATTCGACCAAAATTGAAACTACAGGGTTCGTTGGAGTGCAATTGAAACTAGAGGGACTAAATCGAGACTCGGGTGAAACTACAGGGACCATTTGGATCATTTTCCCATTTTGGAATGAAAATTTCTTTTTTTGTATTTGAAATGTTTCTCCTCAAATGATTATGCCATACGATCCAATGATTTTATCATAAAACATAATCGCAGAGATTTTGATCTAAGAAAACTTTCGATTATCAAACTTTCTGTAATAGTGTGGATCCACCAAGCCCAAGGGAGGTATTAAAGAACCATCTGGAACCTGGCTTCACCCCTCAGAATGCCGAAACAATGGGTTTCGGCCAAGAAACTGAAATTTTATCTCCGGATGAAACCTACTCGGAATGGAATGCTTTCTGGAACTCTCGATTGCAGCTTGAGCCTCCTTGCTTCTTCAGATTCTGCTCCGATCACAACAACAAAGTTATTTGGTTCTGGGTTTAACAGAATAGGTGGAGGTTTAGACACAGCTTGGGCCGAAAAACAAAGTATCGGGAATTTTCAGGTTTTTGAATTGGGTTTTCTTTTTGGGTGAATTCTGGAACGATTTTGGAGAGTGAAAGTGATGGAAACAGGTGAAGAGTATTGAGGATGGAGTTTTAACCGAATTTTTGGGAGGGTTTCATGGTGTTCTTCTGAAAAAAATTTCATTGCCATTTTCTCTCCAACCGATCGGGTATAAATAGGGGAAGGAATTAACTTGATCACCAAGTTCCCTTGGTTCATACTCAAAAAATGTAGGCTACACGAAATCATCATGACAGAGGAGAACCATTGTCAACAATTCGAGCTGATGGGCATGCTGCAAAAAGCTGAATGATGTATGACAGTGGCGTGCGGTATTGCAACTGTACTATGCGGTACACTCATTGTGTCATGCGGCACACTTCCACCACCAAAGCTCAAAAAGAACACCGTGCGTGACTGAGAGAGTGTTGTACGTGAGAGATGAACGCCGCGCGGCACTGTTGACCAGGTTGACTTGAAAGATTCCATTCCGAGAGGCTTTTCGAATGTTTCTTTTCATCATCGGGAAAAAAAACATGTACGAGAGTCTCATTTTGGGGGGTCAACAAGTTTCATTTTTAATTCTATCACTAGTAGTCTTGCCACACATCCACCTTAACATCCTCATTTCAACTACAGTCATCTTACTCACTTGTTGCTTCTTGATAGGCCAACACTCCGTCCCATAAAACAACGGTGGTCTGATAGCAAAATAGTAATGTTCAAATAACCAGAGTTTAATTTTTTATATGGGAGATAAAGATATCAAGAGTTACGAAGCAAACGACTTAAATCATCAAATAAAATAGTGATGAGTGAACTAAAGCAAAATAGTGATGAGTGAACTAAAGCATTGCCAAAATTTAGTGTTTCAAAAATAAGTGCTAAGACGGTTGTTATTGATAGATGCGTAGGAGACGCTCGACAATTAGGCCCTGTTTGGCAACCGGATTTGCCTCACACCCGAATTTGTAATCCAGGTCCCACCACAAGCCAGCGTTTCGCACACCATTTTCGCCCCCTGATTTGCAAAAAAAAAATTTCACTGTTGGGATTACAAATCCGAGAGCACCTGGATAAGCTAACGACAGCCTCCCCCCTGCCGTTAGCAAATCAGGGGGAATTTGTGGGTTTTGGGTACCTAAATACCCCTCCAAATCCGGGTGAGACCTAGAACTTGAAATCGAAAAGAATAGAGTTGTCCGGCTGATACCCAACTGAAACAACCCCTGTAACTCACCCAACGTCGTTGTAACTCACCCAATTTGGTTGCTCTGCTGCGGTACCTGAAAAATAGCCGAAGCTGTTGGATTTGTTTCCTGAAACTCACCTGCTGGGTTTGTTCGCCGGAGCTGCTGGATTTTTTCCGGTTCAAATATGTTTTTGTGTTAGAAAACAAGACCACCATTTTGATCCAGAGAAAAGTGTTTGATTCAATATAACCAAGGAATGTGGGAAAATAATCATGTGTGGTTGTGTGCACAAATCAATAGTTCAATTAATTTTTTATGTAAAATACTAGTTCATGTAAAAAAAAAAAAACACACACACAAGTAGTTTGAATATATGTATGCAAATTTTTAATATCTATTAAAAAAATTTAATATCTAATAAACACAAGTGTGGTTGGAAATATTTTTTTTAATATCTGATAAATTTTTAAATATATTTATGTATTTATTATGTATTTATTCTATGTATTATGTATTTATTAATAAATTGGGGGCAATTTAGTCATTTATCCTCTTATCCTATCATATCCACCCTCCTAATCCTCTTCTCAAAAAAACCATCTAAACACCTCATATACAAATCCGCCATTCCTAGGAGGTGGGCCCACTCTCATTACAAATCTACCCTCATTACAAATCCACCCTCATTACAAATCCACCCAAAATCATCTCCGGTCGCCAAACGGGGCCCTAAAGTTATACTAAGGAAATCATTTTCACCCTCCTCTTTTATCCTCGTGTAATTTTTTTTCGGTCTCTATTCACATAAAATTACTAAACTAGTCTTACTTCTACATTCACTCTTTAAATGGCGGACAATTCCTTGCACTAATTGTTTTCATATTGGTATGTTACTTGGAAAATTGATTTTTGCGCTTACTATTTTACCCTTGAAATTTATCTTTGTTCGTGAGAATTTTATGACATTGTCTTTTCATCTTCAAAAAAGTGAACTCAAAAAAATTATCACAAATTTACATAAGAAAATGAAAAATAGGTGTCCATATAGTTTCTGTAAAAAGGAAAAGGAGAGTGTAAAACCACCTAATAAAAGTAAAACGAAATATAATCAATATAACTACATAACAAAATGGGAGCGAGCCAAATCTGCTATGCGCACAGTCAAGCGGAAATAGATATGCAAAGAGATACATATCTGATTGAGCTGGTTTTATTACAAAAATTTACGAAAAAATATTTTTACAAAAATGAACAATTTGAATAATTTTTACATGGCCTGATGTAGGCTCCATTAAAACGTTTGTGCATAATTCGTTGCCTGCTGATAGGTGTACGGGAATAAAATCCACGTACCCCTGGATCACGTGCTTCCTTGATTCAACCCTAAATCTGCAAGACAGAAAATGGGTTAGAGCACCTTTGCCTCTCGTCAGCAAAGGCCCTCCGATGGCTAAGTTAGTATCTCGTACTCTCAAATCACAATGCGTATGAAAAGGGTTTCACAGCGTACCTTTAGTCATGGTTATTGCCTTGCATTTATAGGTGAAGAATGCTTGATTTAGGCATCTTGTGCCTTGGTTTCCTATTAGCTTCAGGATTCCATCTCCTAATAGGACTTTCCTATTAGGGACGAGTTTCCATATCCTGCTAGACCTCGTCTAGCAAAGGTCTTTCTTTCCATATAGGATTCTTTCCTATATGGGGCATACTCCTAATCACATTAGGACTTCCTATATCAAATCCTTACTTTACGGGGTTTCTCTTTATCTCATAAGGAGCCGCTGTGGAATATTCTGGAATGTCTCACCGCCCTATTCGTGGTGGTGTCGTGCTTCCACGTAGCTCGGTACAACACGTACATAGCTCAGCCCATCACACCGAGCTGAATCATGTATTCCAGAATGATGTTCAAGTTATACACGTAGCCTTCCTAGCTCGGCCATATCAGGGGCATCCCTTTATGCCTTACGCCGAGCTAGTGCATCCTGATTTATTAGTTTACTTAATTATTCTGACCTTATCCATGGTCAGTTCAGCTCAGCACAAGGCTAAGGCTTCCCTATGTGGTGCCGAGCTACTCACCCTCTCGTGGTGACTGCCATAGGCACGTGCTATGCCCATTAGTAGGGTAACCAGGTTTTACCCACTCCAGTAGGGCAGGTCCTAAGCTAAGCCGAGTAAGGCGGTGAACTTAGGCCCCAAATTTTGACCCAAAATTAGGGCCCCGGATATGTACACCCAGTTATGTAATATATATTTAATCTTGGGCCAGTTACTCACAGGTAACACCTACAGTCCACACAACAGTTTTATAAGACTTCCAATCCATCCAGGGTGAAAAGAACAAAAATACCCCTAGCTTGCAAAGGAAGCTGGGGTCTCTCTCTCTCTCTCTCTCTCTCTCTCTCTCTCTCTCTCTCTCTCTCTCTCTCTCTCTCTCTCTCTCTCTCTCTCTCTCTCTCTCCCATCCATGGCCGACAAACCAATGACCCCGTCGACCTCTCTCAGGTCGCCGCGCGATCTCCGGCGATCGACACACCCCGTTCAAAAAGGAGGCGTGGCTGCGGTGATTTCATGCCGGCCGGTGACGACGGTCTAGATGCTCTCAAGTGCGCCGCTTGTAACTTCTAGCGTAAAGAGCTCGACGCCGGCAGAGGTGATTTTACTCAGCGGGCGATGTTGATCCACTTCAGCTCCCTTCGCCGCTTAAAAATCACAAACTCCAGTCATTCAACCGGTGAAAATAGCCTACGGCGGCGAAGGGAATGGTGGTACGGATTCGTCTAGGCCTTTTCTCTACTTTGTATGCGTTTTTACCTATTTCCAATAAATTCGAAATACAAAACATATTCCTGAAAACTTGAGTTGAACTAGGGTCCTCATTGTCACGCCCTCAAATTTAATAAACCAAATACAAATAAAATCCACGTATGATCAACCCAAAGTCAAACAACTTCCCATAGAAAAGTCAAGTCAAAGTACAATGAGCTTCTACTTGAGGTACCCGTACCCATGCATAAGTAATCAAGAGTTAAGAGTTATTACATAAACCAAATTTTGTCAAAAATCGAAGAAAATAGAAGTTACAAGATCATCTCCCAAAAATACATAAGCTATGGAGAGGATAAAATAACTCCATGTCAAATTTGTTTCATGATATGCATCCACACGTCAAGCATCCCAATTATGTGCCTTGCCGAGTACCTGAAAATGATAGGGTGAGCTCACCAGCTCGTAGGAAACTTTTCTACTAACGCTAAGGGTATAGAGAATGAAAAATGCACGTGATAATATGATACACATGAATGATTAGGCTAGAATGAGCTACGGATGATCGACTCGATGAAGAAGTGTCCACAAGATCCCTAAGTGTCCGTCAATTTCCTCAAAAACAGTTACAATTCAAGTCATGTGTTCGATTTCTTCAAAACATCATATTTTTCGTAAAACATTCCATTTTTCAACTCACCACAAATAGCCACTTGTTTTTAATAGGGAATGAATCCCTCTGCCGGATTTCGTGGGCTCCGCACACCCCTACCGGATTTCATGGGCTCCGAACACCCCTGCCGGATTTCATGGGCTCCGAACACCCCTGCCGGATTTCGTGGGCTCCGAACACCCATGGCTAGGGACGCACCAAACGGTGGCCCTAGAATTAGTAACCATCATTCTCAAAATTTCGTTAAACCATCAAGTGTCCAAAACTTCAATGTAATTCGTTTAGTTCAAAAACTAGTAGTGTACCGATTTGACAAAGATAACACGTGTCCAAGAATGTGAGAAATCAAGACAAAACATAATTCGTGCCACAATAGTTAGATAGGTGTTTTCCAACAAGTTTTGAAGTGTAATAGATGAATATGGCATATACACGGTCAAACCATCGGACCGAGGTCAAAGGAGAGCTAAGCAAGCAACCCAATTATCAAGGTGTTCGATAAAAAGCATGATTTTAAGTTAACAAGTCATTGGAAGATGTCCCAAGATGTCCAAGAGTCAAGGAAAGGCCAAAGCAAAAAAATAGGTTCAGAGCTGTCTGGTATCAATACCCCAAAATGGGGTATCAATACCAGTCGACCAAAAAAAAAAACAGAATGCGCTGGTATCGATACGAGATCGCGGGGGTATCGATACCAGCGGGCTTCGTCCAGATTTTTGACAGCTTTTCAAGCTTGATGGGGGCTTCAATCCAACTCAAATGGAAGGTTCCAAATCACCATAAAACATCAAATGAACATGTCTAAGCACTAATTCAAGATCAATCCAACAAAAATGTGGAGAATCAAGCATCAATCAAGTTCAAACTCAACTTCCATGGAGGTGTAAAAGCTTGGAGAGAAATCAAGAGAAGAGATGAACACAATGCAATCATTCAAACTATATACACTTAGTGAAGGTAGAAATAAGTTCCCTACCTCAAAGATTGAGCTCCAATGAAGAGAGTTGAGAAAGCCCTAGCTTGTTCTAGCAAACCCCAACCGAATGTGCTAGCTCCAAGCGAACCCACGGAGTCCCGGACTCCAAAACACGCGTAGATGAAGGATTTGAGGTTGATTCTTGAGGAAATGAGGTGTAGAGGTGTAGATTTGTGGAGGAAATTGAGTAGACTTGAAGAGGAGTAGAGAGAGGGAAGTGTCGGTGTATGAGAGAGAGAGAGAGGAGTGTGATTTTGCTCCAAAAAATCTGATGTTGGGCTTTAAATACATCCCCAAATTACACCCTCACCCCCTAGTGGTTCTAATGTGTTGCAAAGACACCCCATATGCAATCACCAACTCACATTGACCCCATTTTGCATTTTAAAACATTTCTCACACTTCCCCAACATCATTTTCGAAAAATTATTTAAAAATACGGGTCTTTACACTCATGGGCTCGCGTCATAATGGATCCAACTAAAGCTACGTGTTTGATTCAATTTAAGATTGTCGAAAAGTTGTTGTTGGACAAAGAAGAAAGAAGAAAAAAATAACAACAAATGAACTGGAAAGGAATCCATTTTGACTTGTGCTAGCTTAGTGGTCAGTGGTTCACACTCCACATTGTTGGTTTGGCTGCAATTTAGAGATAAAATTTGGGTGCAAAATTTGGTGTGTGGTGTTTGGCTGCAATTTAGGGATAAAATTTTGGGTGCAAAAGTGGTGTTTGGTGTTTGGGTGGATGAGGATTTGATCCCAGATAGGCTTTTTAAAAAAAGAAATAGTCCAGATAACCACATCTTGTGAGTTTAGATAACCACCTCTTGTGAGTCTAGATGACCACATCTGATCTTAAGTAGGCTTAAAAAAAAGATATAATACAGATAAACACATTTTGTGAGTCTAGATAACCACCTCTTGTGATTATTAGATATGGTTATCTATGCCGGCAACTTTTCCGGCGAAGTCCACTTTTCCAGTGACTTTTCCGACACCGGAAAAAATTTCCAACGAACTTTTCCGGAGCCGGAAAAATTTTCCGGTGAACTTTTCCAGCGCTGGTGGCTTTTCCGGCAAGAGTATATTATGTATTAAGGCCTTGTTCTCCTATAGATTTTAGGTGCATTTTATGAAAATCTCATAAAATGAACATTTTATAGAGGGGTGATAAAATGGAGTTGTTTTTCCAACTGATAAAATATAGTGGTTTTCCTATAGATTTTAGGAGGATTTTATGAAAATCTCCTAAAATCACTTTTACATTTTATGTGTTGAGATTGGATTGTCATAAAATGTGAGATTTTATGTCCCAAAAATCTGTTGAAGAACACACCCTAAATTTAATGTAAGGGTATATTTGTCTACTAAAAATGAAGAGTAGACCATACACATTAGAAAATGCAAAATAGTGGATTAGAGGTGTTATGAAAATATGAGGTGGACTAGACTTGTTACAAAAAACTATAATGGACCTTAAAGCAATTCTTTATTTAATCTATTGCTTCTAAAATTAATGAGCTAGCTAGCCCCGTGGAAAAACTTAGTTTTCGTATCCAATAGGTACATGGTTCAATTCATTGGGTATGTCTTTTTCCTACTTCATAAGAATTTTTTTTTTTTTCTGAGACGAGGGATGCTACAATGTGCACCCCACTTTTGGGCCAAAAAATGAGATTTTGTAACAACAAATATGAGATTTTGTGGGTCAAATATAAGATTTTGTGGCTGAAAATATGAAAGAGCATACCATATGCAACTTTGACCAGATCGACAGCCAAGATTGCGCCACGTATGCAAAAAGTGACCCCCTATACCGGTCATCTTTATCTCATATGAAGAGTCAAAAAAAATCATAAAACCTCGGGTGGCTTCTCATATAACATTTGGGTTTCAAAAATCTCATATATGAAGCCACGAATACTCATAAAAAGTACCACAAAAATTTGAAAGAGCCACAAAATGTCATATTGGCAAAAGTCAACCTCATAAAACATGCCACAAAATCTCATATGATAGTTTTGGACTGTAGTGAAAATGTGATACATATTGTGTGTGTATATATTGATGTGACATGTCTCATATAAGGTGTCACAGAAATACATATTTGAGACCACATTGAGTCATTACGAAATGTTACCACAAAATCTCATATATGCTTCAAAGAACCACTCATATAAAAGTCATTTGATATGAGACTTTTTGGTTTCAAAAATGAGTATTTGTGGAGGAATATATGAGTTTTTTGTGGACCACTACAGTCAAAAAATATTGTTGTGTATTGATAGTGACATGTCTCATATACTTACCCACAAAAATAAATATAAGCACGAAATCTCATATACTCAGCCACACATTCTCATATAAAATTTATTAACAATTTTTTGACTGTAGTGGACCACAAAAGTCTCATATTTTCTTTCACAAACACTCATTTTGAAAGTCACAAAATCTCATATGGATTTTTTTTTTTCAAGCGGTGGGCCCGGTGACCAACCGGTTGTCATTTTTTTTGATTTTTTTATTCCAAAATTTTCTCATATGTATATGAGATTTTGTGGTCCTTTTTATTGGGTTTTGGTGTTCCAATATTTATTTTTGTAATTTTCAATATGAGTATTTACTTTCGTCAATATGAGATTTTGTGGACTTATATGAGATTTTGTGGCTATATATACGAATTGCACACCATATGCCAAAAGGCATGGTGCACACCGTAGCATTACTCTTCTGAGACTCATAGTTTGAGGGATATTTTTTTGATTGGTGCAAAAAATAATATGACCAAAAAATGTTTTAACCGAAACAACTAAACAAATAACGGAAAAAACAAAAACAAAATATGGGACAAGTATCATTTTGAGGTTAGTTTTTTGTTTTTTTTTTAAAAGAGAACATAGGGCCCAAATTTTACAAGTTCTTCTTAGGCCCCGAGAATCTCAGAGCTGGACCTGCTTGCCGACCATGGTTTTAAATACAGGCCGATACGTAGCGTATCGGACGTTACGTAACGGTTTTTGGACTCTCTGATACTGTTGCACCCCGGTATACCGATGAGAAGAAAAAATCGCATGCGTATCGGTTGGTTCCCGTTACGTATCGGTATGTATCCGATTCACAGACCGGTGGTTATTTAAGCAATTTAAAATTATTTTTTAATCAAAAAATGGTTTTTAAAAACTCACAACCGCTACACCCAATTCCGGTTACGTAACGTTCAATACTACCGAAACCGTTATACCAAAACCGTTACCGTTACGTATCGCAAAACCGATATTTTAAACTTCGCTGCCGACGGACTTTTTGGGAGCCATGGGTCATGGGCATTCCACACGCATTCTAAATTGGTGTTACAAGACGGCAAGTAAAGAACGTTGGATTTTTGTGGGCTCCAACCCCACGTGTTACAAACCCAATTGAGCCACCGTTGAGGTCCTTGTCTAGCAACCCTAAACTGACCAACTATTCCAAGACCGAAAAAAGAGAAGAAAAAGACAAGGGTAAATTTCACTGACTTCCCCTGAGGTTTCTAACAAAGTCCGAGACCTCCTTTGAGGTTTCTAAAATGTCACTCACTTACCCTACTTTACTTGATAACGTACAAATAACCCCTTCCGTCCCTTTGCCGTCAAAAACTTAACAGAATAGGTAGTTTTCAAAAATATATATATATATTATTATTTTAAATGTCAGCTAGAGTTACCCTCTCTCTCTCTCGCTTCCTGTCTTCCGACTTTCTCTCACTACCTTTCTCCTCCCACGTCTAATTTCTAACACTCATTTCCACTTCTCTTCTTTCTTCTCTAATTTTTCCACTTCATTCTTCTCCTCATCTATATGCTACGACATATGTTTTGCATATGTTTGTTATACGAAAAGCTCAGTACTTATCACTTGTTACAAAAAGGGAGAAAAAAAAACTAATTGTAAGTTCTTTGGAAAATTCACCAAATACACTAAACAGAACCAATATAAGCGAGTACATAATAACAAAAACCCAAATCACGTGTCTCAAATCCACAACTACCAGATTTTACCCCTTAATTCAACACCCAAATTTTTAGACCTAAAATTTGAGAAAGCAAAATCCGAGGATGAAGAAGGATAGGGTTTGATTGCGGAGTCCATGAGGGAGAATGATGGCGGCAGCTTGAAGGTGGCTGTTCCAATTTTATCGAATGTCCCCGAAGGGACGAAGGTGGCTGTGGAGTGGAAGAAGTTGTCAAAAGGTGTCCATAACTCTTTTTCTTCTAGGAATATGATTTTTTAATTTTAGGGTGATTTTTTCATTTCAGTAGAACATTTAACAACATTTGGGAGTGATTTAACTGAAGGGGGTATTTGTATATTGTCAAGTAGACTAAAGGAGGTTAGTGATATTTCAGAAATTTTGAGAGAGGTCTTTGCTTTTGTCATAAACCTCAGGGGAGGTCAAGGAAATTTACCCAAAAGAAATCTAGTAGCTTGACCTGCGCACTCAATCACGGTGGCCAAACAGGGCCCATTGACAAACTGCCCGATCGATAATTTTAGAGCTCAGAAATTAGTCGAGATGGGTAAAGTTGGTCCGGACATTCGATTATTAAAATAAAAAGGGAAAATTATCCAAATGGTCCCTATAGTTTCACCCGAGTCTCGATTTAGTTCCTCTAGTTTCAATTGCACTTCAACGAACCCTGTAGTTTCAATTTTGGTCGATTTTGGACCAATTGATAACGTCCGTTTGCAAAGTTGACGGAAAATTCAATTTGGGGCTTTTTTTTAGGGGTAAAAAAGACTTTTTGCCCACCCTCCCACACAAAACCAAAACCCAAACCCTAACTCTTCCTACCCCTTTTACCGTAATTTTTCATCTCAAGAGTATAAAAAAAAAAATCACTGTTCTTCTTCTTCTCTTCTCTCTCTCTCTCTCTCTCTCTCTCTCTCTCTCTCTCTCTCTCTCTCTCTCTCTCTCTCACTCATAAAACCCTAAAATCGATTGAATCTTGTTTGGCTTCAACGACTTTTACATTCCTGTTCCCATGAAATCCCAACAATCCAAAGGAATCCCATTTATGGGTTCATTCCCTTTACTAGATTTTCCCATCATATTCCCCTCAAAATTAACCAAAAAAAACTCTGTCGATTGAAAAATGCCCATCATCATCAGAACAGAGGTATTCTCCTCTGCGTCTCGCGTCTTGGGTCCCACATGTTTCCGTCAATTCTTCGACAACACCGAGAATTTCCCTGAGTCCAAGGGGTTGGATTCTTCCGTAATTGCTAAGATTCCCCTGTTCGTGTACGACCCATAAACTTTCCGATGTCGATGCTCTGGTTATGAAGTCGATTGAGTTGTTGTTTTCAGATTCGAACCAATTCCTAGATTTCGATTACCCAATTGGGATACACAATTCTGGGTCGGATAGCGTTGTTCCTGTTCAACCCATGAAATCCGCTCAATCGGCGGCGAAACAAATGGTGGATCCGTCACGGGATAACTATATCGAGATCGATTTCACGAATTCGAAGTTCAATTCTTTCAACAGCAGCGTAAGCACTCGATTCTTTCACCTCAGTCCCAGATTACTGACAAAAAACAAAATATTAACCCAGTTGAACTTTGCTACTTGGGATTAAAATTGATTCAATTTCAGTTTTCATCATCGTTGATGGGAGTCGGAGTTGTGCCCGATGGAAGCTCCGTGTCGGAAATTTCCTACAGCTACGGAAAAATCAGTTACAATGATTTAGGCGCCGCTTGGGGGGGGGGGGGGAAGGAGAAGAGAAGAAGAACAGTGATTTTTTTTTTTTTTACTCCTGAGATGAAAAATTACGGTAAAAGGGGTAGGAAGAATTAGGGTTTTGGTTTTGTGTGGGAGGGTGGGCAAAAAGTCTTTTTTACCCCTAAAAAAAGCCTCATATTGAATTTTCCGTCAACTTTGCAAACGGACGTTATCAATTGGACCAAAATCGACCAAAATTAAAACTACAGGGTTCGTTGGAGTGCAATTGAAACTAGAAGGACTAAATCGAGACTCGGGTGAAACTACAGGGACCATTTGGATAATTTTCCCCAAAAAAAAAGCCTCTGCACTCTATGTCAATCTATATATACTTTTGACGCACGCCCAAATGTATTACAATATCAGAGAGAGAGAGAAGAACTAGGAAAGGGGAGAGAAAATGGGCTTAACAACCAATTGTTGCTTAAACATCTCCCCTCCATCTCCTGTTTCCAGTCCATCTTCGGTTCAGAGAAAGACAATCCAAGCTACATGGTATGTTAACCCTCCACTGTTACACAATAGCATTAGCACACCTGACACCTAGATTATTCCCCTCCCTAATTTGGTCAAAGACATGTCATTCATGTCGAGACTAGAGAATTTACAAAAGAGTTCTCTCTTCCGACCTGACCCTAAGAAGTTGTCAAGTTTCAAACTTCTGCTACAGTATACCACGTGCACTGTGCACTGTGCACATAAATACTTTTTCACACATCATGCCTACGTTTTTTGTTAACTTCCTTGCAGTTAGTATCTAATTGATATCGACTTAAATATTTTTCAAAACGAGTTTAATGTTCGCCCATCCGTCACTCGAATCTTGCATCCGTCCCTATTTCCGTCTGTTGTCGTGATCCAAATGATAGGATAACGATTTGTGTTAGTTTTGGCATTGATTTTGGATTATGGGTACCTTTTTGTTCAGGCCAAAGAAGCAGAGATCATGGAGAAACCAGTGTGCAATGGGATTGGCGTGCCTCATAATTGGGCTCGAAATGGACAATACAATAAGCAGGGGAGACGGCATAACAATTGCTGAAAATATGCATCCAATTGTTGAAAACGAGAAGAGAAATAGATGGAGCGATAAGAGAGCTTGTCCGCCGTGGCAAGTGAATTCGCTGGAGACCATCGTGCCGGAGGACCTGCCGAGGCCTGCGGCTCGCCGGAGGTGGGAAGGAGTTGGGTTCACTCGAATTGCTCCCGCGGTGAAAGCTGTTGAAGTTAGAACTGGCCATGGTAGTTGTTTCACCATGTAAAAATTGGGTTGTATACATTTAATGTTGTTTGTATATATATACTTCTTCCGTCCCAAATTGTTGCTCCTTATTTTTCTTTTTGGCTATCACAAAACAAGGGGTCACTTTAAAAAGTTAACAAAGAAAATTTGGTACTTCTTTTCTTTTTCGGGTACAATTATGTACTATTCATAAAAAGTTATATTTCCAAAACAGGAGCAACAAGCAATTTGGTATGGAGGGAATACATACATACTAGTATAGACCAAAGTTTCATGCATAGTTCAATAATAACAAGGAATTTTCTTCTTTTATGATTTTTTTGTAACGATATTAAACACATCGAGATTTACAAAATAAGTTGTTTCGATTAACAAATGGACTCGAAGTCTGTCCCATTTTGCAACACATGAGGAATTACCATACGAGAGAACCTTGATATTTTGTGGAGTTCTAAAAGATGCATAGGTTCAATTCGGGTTGTTGTCACATTAGATGTGATAGGTTGGGGGCAGGTAGCAGAGGTAAGCTATGAACACGTCCAACCCCAAGGAGTGGCCTGGTGCTATCGAATCTCTTGAAGTCGGTCTATATAAGACTTTGTTCCGATTTTTAATTTCACTTTGTTGCTGAATCATGAATTAATTTCGGGTTAATTTCACTAACCTCCCCTGAGGTTTGCATAAATGCCACTGCCCTCCCCTCTGGTTTCTGAAATTTCACTGCGCTCCCTTGCTTTAAAACTAAATGTCAGATACCCCCATTTTCCGTCAATTCCGTTACAAAACCGTTAAGTCCATCTTTTTATCCCCATTTTACCCCTCCCTCTTACCCTCACAACTATAAATATAATACCCCACTCAAAAAACGTTAATTTTTTTTTTCTTTTAATTGTACACCATTTTTTTTATTTCCAGATTTTTCATGAATGACTTAATTTTCACTTTGGAAATATAAAAAAATGTCCTTATAAATTTTTTTTAAAAAAAACTGTGAAAAAAAGTTGCAAATTATCTAAGTTAAAGCCAAAAAAAATGGTGTACAATTAAAAGAAAAAAAAATTAACGTTTTTTGAGTGGGGTATTATATTTATAGTTGTGAGGGTAAGAGGGAGGGGTAAAATGGGGATAAAAAGATGGACTTAACGGTTTTGTAACGGAATTGACGGAAAAGGGGGTATCTGACATTTAGTTTTAAAGCAAGGGAGCGCAGTGGAATTTCAGAAACCAGAGGGGAGGGCAGTGGCATTTATGCAAACCTCAGGGGAGGTTAGTGAAATTAACCCATTAATTTCTTAAAAATTAGTTGAAGTATCCGGCCGTAAAGTTATCTGAATACCTTAATTATGAAGAGAAATACGTTCACCCTGTAAATGTCGTATTCATATGGATCAAAATAAGAACAACCAAAAATCGGAATATTATGCAAATCGTACAAGTAGTACACAATATGATTGGCACATCTTTTAGGTAGTAATGTAGTACAAGCAGTACAAGTAGTTTCTTTAGTGTGCAATATTTAGACCATTCTTCTAAGACCGAAAACCAAGGGGTGCCGACCCCTATGATCCGACCATGTACAAATCGGCTTCGGTATCGTTTTGGATGAAATAGGGTGATTTTGTATCGACCACTTAGGCATGTCCGATGGAGCTAATTATCGCGGGACCCCTCGGAAAAATCATTCTAAGATAAATGAACGACTCGGATCGTTCATGTGCGACCCAAAAGTGGGTCCCTAAAGCCGATCTGTACATGGTCGGTGCATGGTAGTCTGTACGTGCAGCAGCCTTCCTTCTAAAAAAGGGGGGTAAATATCATTGACACCCCCTGGGTTTGCATTATGGTCACATTCCCCTTCAATTATGAAAAATGACTGTCTTTTCCCGGAGGTTTTCAGTAGTATTTCGATTACCCCCATCTGTTAGCTGACTGTTTGTTGACCATTAAGTTGACTGGAAATTTCATTCCTATAGGGAAACTTAAATAGACATCAAGTTTGAGGAACTTATTTATATCTCCATCCTAATTGGTTTGAATAATTAAGTTGGCATTCTCAAATTCAAATTAATGCCAAACCACCCTTTTCTCTCTTGATTTTTTTAATATTTTTCTCTCCAAATCTTAATTTATATCACAATCTCTCTCCTATCTTTCAAATCATCTTCTTTCCCAGTCTTTTAATTATTTCTCTCCTATCTTCTCTCCCTTAAAATATAAAATAAAATTTGCAATAAGATTAGTAAAAAAATGAATTTGCAAAAATATTACATGATGATACATGACGATTTCTGCTCAAAAAGCAAGAAAAGTACTCAACAAATACAAAAAAAAATAAAATTTGACAACAAATACAGAAAACATGATAAATTAATAGATCGGCGACGCATGCGGATTTGATCGCCGCCGCGTCGCGATGTTTGCTTGCCGCCACGAACTTCCCTACACCGGCCTTGTCGTCGGCGCCAACCTCGGTCTAGAGAAAGTGGGTTTACGATTTTTTGGAGGAGAGAAAGGGTGTACGATTTTTTGGAGAAAAGGGGGATAAATTTTAGTGGGTGTTCCACTAAGGGTGTTTTTAGACTAAACTGACTTTTCACAGTTTTTTATATGATATATTGTGAGATAATGACTTGTCTTGCTTTTTGGAAGAAAACTGTTTTTATTAATGGAACACCCCCTTAAGATGGTTGGGTATAGAGAGAGAGAAGATAAAGAGTATGAACTCGATCCTTTAAATAGGACTAACTAATCTCGTTTTTTTTTTTTTTTTTTTTTTTGAGAAATCGGAAGAATTTCATTAGAAATCACAGAGAATAACCAACATAAGAGCAATAACAAGTCATTAAAGGAGTCCACAAGCTAAATAAAGTACACAACAAAGGAGACAGCAAAACAAAAGTTAAACGATACTAGAAATATTAGCTGGCTGAAGGGAGGTTCCAACACCACTGTCCGGGTGATTAACAAAAAAGCTCAGAGCATGCTTTGCTAGAATATGAGCTCGCTGCACCTCGTGACGTGCAACTTTTGTGATTTGGCAAAAAGACAGTTTTGAAACTTCCGATATTATGTTGCGCAGCAAAAAGGTGTCGTGAAAGTGACACTCGGCCTTCCCTGTTATCTGCATAATTGCATTGAAACAATCAGAAAAGACATGAACCATATTAAAATTATTAGATAGAGCCCATCTAATTGCCTCATAGCAAGCTATAATTTCTGTTTGAATTGGCGTCGAAGCATAAGTAGATAAAGTGTGCTTAGCAATATATAAGAACTCCATTGGGAAGACTAGCCGTAAAACCAATTCCACTCCACTGATTGCCTTCTTTCCACGCACCATCCACATGAAGATGAACAATGCGCTAATCGGATTCCATTAAGGGGCCTTCCTTAATTGTGAAAGTTGGACATCTTGTCGGGGGGACAAGGAATTTTGGGATTTAGGAAGAGATTTCAATTTAGTCAGCCAAATAGAAGCCCGCAAAAACCATTCAGCACAATCATTAGCCACTGCAATAGTAGACTCAACATTGAAAGGGACACTAGAGAAGACCAAATTATTACTGCTCTTCCAAATGGCCCAAAGAATTGATAGGAAGTGGCATAGTTTCCGCTTGTCCTTTTGACATTGAGTTATCTCCTCTAGACACCAGCTATTAAAGAGATCTCCTTGAGTTATCTCCAAACTAGGCACATGAAATTCAGCGTTTTCCCATACTGAGATAGTAAGAGGGCAGTAACAGAAAAGATGAACAATGGATTCGTTTGATGTATTACACAGAGGACATGTAGGAGAAACATGGTGAAGACGAACAGCCACATTCTCTTTAACCGGCAGAATTCCCTTGAGGCATTTACATAGAAAAAAAACTTTAATTCTCTCAGGAACATCCAGATTCCAAAGCATTTTCTAAACATTGAAGCCATTATGAACCCAACCTGAACTGTTAGAGGAGATCTGAGAGTGCCTTTGCTAGTCATACAAGGACCTGTAACCTGACTTCGTTGAATAAATGCCTGAATTAGTGAAGGGCCAAATAAGCTAATCAAGCTATCTTTAGAACAATATCTTGGAACAAGGATACGGGATGTAAGGAGCTCTGGTTTAGTAAGCAGACGCCAGCACTGTTTGGCTAGAAGAGCCAGATTAAAAAGGTTCACATCCCGAATTCCCAAACCACCCTCATCTTTATAGGCTGCAATTTTCTTCCAGGCAAGCCAATGAATGGGCTTGCTGTCTTTTGTCTTCCACCCATAATTCGCGGCAATTCTGTTAATTAACTAATCTCGTTAATTATGGAAATCGGAAACGTCCATATAGGTAATGATATACTCCATCCGTCCCAAAAAGTTTAATCTACTTTCCTTTTCTGGTTGTCCCAAAATATAGGGTCAATTTAAAATTTTCAATAAAGGAAAGTCGGTAAAATTCCACTTTTTCCCTTGAGATGCTTTTACCAATCAAAACAATGAGACTAAAAGAAGAATAACTGAAAAGTTTAAAGTGTGCTCTAAATTGTGAAAAAAAATCTCTGATTACATTGGCGGCAAGACTTTCCGCTTTTCGGAAAACAATTTAAATTCAAGACTTGATTAAGCCATACTTTATTAGAGTCAACTAATGAAGGGCAAACTTGAAAAGTTACAAGTTTTTGGTACCATTGTGTATTGTACATAAATGTTAAGTAGGACAAACATTTCGAGACAGAGGGAGTAATTAAAAAAAATTAATTTTCTTTTGTGATAGTTAAAGATCCTACACACACACACACACACACACACACACACACCACCACCACCACCACCACCACCACCACCACCAAGGATCTAATGAGGGATCCCTCATCACCCTTCTGTGCGGACTTTGGTTTTTCCGATCGATTTTGATGATTCGATCCGTTCAATGTGTTTAAAAGTCTCAGCAAGGAATTATCAAAAAAATGATCAGGAAGGGCTTGATCCAAGTAATTTTTCATAAAATTATATATATACATTTTTATGTATAACGGCTCGGATTAAGCCATTCCCGGTTTTTTTTTTTTTTTTTTTCATTCTGTATGTGGTCTTTTCCCTTGTACACCTCATGTTCCTCCTCATGAGTGTGATGACGGCGGGATCCTGAACGTCCAGTAGTGGATCGAGAACTTGTGATGGATTGGTTTTCTGTGTAAGTGGGCATCTGATTTTGATCCACTTTTATTTGATGCCTAGGAGGGGGTGACTATTGCCTAAAGGCAATCACCCTTCCCATCGGGTCCACCACCACTGGGGCCCCGAGGCATAGCTTAGCCGAAAGTCGAGCCGATTGCGTCACCTGAGTGGTTTGCTGGAGCGCTGCCTTGCGTCGTCGCCTCGCTACCCCAGAACGAGAAGCCAAGGTGGTAATTTGTCATGCAGGATTCTTGGTTAATGCCTTAATCTGAGCCCTCATAGCAGTCATTTGATCTTGCATTTGTTGCATTGTCTCGAGGGAGATAGGGCTAGGCGTGAGGCCAGTAGTGGGTTGAGAGGTGATTCCTATGCGAGGAACACCAGTAGGATTTCCGGTGGGGTTGGAGCTCGCCGTAGGAGTTGGATCAGCGTCATTTCTAATGATCACCATGGTTGAATCAAGAAAAGGAAACTGTCACACCCTCAATTTTATAACTAAATTACCTCGTGAGTCCACGCTGGACAAATCAGAAGTCAAACATTTCCCCATTTGAAAAGTCAAGTTCTCAATAGATTTCCATGATCAAATGCTTTTGGAAAGTCAAGTCGATTAAATATTCCAAATTCAAAGTCCAAAGTTTGAAGTCTCCGTCCCAAGTAATACAATAAAACAAATACATAAAGTTTCCAAATAAATTTAAAATCAAAAGTACACGAGTTCATAGATTACATCATAGTCTCTCAAATACTAGAGATAAACAAAAATGGTTAAGTAGCTTGAAATCGTTGGTGCTTTCCCAAAAATCCATGCCATGCACGCACACTACTGCATCCCACACCGTGCTCGTCAACGTGTACCTGAAAATGATAGGTTGAGCTAAACTAGCCCAGTAGGAGAACTATTCTACAAACGCTAGGTGTATAAAAGTGATACATGCACATGGGATTTAGTTATATCAATAGAATGAACGGATATGTATAGTAACAACCAAACAAATCATGATGAACATAAGAAATGTCGAAGTGTCCATGAGAAAACCAAGTGTCCAAAATACCGTTAAGTGTCCCAACAAGAAAAGTCATTCGAGGGTCCAAACACCAATCCCATATCCATTAGTTTTATCAAAATCACCCAAGTCATTATATGTATCCAAAATGTCACCAAAGTGTCCAATCACAGGTAATAGTCATCTATCATTTGACATACCGATGAATGTTTCCACGCATGACGTGCCATACGAGCACTACGCCATAATAACATCCGTACACCGTTTCCACCCATGGCCCGATATATGGATAATAATATCAATAGGGAGTTTAACCCTTTCCGGATATCACAAGCTCCGTATACCTTATATAGATTCAAGGACTGTTTCCCTCTCATATAACCCAACCATTTCATCTTCCTTTCTTTCATTGAAGGATAACCATCACTTTTCATAAGTACTTGTGATTTAATCCCTAAGCTGGATTCCATAGGCTCCGCCTGCCTCAGTCTAATCCAATCCCTAAGCTGGATTCCTTAGGCTCCGCCTACCTCAGTTTAATTCAATCCCTAAGCTGGATTCCATAGGCTCCGTCTGCCTCAGTCTAATCCAATCCCTAAACTGGATTCCTTATGCTCCGCCTGCCTCAGTTTAATTCAATCCCTAAGCTGGATTCCATAGGCTCCGCCTGCCTCACCCGATAAACGGGTCATATTAATAACCAACGCTTCCAAAGCGCAATGCTATACTAATGTATAGACTCAAGACCTTCCCTGGTGATGCAGCACAAGTTCATGAAAAAATAGAGTTTTCAAAGTGAGATTAAGGTCCGTTGATTTGTGCCCAAATACCGGAAACTCAACTCCTTCTCAATACCCGAAGGTAGAGGCATCATACACTTCGTTGATTCCGTAGAATACCAAAGGTTTTAAACAAAAGATATCTTCACAAATTCTCAATACCAAAATATCGCTTTGTCACAAGACCTACCCACCACGCAACACATGATGTCTTTTCCGTTCATAAACTCATTCATTCTCTCGAATCATTAAATGTTCCTCATTTCTATCAAAGACGTGTCTACGAGCCAATCATATTCCCCAACACGGCATCACACTAGTATTTATAATCAATGTGCTTACCAACTCACTTAAACATTTACAGGCATTAGTATACCAACGCGCACATCCCTTTCTTACTATGTCGTTCTATAATCATTCAATACATCCACGTGTTTTAGTCTATCTCCCAAATGCATAAATGTATCTATAATGTAATTCGTTCTTTTTAAACCATTTCGTTAAAAACCTCATTTCAAGTCAAAACCATTTTAAATTTCCAAGTCTATTTCACCAACACATTTCTTTCGACAAATCTTGCCACACGCACGTACACACACCTTCTAAAAACCAACAAACTTTCATGTGACGTAAGATGACATATTTGTTTATAAACCATAGTTCTCGAGTCAAACATAGGTGAAGATGCCAAAGGTCAAATATATGAAGGAATAAGTGATCGGGGACCAAACGGACATCAAAGGGTGACCAAAAACCACCCCAAAAATAGCAATAGCTGCTGGAAATAAAAAGGGCAGCAACTATGAACAGTGAACAGTGCAGATTTTCACCTCAAAGGTGTGGAATTTCAACCCAATCACAAATAAGATAGTTTAGGCTCAAATTGGAAATGCTAGGCAAAAATTAAACATGGAGGGAGGTCAATTCCACTCCCAACTTCACCAAACAACACACAATTTCATAGATCAAAGAATTAAAGTGGGAAAACTCACACAAATTGGGGAAAACATGAAATTCAAGGAATTTGAAGCCAAGAACAAGATATGTGCAATAAATCACAAGCATACAACTAGAGAGAGTAGAAATTGTTCCCCTACCTCAAGGATTTGCTCAAAAATGGAAGATGAATGAAACCCTAGGTGTAGAAAACCCCAAACTCCATGAACGACCTCTACCGAAGCTCCACTACGCGTTCAAGAGACAAGATCAAGTCAAAAACAAGTTACAAGAGTGAGGTTACACTCACAATCAAAGAGAGAGAGGGAAAAACGTGAATGGAGAAAGAACAAGGCTCAAATCAAGTGTTCTTACCTCCTTGAGTGCAAAACCCGAAATCCAAGGGAGAATCACGAATCCGACGTGTAGATCTTGAAGTTTTGAGGTGAATTGAGGTTAAAATCACAAGATTTGAGGTGGGGTTGAAGAGAGAAGGTAGAGGGGTGATTTTAGGGTTTGTTTTCGTGGTTATGGAGTGAAGAAATGGGTACAAGACCCTATTTATAGAGGACCATGTCGGGCTCAAAGTTCGCAGAAAAATGAAGCTGGATACCGGTATCAAGAAAAACCCATACCGGTATCTAGAATTTCTGATGACTCAAAACGAAGCTGGATACCGGTATCAATAAAAACCCATACCGGTATCTAGAATTTCTGATGGCTCAAAACGAAGCTGGATACCGGTATCAATAAAAACCCATACCGGTATCTAGAATTTCTGATGGCTCAAAACGAAGCTGGATACCGGTATCAATAAAAACCCATACCGGTATCTAGAATTTTTTTTTTTTTTTTTTTTTTTTTTACCAATCTGAACCCCAATCATTTCTAACACAATTTGAAACATTAATCCACTCATTCACATTACTTAAAAATGAGTAAAAGATATAAATAATTTCATAGAAATTCCGGGTCTTTACAGAAACTGAAGAAGAAAATAAGGTAGACACCAAAAGGAGAGCTGGCGAGTCCCCAGTGGAGTCGCCAACTGTGGGGCTACAATTCCTTAAATCAGCCTCCCTTCAATCGATTGAGTAGCAGAGTGGATTCCCCTTCACTTTGGTTCCTAAATCTGCACACTTAACACCCGTGTTAGCACCATATTCGACCATTGAGTCCAGTGGCGACTCCAGAAATTCAGGAGCGTGGGATCATTCATAACCATCAAAAACTTTTTACCATTTATAAATCTAAAAAATATACAATAATCATGGCCATGGCAATTAAAAATCTAGTTACAACAAACATCCCATTTAAAACTTGACAAGTGTGATTGGTTCATTACTTTCCAGTCAAAGGGATAGGTCTGGAATTCGAGTCCTTATGAAAGAGGTGCTTGACTAAGTACTAACTCATACCATCCTATCCTTTAGAAAGTTGAAAAATTATTCAGTGTGGTGTCGCCATTAATTCAAATGGAGTTAATTTTATATTTCGGTAAAATTTGAGTATAATAATAGTAAATTTTTTGTCCCGTGGGGTCGCCTGACCCCACTCCTTGGTTGTGGCGTCGCCCTTGGTTGAGTCGAGAACAGCCCTCCAAAGGTCAAGTAAATATGTGAGGAAAAAGGTGAAGCAAGAACTCAAATCTAGGGATTTAAGTAGAATGTGTGTACCTTCATAGGCTGAACATTACCTTTTATAGGGAGTGAATGACGTGCTCTCCAAGTACGGTCATGTTGTTCACACGAGATAACCGCTCGGCTTACGTCATTGTGACAGGTGCAAACGAGTTGGTTACGAGAACATGCCTCCACTAATGTGGCAACAGGTGTAATAGTCCATTGGGTTGATGTCACTGTCATGATTGGAACGGTTACCAGCACATGTTTCATGCCAATGCTGAGTCAGCCCTAGGTATTCACCCTTCGCTACCAACACTTCGATTGGATGCTCTTGCAACCATTTACTCCTCGGCTTGATAAGTCGAGCCTCAATATTGCTGAGGGAACTAGATTATCCATGAATATGGTGCCATAGCATGCATGCTCTCAGCTCTCTGTCTAGACAATGAACCGAAATCTTGATATTCTCAATTGCACATAACAGTCCCTTTAAGTTCTGTCGACGAGTCCCTCGGTAGTCACCTTTTGGTGGTATATCTTGGAGGTTTCCCGATGTACCCCCTAAGTGAGGTTTCTTGCTACTTACCCAGATATAGCTAGTGTCCGGTATATCCGGCCTCTACAATAGCCCCCCAATACCTCATGTTGGCTTCGGTCACAGGAGGGGTTGATCGTTCAGTAGCCCGAACAATTTAATTTACCGAGCTCCAGCAGAATTAGATAAGCTTTGACGTCATGATTTTCTACGACCGCTGAATCGCCAGCCACTTGGGATTCACCACTTGTCCACCTAAGGCTAGGGTTCAGAGGTGAAGTGATGTGAGCCGTCACACCATTCAGAATTCTAGAATTCTACCGCACAAGGTGACGTCACGCTGATGTATCGGTAGTAATTGCTAGAGTGCACCGTCCTTTATGACACGTGTCACGCACTGGTTAGCCGAGAACATGCCTTTCGGATTTGAACGGGTCATTTTCGACTTTTCCTGCCCAATGCTTTAAACCATCGTGCCCCTTTGGTTTCCAGTCCTCTACTATAAATAGGAGATGCTCAGAATGAAAAACACTCTCTCTCTACTCTTCACAATTTCCAAAGCTTCACTCTCTAAAAACATTTCCCGTTGATCGTTTTCATGCAGATCAAGGCACTTTTCTTCAAGTTTCTCTAAATCTTCAAGTAAAAACACTCCATTTGTTGATTCTTTGTATTTTCGTCATGTTTTTGCATGATTTGATGTCATTTTTTGGGGCTTTCTGTGATTTTTGGTACGCATGTGAACAGTGACTTGAATTACCTTCAAACTGTTCTTGATGAATGGTTGAAGACGATGCCGAGATTGGTCAAATGCAAAGACTAGATAATAGAAACTGTTTCTGGGTTACTGTTTAGGGGGATACACAATACATTGTTCTCCTAGATGGAAGACCAGGTGCATCCGGGTGAGGTTGTAGGCACTCGGGTCATGGGATGCGAGCGAGCACTTTGGGTTAGGGGGTGCAGGATATTGGCAATGAAATCGGTATGAGCCATGGAAATCTAGCAGATTACAAAGACGTTTTGGAGTTGCATATCCCGGTTTGGGGGTGCCAGGCTGCCAGCCTCTTTCTAGGCAGTGTGTGAGACCATCTAGTGGAATTAGCCTCTGGTGTGAGCAGAGCGAAGCTGAGGTGATTCTCTTGACAAGGAAATGCTAGAGTGGCTGAGGCAAAGCGATGAGCTTTGCACGGTACCCTGAGTGGGGGTGCATACGTAGAGACCCAGCGGGGAAGGACATCGAGGGTGCTTAGGTTTAGGTGCAGTGCGTGGGGTTATAGATGGTTCACTGGTTATCACCCCATCGTTGATTTTTGGAGTTTTTTACGAGTTAGAGATTTGTTGGGATTCAAGAGCCTAATGATGTGTCTTATCAACAAAATAGTCGTTGGAGGCTCTCCCTTGGGAATCCTATAATACTGATGTTGTACTCCTGTATTTTGTGTAGTAGCAATGTGAGAAGAGAGAGGGTGTGGTTGAGTGAGGAAGGAACAGGCGTTTTATTACTATCGCTGCGTTTTCTTTAAGATACAAAACCGCCAGTTCTGCAAAGAAATTAGATTTGCAGGCTTGTATGTGTTATAGTTTATAGCTTTATATTTATATATATATATATATATATAAGTGAAATTTGGTTGAATGCTTCACGATGTACTTTTTTCATGAGAAAATTTTAGGTGCAAATAGGGTACCAAGCTGGAGCACTGGGTTGGTACCCTTAGCCAATAAACATTTGCCAACTCATCGAAAATTCAGACGGTTTCAGCAGCTTCCATCTCAGTAGATGAACTGACGGAGAGAAACCTTCCGTCAAAATTTCTCTCTCCTCGCACGACTTTTGAACAGATTTTTCTCTCCCCACTTTTATTCCACACGCACATTTTCTCTCTCTCTCTCTCTCTCTCTCTCTCTCTCTCTCTCTCTCTCTCTCTCTCTCTCTCTCTCTCTCTCTCTCTCTCTAAAACCATTGCCCTCTCCATTCTTTCTTCCCCTCTCTGTTTCTCTTCAATCCCTCTCCATTCTTCCTTCCCCCACCCCCCACCCCCCCGTGCAATGTGTTCGAATTCTAGATACATTTGCTCCTGGAGAAGTTGGAAGCTCAACTTGGTTTAAAGATGTCGATCCTTCTCTGCTCTTTCCTCTCTTCAAAACCTCCATGGTTGGAAATTGGAATCCCGTAACGCAGATCGAAGAGCAAAACCTACTTCTCTCTCCCTTTTTTCTAGGGTCATTGAAAAATGTTACAAGAAGTAAAAAAATCATCCACCATTTGTATCTGGAGTGCAGTTATTGTAGAAGATTGTGGTTTTCTTTTCCTTTTTCTGATAAAAAGAAGAAAAAGATAGTGGTTTCTCCATTTATGCCTTGTAGTAGGGTAAGAAATTTTTTGTTTGTTCCGAGTAATCTAGTTTGGGTTTCCTGTATGTAAATGTAACTTTAATTCCTTTTTCTTTTTCTTTTTTGAGTTCTTTTGTTTCATTAGACATGTAATCTTAATTCATTTTCCTGAGAAATAGGAGTATATGACTTGCTAAGCCCAGTTTGTGTTCAGAGTAATGAATGTATGTTTCATTGCGATGTATGTTTGTAGCACATCGGAGCTATAATGGATGATATTTTTGTTAAAAATGGGAGGATGATGTTTTGCTCAGAAAATGTCTAGTTGGAGGTTGGGTTGTTTTTTTCTTTTGTTCTCATTCTGTTATGGCTAGAGATTCATGTAATCATATCTTCTTATGCGGAGTTTCCGATTCTTATGCATTCCAGAATGTCAATGAACGGATTTGGTCGTGATTTAAAATTATAGATTGAGATTTGCCAAGAGTCCTGAAATTGATACCATGAGTGTCATTGCAAATTGATAACCCAGAAAAAAGAAAAAGTGCAGGATTGATATCATGAGTGTCATTACAAATTATGGTCGATAATCAACACATCCAAGTTTATCCAGATTATGTCTTCTCTGACTTTTCCATTTTTACTTTTACTTGTAAAATGAGAGCTTGAACAATACAATAAAATAAAATAAAAGAATAAATATGCTCTGTTTCCCTTCCCCTGTAAATTCATCTTGCGGTGATCTTTGGTGTCTGTGGTGGTGGTTTTCGGCATCATTTTCACCTCTTCCAGTTGGTTTACAGTGTGGTAACTGGTAAAGATTCCGATTGTGGAAGCTAGAGGTTGATGTGATTAAGAGAGCTAGATCCAATCACATGCGAGATTAAGGCGTAGCAGCAGGAATAATCTTCAAGCTCAAACCACAAGCCAAAACAGATACACGGAGGCTGATTCACAGATTAGAAAGAAGAAGTAAAGGAATATGTAACAGGATTACAAAGCAGAAAGGATCACTTAGAGAGAGAGAGAGAGGGTGTGTGTGTTAATGGTGGGTCGAGGACTTCAGCAAACAAACAAGAGTGAGGGAGCATCGGTTTATGAGAGAGCATTTATACATGGGAGTTTAAAGGGCGGGCCATTCAAATTTTGAGTACAAATTTTGAATTTGGGTTTTGAAAATTGGACTGAGAGTTAAAGAGGAGAGAGAAAAAGTGATGGAGAGATTTTCTCCGTTAATTCTCAAAAGTGAGCTGCTTATGTGGTGGGATGCTGATGTGGTCTGACAATTGGAACATGTGTTGATCCGCCATTCGTTACAGGTACCACGCATTGGTGCCACGCTGGTACCCTCTTGGTACCCAAAATTTTCTCTTTTTTCATAGACTCGAGTATTGTATTTGGTTGACTGCTTGTTAACCCTCATTATTTCCCTTTTGGGTCCTTGATGGTATATGATTGTCGCAGTGAGAGGTGTCAACCTAGTTGGGATTTCTCTCTTGCGTTGTGATGCCTTTTTTCCAGACCCCTTTTAATCTTTGTAATTCGAAGATTAATAAAATCTTTTTGCTGTTCCAAAAAAAAAAGTGAAATTTTCTTTGATTTCTTGTGTATGTTTTGTGCGTGAGTGACCCTGTACAAAACAAGTAAAAAATGTTTCACTTTCCAATGATATCATTTGATCCTTTTAGGTTCAGAAAATTACCAAAACACATAACGACAGATTCCATAAATTTGAGAGCAATGAAGCAAAGGGTTAATTTACAAATTTAAACACCAATGGTGCCAAACGAGCTCTTAGCTCAGCGGCATGGTCTAATGTATCCCTTAGTGGTGGTGTTATAGTATTAGGTTAGGTTAGAATAAATTTCTTGCTTGTAAAACAAAGAAAAACACCAATTGCGGCATAAGAAAATACCACACGCATGTGGGTGTAGGAAAAAGCTATAATACACATCCCTACAAAAGGAGAAAAAAAAATTTGTGAACAAATTTTGGTGAGGGTGAACAAATTTTTTGTGGATCCAACACCATTTCAACCAATCAGGGTGAGGGTTTTGTTCACCCTCTTTTGGTGAGGGTGAACAAATTTTTTCCCTACAAAAGTTACGATTTTTCTATAAAAGTTACGAGATAATGTTACAAATCATATTGTTGAAAAAGTAACGAAAAACTAAGAAATGTTACGATTGCCAATGAGGTGGTATAATCTAAACCATACAATAGGTGCATATGGTACACACCTTTAATAATTGTGTATTGTAACCAGTTCCATAGGCATGTGCTAATGAACCATTTATTTGGGAGAAAGGAAGCCAGAGTAAAAAATGTTTCACTTTCCAATGATATTAGTGATCGATCAGTTCATGAAACATATGTTACCCAACAAAGCCAAGGTAAAAACAAGTCCTTTACAGAAGTTTGTTATTCATGTGGACATGTGAATCTAACTAGCTACCAAAACAGCATTAGAAAAAAAACAATGGGTTCATCATTCGGTGTACATTAATGTGCAGCAGATTGTGCGGGATCCATCACGGGCCTTACACAAATGATCGTAACCGTTCAATTTGTTTTAAACCTGTTTCTAATAGTCCATGTAAAAAATTAATTCATTCGGATACAGCTAAGGGCTTGATCAATTTTGGCCTTGAATTCGCTAGGACAAAAATTGAATAAATCGATTATGCCCTTATCGATATCAGAAGAAGTTGATTTTTGAAAGGGGTCCTCAAAATAGTGTTTTAAACAAATTGAATAGTTCCGATCATTAATGTGGAATCCCAAAATAAGTCACACAAGATGGTGTACATTTGGTGCACAAAGCCAAGGTAAAACAAGTTCTTTAGAGAATTTTGTTATTCCTGTGGACATGTGAATCTAACTAGCTCCCAAAACAACATATGGTAGTACAAAGCTAAGTGCTTCATAACCATCCAAGTTCTTGAGAATTTCTAACACACTGAGAAAGGGAATCAAATTTTCGTTTTGTCCCTCTGTTGTTGCATGCATGGATGGGTGTGTATCAGTGTATACGGCATATGGAAAAATAGGAAAATGCCAAATTGCATGCAACCGTCAATTCTTTGATCAGTACTACTACTACCGTATCACATATTTGCAAATTGCCAACTCGATAGATCGATGCATGCCACTAGGGCTGCTCAAAAAAACCGGTGAACCGTGAATCCGGTCCGGACCGAACCGATCCGTACCTTTTGGATTTTAACCGTGGATTAATGGTCCGGACACGGATTCAAAAAATAAAAAACCGTGACTTTTGGATAGGACACGGATTTTGATTTTGAAACCGTGGATTAACCGATCCGGACCGTGAGATTTTTATTATATATAATTTTATCACTTTTATAATTATAGTTATATAGATATTGTTAATTTAGCAGACTTACGGTTTGGTTGTACTTTGTGGTAATATAAGTTTGTGTCTTTGTTTGTTCAGTTGTATAACTATCTACCTTACTGTCTTTGCTATTTTTTATTGGAATTTCCAACTTTGAACTTTCTATTTAGTGCGTTTGCTACTTTGCTACTTGCTAGTGCCTTACTGCCTTTGTTTGTTGTTTTTTCCGAATAAGTTGAAAATCCGCGGATTAATCCGGAACCGATCCGTGACTCGCGGTTCGGATTGGAACCGAACCGTGAGACTTTTGGATCGGACACGGATTGTATTTTCAAAAAACCGTGACTCGCGGATTAGGATTGGATTCATGCCAATCCGGACCGATCCGGACCGTGAGCACCCCTACATGCCACTATGCCAGCATAGATAAATTATTAGTGATCTTGGGCCACTATGGTGGTGCCCCAATACCTTTCTCTACCACACATTCTTGTAGGGTTCAATACTGACTCAATTTCCCCTATTTTCAATATTGTCTAAATTGAGTAATGAACTAAAGCACTTGGTTGTACAGATTTTAAACAAGTTGTTCTCCTCATATACATTAACAAATTTGACATTTACTGAAACAACTTTACTTTTTACCACAATAGGAAGACGGTATTTTTAGTGTAAACTCATGCCAACTGTATGAACCCTACAGAAATGGGTGGTAGAAATTTGGGGGCACTAGCGCCCCAAGACCACCGAATAATATTTAATATGAAGGGGGTGTTCCACCAACAAAAAACTGTTTTTTCCAAAAACCGAGACGGATCATTCTCTCAAAATACATCATATAAAAAATCGTAAAAAGCCAGTTTATTAAAAAAAAACTAGCTTAGTGGAACACCCTAAGTTTTTACCAGTATTTTTGATATTTTTTATATTTTGTTACAAGTTATTCTCCTCACATATATCAACTAATTTGACCACCAGTAATTCAAAAACACCTTAGCAGGGGTACTAATTAATATATTTTCAAGAATAATATATTGTGTGTAACGAACCGTACCCCATCTTTTACGAGCCTTTGTAATTTCCTTCAGATTAAAAAATAAAGTACTTACGCGCATAATTTCTTCTCTTTTTTTTTGCACCAAATTAAACTATTAATCAAGATTTTAATTCAACTCAAAAAAAATTTAAAATTTTTATACTTTAGAATTTGACATTGTTGGGTTGTTTAGTTGCTTTGCAATATCCTTCACATCAAAAAATAAAGTACTTGCGTGTATAATTTTTTATTTTTTTGGCACAAAATTAAACTACTAATCGAGATCTTTAATTCGATACAAAAAAGTTGTGCTTTAGAATTTTACATTGTTGGCTTGTTACTTGTTGAGTTGTCTTGCAATATCCTTCGGATCAAAAAATAAAGTACTTGCGCATATAATTTTTTTTTTTTGCACCAAATTAAACTACTAATCGTGATCTTTAATTCAAAAGATAAAGTTCTTGCGCGTACAATTTTTTTTGCACCAAATTAAACTACTAATCAAGATCTTTAATTCAATAAAAAAATTAATACTTTAGAATTTGACATTGTTCGGATGTTGGCTTTTTGAGTTGTTTTGCAATATCCTTTGGATCAAAAAATAAATTACTTCGCGTATAATTTTTTTTATTTTTTTTGCACCAAATTAAACTACTAATCAAGATCTTTAATTCAATAAAAAATAATTTGAAAAATTCTATACTTTAGAATTTGATATTGTTAGGGTATAACATAAAAATTACGAAATTAATGTGTAAATTACAAATAATTGATATATATTAGGTGGTATATTCCAAAAATGCATAATTAGAAGGAAAAAAAAAACAAAAAAAAAGAGGTGATGTGCATAATTAAATTAGAAATAAAGGCAAAACATTAGGTGGCATGCATAATTATTAAAATGAATAATTAAATCTTTTAAATTTAGATATAATAAATAAAATGAATTATTGTATCATATTGTTGACAAGTAAAATTAATTTAATTATTCTTACATTTATGTATTTATTTTAATGTAAAATCTAATATGCCCCCATGCATAAAGGAAAATGAGTCATTATCACAAATTCACCCAAACTAAGTACTATTAATCCCCCTATAAATGTCACAATAATGTGGGTTCACCTTTACTAATAATAAATCTTACTATCTTATCTCGCATCCAATCGGGGCGAAGGGCCCCGCAAGAGAGGGGGTTCATGAACCATGCTCTGCCATTCTAGGTCCCTCTCCCCAAAATGGTCAGTGACCCTGCAGTGGTAGAACTAGCAGGGGGTTAGGGGAGGAAAAAAGGGGTGACGTATGAATTACAATAAACGAGATAAAAATAATAAAAAAAAAATACAAAAAATAATAAAATTCTCTATACAATCTCTACCATACATAGCTCTACCATACATAACTCTCAAAGAATGTCTCAAGAATCCCCATGTAGAGGAGAGAGGAGAGAGAGGTCGAATTTGGAAGGAAAAAAAACATTTCAAGGGGTAAAATTGAGAATTGAGTCAATTCTAAGGGGAAAAAGTGTGATTAAGGGATTGATTCCGTTTAATTCTTAACGGAGTGGACGACGGGGGTGAAATTGATGACGTTTAAGATAGTCCAAGTGTTTATTTGACAAAATTAAAAGGTTAGGTTTTTTTTTGAAATTTTCCCTTTAGAAACTTGGTTTCAACTTTTCCGATGGGCCCCCCACTTTTTGCCTATGATTTTCTCTCTCCTCTCTATTTCTAGCAGTGCTACTCTAGTGCATATATTGTGTGAGATGGATCCGTGGGGCCCCCTTTGAAGACCCACACAAACGATCCGCGCTGATTATTAATTTTTTTAATAATTTTTTAGTCACTCTTAAAAAATCAGCTCATTCGAAAAATTATAACCGGTTGATCCGTCTTCTAATTATTCATTCACAATTTAGGATCCTGAATTTTACAAAAGTTTAAAAGAAAGTTAGACAATTGGATCAAGTACTTAAAATTATACGATTGACCTGATTTTTTTCTAGATGACTTAAAGAGTAATTTTAGAACTAATGAACGGCTTGGATCATTTGTGTGGGTCTTTAAAGTGGACCCCACGAACCCATCTCGCACAAAATATGCACTAGACTAGGAGCCTATTTGGGAGACAAATTTTTGCATTTTCACATTCTCATTTTTTCATTTTGGATGTTTGGGAGAAATTCTGAGAACTCATTCTCTGCACAATCTAGAGCAGAAATGAAAAATAGGTTGAGAGGAGCTTTTTGACTTCTCATTTTCACTTTTTCCATTTTGATTAACAAAAAGACCTACAGAATGTATTCTACACATATCTCCCAAACACTACTCCTGTTTTAAAATGCATTCTACACATTTCTTCCAAACACTCTTACTAAATTCAAAATACATTCTGACCATAATCCAAAAACTTAAAAAGCCAAAAAGTTAAAAATGAAAAGCTGAAAATGAGGCTCCCAAACACCCCCTAGCATTGCTAGAAATAGAGAGAAAATCATAGGTCTTAATAAAAAAAAATCATTTTGGTACTTTTCTTTCTATTTCTCACCAAATTATTCAAACCAATCTCAAATCAGGAGTTGTTTGAATGTCTATTTTTCACATTCTCATTTTCAGCTTTTCACCTTTTGGGTGTTTGACAGCCATCACCAATAATCCATTCTGCCAAAATAAGTTATGGGTTTTCATTGATAGAGAACAAAAGGCGACAAGAGGTTTAGAGGAGCTTTTCAAATTCTTTTTTTCGCATTCTCCTTTTGAGTTCCATTTTTTTCATTTTCATTAAAAAAAAGACTTACAAAATGTATAATGCACATATCTCCCAAACACTACATCCTATTCAAAATACTTTTTTGACCATAATGCCAAAAAACAAAAAGTTGAAAGTGAAAGTTGAACATGAAGCTCCCAAACACCCCGTAATTTTTGCACATCTCTCCCAAACATTACTCCCGATGCATAACGCATTCTGTACATTTCTTCCAAACACTCCTACTAGATTCAAAATACATTATGACCATAATCCAAAAGGCCATAAAGTTGAAATAGTATTTTGGATTATGGTGAGAATGTATTAGTATTGAATTCATGGAGTGATTGGGAGATCTGTACAGAATACATTGTTGGGATCCATCCCCGTGTGGGCCGGATGGGCTTAGGCCGGAGGTTGTCTAGGGTTTCCTTAGAATAGCCCTAAGATTGTAAATACTCGTGTAGCCTCTTTTATTTCGTGTGTGGTAGCATAATGTGGGTGAGACAGGCTGTGAGTGTGAGAGGGGGAGCTGGTTGTGGCTTCCCCCGGAGTGGTAGCTGGTTGTGGCTCCCCGGAGAGGTTTTTCATGTGTATATATTATGTTGATATATACGACGGAGTTGTCTTCAGATTTCTTATATTTATTTGTCTCGCTCCACCCGAGCTCTGGTACCAGCTTGACTTTTGGAGGTTCAAAATGGTTTTTTCGGGATTTTAGAGACGATACAGCTCCGTTTTTCTCGTGCAAGTAGTCGATTTGGACTATCTCGACGTTCTGGATCCAACCATTTTCCGTGTAGAGGCTCAGAAACAGGTGTTATTGCTGGCAATGTTTTAAAAACCGGACCGGATCAGCCAGTTGAACCGTCGACCGGCCCTTAGCCCGGTTCGGTTGATCCCAAAAACCGCTCTAATGATAGAACCGGTCTCTTTAGTAAAAATAGTTCATAACCCGGTCGAACCGCTAACCCAGTAGAACCGTGAGCAATTCAGCTGACCCGTTTAAACTGCCTGCCAATACGGAAGATAATCACTACACCAGCCCCATTTAGACAGCATGACAGCTGGACACATACAGCCGCAGCATGAGAGAACTTTATAGAAGCCAAAGGGTTTCCTGAGTTCCAATCTTCCGATGTGGGATTCTCTTAAACTTTGCTCCCTAGGCTTGAAAGAACGCTGCTATGCGCACCCCAAATGCACACCAGCACATCCCGATCGTCCATTTCAAGAATTAATGGTCCGGATTTGAAATAAATTCTTACCGGTAAGAATTCATTTCAAATCTCAAACGTCGAAAAAAGCTTTTGGACGGTCGGGATGTGCTGGTGTGCAAGTGAGGTACGCATCATGGTGTACGCGAATCATTTTCGGGCTTGAAAACCTTTGGAAAAAGCGAACTCTCCCCATTTCCAGTGATGTTGGACTTATTCTTCATTATTTTCAACATGAACTATTTTATGTACAATTATTTTATTTTTTTGTTTGTTATTATTTTATTTTTGACGTAATTATGACATCAAGGTTCAACTCTGGGTCAACCGCGGTTGAACCGGTGACCCGTCCACCCAGCTCCTTTTCCGGTTCGCTCACCGGTCCGGGTTTTAAAACATTGATTGCTGGATTGAGCTGGAATTCAACGTTTGGAGTCATTTTGGGTTGTGAGGAGATTTGCTCCTAGCTAATTGGACATTTCTGGATTCACTGGTGGGCTCATATTTGGGTGATTTGATTCAGATTTTGCGGTCCTAGACACATCCAGAGAGATTGAAGAGGATCGGACACGTTTAGGTCAATCGGATGGGATATTGTTGAGTCGGAGGCAAAAAAAAAAAACCAAAAAAAAAAATTACAAAGAAGTAATAAATAGTATAAAATGAGGTAAAGCATGAAACATGAGGGACTTCATCTCAGTTCGAAAAGTGCATCAACCTTGGGTGCGATCCCCAGGGTTCAATTCCCTGTAGCCCATTATGTGTTTTTTCTTTTGCCTTTATTATTGTCTCTGTCTCTCTCAATGTTTGCAATTTTTTTTTACTAAACTACAGAGGAACATGACCCATTTAACTATTAAAATTTTTCTTAAAGTTTAACATTTTTATTGCATGTTTATTTACAAATTATGGTAGGCATAAATGTACAATGAAAATGAATTCACAATCATGTTGCAGCCACTGGTCAATTTTATTTTGTGAAGGCACTAACATAGAGAGGCATAGATAGGTGTCACCTGGACTAGGGGCGTGATAGGCGCACAATATCTCAAGATATAAGCGCCTAAGTAGGGCGAATTAGCGCATTAGAGGCGCGATTTATTCCATTTTCCACTTGATGCGGTGTTGTCTCTTGTTTTTGGTGTTTGTGTTTGTTTTGTAGGAAACGGGCCGGAGGAGCACGTAAAGTGGACACATGGCATTGGGGATGTTGGGAACCGGTGGGACCCAAGCAAGGACGAGCAAACAAGCCAAAAGCATTTTAGAGGAGTCGGTATCGATACATGGATTGTCATGTATCGATACCCAAGCACCCATAGCTGAACAGAAGGTCTGGGTATCGATACAGGACTTCCCCTGTATCGATACCGAGAGCCCTAAATGGGCCGGTTGACTTTGCCACGTGTTTTGACTTCGGAAAGGGATAAATACCTCGTTTTGAGGCCGAATTAGGGTTCGAACTTTGTTAGGTTTTTTCTTAGTTTTTGGCAGCCGTTTTTCCTTTGAAGATTCTACTTTCCGGGTTATTTTTGCATCGAAGTTTTGGAGTTTTTCCGCTGATTCTCGCTTTGCTTCGGTAACGTTTCGTTTATTCACTTTAATCTCAGTTCGCGGGGGTTTGTCCGCGTTCTGAGACTCGAATCTTTGTTTTAATTCTTATTCAAGTTTAATAGCATGTTTTATTTCAGAATTATGTTATCTGTTCGTTTCAATATGAGTGAGTAGATTCATAAGTATGGTCGCGGGGTGATTAACACGCCGTGGCCAGGGATGGAGTTGTTCTTGCTCTAATTGTTACAATCAATAATGGAAAAAGCAATTTTAGGTTATTAAAGCGCTTCCGTTGGACGAATCCGAGCTTCGTTGGAGCCCATGTAACGCGAGGAACGGGGGACCAAAACTTGTTCTTCGTTGTACATGGGCAACGGCGACCGCGAGGATTCGCATCTTTCGGGGTAACCTTTTCTCTCTAAAATCAACCGTTTTCTTGGAAACAACGAATGGAGCATGAAACGTCCGGACCTGGTCACCGTGTTATGAACCCTACGACCGTACTTTCTTTTAAGTTATTTAATCAAAATCAGTTTTTTTCTCTTAATTTAGTTAATTAACCAATCAAATCACAAGGGTGGCTACCTAAGAGCCGTGTTAAACATTAGCAACCCGAGTTTTTAGTGAGCACTTTCCACCTTCTCTGTGGATTCGATTCCGGTCTTACCGGGTATTGTGCTACACCGGTCTCCGCCCTACGCTTGGGGCAACCCATTAAGTTAGGTATAGGATTTCGGTCAAGCAGGGCGGTACAAAGGGGTGCAAGGGGAGACCCCGGCTCTTGCACAACTCCAAGTATTCTCGCGTATTATACTAGTTTTTCAGGTTAATTAAGAAAAATTCTATGTGATTGGCCCCTGCAAGTCATTTGAGTAAAAAAAATCTTAAAATTTCTATGTGTGGGGTAAAAACTCCTAAAATTTCAATTCATCAATCATTTTTAGGTTGCTTTTACAAAATTTAACGGTGACTATACACATGCACACAATATCATCTCTTATTCGGACCTAACATGTAGCGATAAATGCTTCCAAATTTAAATTTTTTTATAAATACGAAAATACACATGATTCGGCCCTTACCTGACTCCAATCATGCGTCCTCCACTGACCTGGACTTTTGAACATGTAAATTTTTTTTATAGACTAAAGTGGTTCAACTAGTTATGTACGGGTATACCCAAAGAAAAAGAAAAAAAAACCTAAAACATTGTAAAATAAAATGAAAAAAATTGCAAGTGGGAGGATCGTCGGTTGGGATCAAGAAAAATTAATAGTATATGCTTGTATTTGAATATACCATTAAGAGAGTGGAGGAAGCCTTTACTTATTTTTCAAAAAAAAAAAAAAACATAACAACACCTAGTTATAAATTATCCACAAAAAAAAACACCTAGTTATATGACTTCCTAATAGTAAATCTTTCCTTCATATTTTTTCGCATAACATGTAAGAAGTTTTTCATTGAAAGGTGCCCCCCGTGGCCGGATTCGGGCTCCGTCCCTACCTACTTTTATATATTTCACACATTTCAACATACTTTTTAACCTTAACATAAGCTTAGTGAACCTATTTTAGCATTTTCCTTTTTTTTTATCTTTTTCTTTACTTATTACTCCCTCCGTCCCAAATTGCTCGTCCCTTTTGGGGAATTCAACTTTGTAAGGAGACAAAATTACTTAGAGTTCCAAAAATATCCTTCAAAACTATGAAGTTTATAAGTGGTTTTAAATTGTTTATATCTTTTAATATAGAACTTTAAAAAATATGCAATATGGATCTTATTCGATAGATTTCAATTAGTTGTTTTATGCAAAGTTTTAAAAATCATGAAAAACATTATACTTATATACTAAAAGATATAAACGATTTAGAAATGGCACGAATTTCAAAAAGTGTGAAATAAATTGGGAGAAAAAAGTACTTTTAAGGGTAAAACTAAAAGTTTGACATATTTTGAGTTGTTTTTAGAAATAGGACCAACATTTTTTGACATCTCAAAATAAAAGGAAGGATCAATAATTTGGGACGATGGAAGTATTAGAGCATCAATATGTGGCTTAACAATTTAACTTTAAAGTTAAAGTAGAGAGTAAACTCTTCCAAAACCTCAAAAATCAGCCTCGGTTACCAAATGAACTCACCAATTTGAAGATTTCTTAACTTTGGTACAATAACTTAACAAATTTGGTGACCTATTGTTCACTCACCAAAAGAGGAGGAGAGAGGGAAGGGTAAAAGTTTGAATAGAGAATCTGATTCTGTGAGTTTTTTATAAAGTGACTTGTTAAAGTTTAAATAGAGAGTCTGATTTTGTGAATTTTTTAAAAAGTAACTTGCTAAATTATAAAAGGTATTTTTTAGGTTAAATTTGGTGTGTTTTTTTTTTTGTATAAGATACCCTTAGCCCAATAAATTGACGATAGAATGACATATGACGAAGGCTATGATGAAGGCTATGATGAAAACCCAACGCGGATGGATTCCAAGAGAATCCACATGCTAGGCGTGTCTAGAGCACTGTTTCGTACCTCTGTTTGCATCAGCAAGAAACAAAAACCTCCTGCATTTTATTTTTTTTTTATCAAAAAACCTCATGCATTGACTCCCCTAGGTTGACTCTTGTCACATGAGACTGATGAGAGAAAACACCAGGGCAAAATGGTCATTCTGCTATTGTCATTGTCATAATCGGAGATTGCACTATCAACAATGTTATCATGAGTACACCTAACTTGCACTCCACATGCACACCAAGGTGATGTGACAGACAAGCATAAGCCCATCATTTCAGGTGGGCCACACATTGGGCTTCTCCTTGTCTGTCACATCACCTTGATGTGCATATGGGGTGCAAGTTAGGTGTACTCATATCATTTTTAATTTCCCTATTGATGTATGTTTCGCTATTTTATTTTTTTTAGCTTATTTGAGACAGGTCATTAATCTCACTATTAAAAAAATCTCAAAAAGTCAGAAAGTAAAAAAAAAACCCGTAGCAGAACGGGGCCTGAAAAAGAAATTCAATACACTCCTCTTTTCCCTCTTTTCTCGATACCCACACTCAAAAAACATTAATAAGGTACGTAGGGCCCACCTTGGTCTGGACGCTGCTACCCGTACATAAGAAGGCGTACAGAAATGTACACAGCGCGTTCGGACTTTGATTTTGAAACGGTGAGACTTTGGTTCAAGCACTTCTAACCGTCTGGTTGAACTGATTTTTTGTGGGCCCCCTCGGGAAAATGTTTTAAGAACAATGAACGGCTCGCTCGTGTGGGACCCAAAAGTGGGTCCCCGAACGCGCTGTGTACATTTTCTGTACGCCTCCTTCTGTACCCCCAGGTTTATCCCTTTGGTCTACCTTAACCATCCGAACCGTCTATTTTTTTTTCATTGTTTTCTATAGAAATGAGAAACTAATTGATATCTGATCAACTTGGATTCTTGCAAGAATGATCTACACATTATTTTTTACCAAATAGACAGTTTAGATGATTAAGGTAGACCCCACGCGCCTTATCAGTGTTTTTTGGATTTGGGTACTGAGAAAAGAGGGAAGTACTTATAGTTCATGATATTTCGTGGCAAGAAACCTTCTCTTTCTTTTTTTTTTTTTTTTTGTAACTCGTGGTAAAAAGCCTTGTTGACCACTGTATTCCCTCTGAATTCTATCAATCGACATCCTCTCTTGTGACATAGTAATTCTCTCGTGTGATAAAAAAAAAAAAAAGAATAACTACAAGCTTCTTAATGATTTGGGCCGTACATTTTCCTTTTTTCCTTTTTTGAACATCAAAAATTCATTCAATAAGCCATACCGCATCTAGCTACAAAGGGAAACCATAACAGAGATAGAGGAAAGAACCAAAACCTACATCACCAAGACCAAAAAACATCACATAGAAGAGAAAACAACCCCAGATGGAGATGATGTCGCTAGAAGCATCGTGCCGGATATTAGGGGTGAAAATCGGTCGGTTCGGTTCGGTTTTTGGGGTGTCCGGGACCGAACCAATCGGTTCGGGGTGGTTTTGCTGGGAACCGATCCCGACCGAAAAAAACAATGGACCGATCGGTTCGGGGTGGTTCGGTTTTTTTTCGGTTTTTTCAATTTTTTCGGTCCGGCATTAAGATTGAGATGGACGGCTAGGATTTGTTATTTTTGGGGGGTCAAGATCGTTTTTTTGGGTTTTCGGTCCAAATAGGGGTGGTTTCGGGGTAATTCGGTCCAAATTGGCATGATTTCGGTTTGGTTCGGTCCAAACCAATTTCCAGGAAACCGAGACCGAACCGATAATTTTTTGGTTCGGTTCGGTCCAAACCGAGTCAGCCGACACAGCTTTTCCCTGACCGAAAATTGAACCGGTCGGTCGGTTTTTTTCGTTTTTTTCGGTTTTTCTTTCACCCCTTCCGGATATGACAACTTCTTCGTTGATCGAAGGAGCAAAGCCAAGCCACCCCACAAATCTAACAACAGAGCTGAGTCGAGGGAGAAAGTTGGTCAGAGCTGAGGGAGAGGGAGAAACGATATATGAGGGCGGAGAGGCGGTGAAGTTGAAAGAGGCAAGGAAATGGATCGAGGTAAAGGAGGCTGACGAGAAATGAAGGTGGTGGCAACCTCACCCCCTTGTGCAAACACTACATGGGATGAAAGTTAGAGAGAAGAAAGAGAGAAAGTTTAGATGGTTTCTAAAAACTTGTTTGGTTGTCGATTTTTAAAAAATGTTTTCGAATCTCTTAAATTATTTCATCCACGTAAAGAGTACAATAAATAAAATTTGTGTGAATTTGTGTTTTTAAAAGCAATTCTAGAGGATCAAGGTCTAGAATTCAGAAGGTTACTCCATATATATGAGATCTCAGGATCAATCAAAAAGAACTTCTATGTGTTATCAACTCTAAGGGGTCATTTCATACAAAAGTGTTAATTATCAAATGATATGATTAGTTTCTAGAAATGGTTAGGTGTGAATCCTTGGTAAAGTTTGTAGTAATTCCCGTTCGGACGGTTGCAATAGAGATCACGAAGTTAGATTGTATAGAGAGCCTTTAATCAGATTTTTAGCATGAGAACATCATATTCTTGTGTGAGAAAGTTGTACTTCTAGAGAGAGACTTTTGAGTTTCCACCAATGATCATATATAGTGAATTGGTGTGACTCACAAAGAGTAGGCAGTTGCTGACCCTCGTAAATTTGTATGTTCGATCTTTCTCTCGACCTCAATTTCTATATTATATTCTATGTGAATTCATAACATCTAAGATCTTGAGTATTTGTGTGTTGGTGAGATTGAGTAGTTTGATCCGACTAATAATTCCACTACAAATTATTTGAAATGAGCAAAAGTTAGCCAAGATAGCCCGAGCTCTAAAATAAATTATTTGATTAATATTGCGGAACTATAGGTACCTCCCCTAAGGTTTCTGAAATGTCACCGCACTCTCTTGTTTTTTCCTGACAAATAAAATAGACACCCTTATGTTAACTTTGACGTTCAAAACCTTAACAGAGCTGCCCGATGTCAACTATTTCACTCATTCAAGTCCCAAAATTGCCCTCTAAGACCATCTCCAGCAGCCTCATTTTCTCTCCGGCAAGGACATTTTTGCGACCGAAATCTGGAAAAACCAGAGCCAACAGCCTCACCGAGGCCCTTGCCATTTTCGTCGAAGCTATAGTACCTCGCCACAGGCTGCGAGGTATGGCGAGCTAGTTGTCGGCTTCTCTCTCTCCTCCCACGCCGGAAAAATGGCTACACCGGAATATTCGTTCTAAAATCGATTTGATACCAAAGGGTTGTAGGTATTGTCGAGGTGATTGCAATGGTGTAAGATTCGTCGGCAGAAAAGTCCACCGGAGCCCACACGCGCCGGTCAAAGAAAGCAAATCTACTCTTAGCGCGTGTGTTGCATGCACTCGTGTGAGGAAGAGGAAGCTGACACCTTTTTTTTTTTTTCAAATGGTTACACTACTGGGTACTGCAATTGTTTAATGCAAGCCAAGTGCACTTTTTCTTGCCAAAATTGAGATGGAGATGCTTAAGACTGATGGAGATGGTCTAACTACCAAAGAATATCCCCCATAGTTTAGTCCCAATCATCTCCTTTCCACAACCATGGCAGTAGATTCTCAAATCCATCGCCCAACACCACCATTGTCACCACTTCTCACCACCATTGCCAGACCTCAGTTCAACCACGACTACTACGTCCCACTGGTCTATACTAGCTTTAATGTTTTACATTTCCCCACCACCAATCCTACGCCCATCATCTTCAAAACCATTTTAACTAAGAGATTTTTAGCTATATATAGTTCAAAGTAAGCGCCGGTCGAAGAGTTATCACAGTTACGCATTACGAGACAGGTTACTCTATCACAACACAACAACTCAATTTCACTCAATAAGCCTTAAGTCACTTTGTGGAATAATGTCTTAGAAAACATCAGGAGAGGTCCGTGAAATTTACCCAAATTGTAGTATGATACAAAGCTGGAAGCATACACTAAGGTACAGATAAGCGGACCCCCAAGCAAAATTGGCAACTATTTACAACTGGGATCAACAAAAAAGAGAAAAGGTAAAATAAAAATAAAAAGGTTCTGCTTGGTGACACTAATAAAAACCTCATATCCACTTCTTTTCTCTCTTTCTTCTTTTTTTTTTTCTTCCTATTTTCTGATTGGCTATAATTGGAGGACAATATGGGAATTCCAAATAATCTTGGAGCCCTTGATTTTCTTCCACTGATCAGCAATGTCTCTGGCAATCTTCAGGGAATCTGATGCAGTGCCAAGGAGGCCTCTTCTTGTGAACCCTACCGTGTACAATCCTTTCTCCCCTTTCCAACTGTTGGGAAATGGAGTCCTGGGCAGTCCTTCCTCTGTGAAGAAATCACTACCCTGCATCACATATTTCCCAAAGTAATTTAGTAGATGATCCTCAAACACAACCTTGTTTGTTTTCATCAATCAAATAATCGTCCAACATAATAAATTTGGTTTTACTATATAATCATTGTACAATTGTTTAAGTTTGGCTAATAATTTTATACTTTTTAGATTTCTCTCGTCGAGACAAGCCAAGAAACCACAAAAAATAGACCGAAAACTAACAAATACAAAAAAATATTGAACAAGGACAAAACAAAACAAAAAACCAGTTTTTTCAATTTACCCAAACCAAAATGTGTAACAACCTCAGAAAATACTAGAAAATATATCCCAAGACAGCTACATATCGTGATCAGCTCAAAACAAAAATTTCAACCGTTTCAAAAACTAATTCCAGCGGACAGGGAATAGTCCAAACAAATACCATCAGAATTTCTCTTTTGCATAGGGGAAACGTTTTGTAGGGTACTGTGTATGTAAGAAAGAGACTTGAGATTGACAGTAAATAAGGGACCGGGATGCTGTGGGCAGGATTTCATCTTGCCAATGGACGACACGGATGCCGCACACTAGGATCGTACACCTGCACTCCCCCCTTCCGTAAATAAGATAGGAAAACTTAACCTTAGTTTTACAAAGGAAAAGTTTGTGTCCACATATTCGTGCATAGATGTGTTTGGAACGGTCACATGTACATTAAGCCAATAAAATCATGAGAGATTCACGAGCATTGAACGAGTACGCATATCGATGTGTCCGGATTTTTTCACGTACATCTGCGAACAAAACATTGCTCTTTTTTTAGGGGAGGGATGAATATAAACATGGGTTGCTATGCATACCTTAAGCCAACAAGGTACATTGCTCTTATACCCAGTTGCTAAGATTATAGAATCAAACTCTTTTTCTTGTCCATCAATGAACTTGGCTCCATTTCTTGTTATCTCCCTCACACCTCCCATCACCTGCAATTTTTAGAGAGGAAAAAAAAAAAGTAAGATTGTGCTAAAGATATTGCAAATAACAAAGAAAATAATTAGGGTGTGTTTGGTGTGTTAATTACCTTAATTTTACCAGACTTTATTTGAGACACTGCTCCGACGTCGAGCACCGGTGTCTTTCCAGTGGCGTTTTTTAGCTCAATTGGGCCGGTTTTTGGCCGCCGGAAGCCTAATCTGTCTGTGTTTCCTAAGGTGAAGTTGGCTGCTAGTAAGAGGACCTTGTCTACTGATCTCAGAGGCAGCCATTTGAGAAGGGTCATTGCTATTGCAAAAGTTGAGACGCCAAACATCTCCCTAGGCAGAACATGAACCTGTGAAAAGAAAATTGTTGGCCAAAAATCAGATACATTTATAATCCAAGAAATCTAAATCATGGGCAATCATTACACTACTCCAAAGACAAATTTTCAAAAAATATGTACTATATTTCACTACTCAAATCTCAAAATTTCTTTTTATAAAACAAGAAAACCTAAATTATTTTTGCAATTATTTCAAAATAAAAAGCAATGTACTTCAAAGATTGAATGATCATTTTTGGATAAACCCAAATAAAAAATTTATAGTGATCCCAAAAAATATACATGTAATGATTAGAACATGAGTAACAAGCACATGAAAGGAGCTGTTAAAACAGAGGATTTTGACCAAATTATGACATACCCAGATAAGAAATTACAATTTATGATCCCATGGTTTCAACAGCCAAATATTTTATTATTCTTCCAAACCCAGAAAAAAAAATTAATAAATTCAAAGATGGAAAAACTTACAGTGTTTCTAACAACCAAATGGGGGCTTGCATTGTATCTGCAGAGGTCCAAACTAACCTCCATACCAGAATTTCCACACCCAACAACCAAAACCCTCTGTTTCCCAAATTCAGAACCAGACTTATACACACTTGTATGCACCACAGGTCCATTAAACCTCTCAATCCCCGCGATTTCCGGCGTAAACGGCTCCGCATTTTCGCCGGTGGCGACGATTAGCCACCGGGAAATATACTCACAGTCTTGAGTTCTAACCCTCCATATCCCCACACTATGATCATACTCTGCTTTTTCCACCACTTGGTTGAACAATGGCCCAATGTTGAAGTGCTTGGCATATGACTCCAAGTAGGAAATGAACTGGTGTTTTGAGGGGTATTTTGGGTAATTTTCTGGGAAACCAAACAGGGGGAGCTCACAGAATTGTTTCGGTAGGTGAAGCTTTAGCCGATTGTAGCTCCTCTGTTGCCATAACGAAGCTAAACAGTTACTTCTTTCAAGAATCAAAGAAGGTACACCATTTTCCTTGAGACAAGCAGAGACTGCTAATCCGGATGGTCCTGCGCCCACTATGATTGGCCCTTCAATTTTCAGGCATTCTTGTTGATTACCCACTTGATTTTTCGAAAAACCCATGTGGAAAAACCTCCAAGAAAACAAAATCAAAGAAGAAAACCCCTGTTTCTTGATGCCTTTCCCCTGTTTTCTCGAGAAAATGTCCCTCTGTTTTCCCGAGAAAATGTGAAAACCTAATGAAGTGAACAGCAGTTCATTTGATAACACTCTTAATCTCTCACAAGAAACAATGGGTAAAGGTAAAATCTCTCAAGAAAGTGAAAGAAATGAAAAGAGAAGAAGACGAGGAAGAAGACAAGGAAGGACTGGATTTCTTTTCCCTCTGTTTTTTTCACGAGAAAGTGAGGGGAGCGCGTATTGGGTATTTAAAGGAGAGGAGAGAGAGGTGGTAATTGGATTGAAGGGCAAAAATAGTAGGTGGTAGGGTCAATTTAAGCAGTGAGTTCTGAGACCCTTTTTAAATGCTTGGAACGCAGAGATATTGAAGCGGGACTGTGAGATGAACAGAGGTTTTATGAGAAGTGAGAGAGAGGCGTAATGGCGGCGTGAAGCTTAAGGAAAGGATTTGGTTCTGTATCTCAAGGCCATTTCTTCTCTCTCTCTCTCTCTCTCTCTCTCTCTCTCTCCCTGTAACAGGGTTTTAAGGAGAAGGAAGGGAGAAATGTGGCAAAGGGGAAGATTTAACTCGCATGCATTAATTGCTAATTTGGAGTGTTGGAACAGAGAGAAATTTAAAGTGACTTGCAGAAGATATATATTGGCTATATCCCCCTCGCACTTTGAACTCGTCGACAACACCTGTGAAAACAAGATTCTAGCATTATACAGTTGTGTTTGGTTTGGTTTTGAATTTTAATTTTTGTAATGATTAGAGGGAGAAATAGATATAATAATTAAAAAATAGGTATTAATGATTAGAGAGAGATAGAGAGAAAAATAAAAATAAAATTTTAAAATAGGAGTAATAATTAAATAATAATTGAGAAAACCGGTTTTTGGAAACCAAACCAAACAAGGGCACGTGTAATGCAAGATTTTTCAAAAGTTTTACAAGACGGTTTTATTTTTTTATTTTTCTTGAAAATTAGAAAATATCCTCCTTCGTCACTTAGGTATTGGTTCAAATTCCGACAATAGTGGCGGTGGGGATGGTTAGGGCCGGCCTAGGGGAAAGCCCAGCAAGCATCCGGGCTTGGGTAACCCATTCGAGCCGGGGTAACAAAAAAAAAATCGTAACTTGTATATAAATTGAAAAAAGTTTGGAAAAATTGCGGTGAAATGGTGGTAGGGGAAAATATTTGTCATTTCATGGAACACTTTTTAGAAATTGCTCAAAACATGAAACGCACTATTTTAATTGCATATACATGGTACCGATAATAATGTTGACCGAAATACCCCCATGATCTGTGATTTCGAGTGCAATAGATTTGTTGAGGAGTGCAACCGTTGTCAATGTAGAGTGCAACCGTTGTCAATGTAAAGTGCAACAAAAGTGGATGAAGGGTGCAATGGTCAGAAAATCTTCTCAGTGTGACTTGAACACACGTCCTTCTAAAAAAGTGTTCCATGAAATAGCAAATATTTGCCCTACCACCATTTTACCGCAATTTCCCCAAAACTAATGCAAACAGAATTCTTGGCGCGTTGGTCACCAGGTTGTACTAAGGTTCTGACGTTCCGTATGGGGCTGGGTTCAAGTCTCAGCTCCCTCACTCTTTTGATTTGTTTTCTTTTAGAGACTTCTCTTCTTTTTCTTTTTCCGTTTTTGTTGTTATCCCCCCCTTTTTTATGAGCAGGCACTTTCATTTTTTTCTTTTTTCTATTTCTATTTTTCCGCTCTATTTTTTGTACTCCAACAAGTCTAGGACCACACTCAAAATACCTCATAAATGTATGAGACCAAACAAATTGGTGGTACTGTGTGTTTATCTTTTTCCTATTTCTGTTTTTCCGCTCTATTTTTTTTACTCCAACAAGCCTAGAACCAAACTCAAAATACCTCATAAATGTGTGAGACCAAAACAATTGGTGGTACTGTGTGTTTAAGTAAATGTGTATAGTTTTGGCGTGATCCTCAACTTTGTGTTTTTCCCTACCAATCCACAATATTACGAAAATCGCATTATTCAATTGCTTCGTTATAAGTTTTGCATTTAACGAACACAACAATAATGTACAAGTAATTTATTCTTACATTTGGTTTTAAAAAAAAAAAACAATGGTGGAAAAGCAAGAAAAAAATCGACCGAGCTAACACACAATTTATGAGTTTTTCGCATGAACCATAGTTAAATTATGAGAATACTATCTTATTTTCTTCACAAAATAAAAAAACTCTCTTACAATTATATCTTTTTGTGTTTATCTTTTGTAATTTTATCCTTTGAGTTTGTATTGTTGTAATTTGGTAATTTTTTTTTATAAAAACTCCTGAAGACGTTCGGAGCCCAACATTTGAGTGTTTGTTTTGGCTCCCTAAAATGTTAAAGCCACACTGCCGATTACAGTTGTTTGGAGAGATTAAGTGGATTGACTATGATCTCAATTAAAAATGAATTCTTGGATAAGTTAAAATACAATATCACAATTAAAAAATTGCGGGATTTTTTTTGGACGTGATTCAAGGTAAAAGAACAATGTAACCTTGTTTTTTTTTTTTTTTTACTTGTATGTTTTTTTATGTTTTATAATTTAACATTAAGTGGGCAACCAAATTAGGAGTCGGGCTTGGGCAACCCAAATCTTAGGGTCGGCCCTGGGAATGGTACTACGACGAAGAAGACGGTGGTGGTAGTTCCAGTCCAATTACGAATCAGATTCATTTGCTTGCAAACTTCGCTGCTACAAGTGTTTGGATTTTTAATCAATATGAGTTTTTATTTATTTGCACGAATGGCTGGTAGGTTAGGGGAATACTTAGGAATACTTGCTTCCTTTATGGCTATGTGTTTTGACCTAAAAAGTTAGCTCGTTTATTTTTTTGTTTTTATTTGATTTTTTTCGTATTTTTTAGTTTTACATCAACGTTTTGTGTATTATTGGTTCGTCTAGGCGAGAAGAATAAAAAAAGTAAAAGATTATGATCGAATCATAATTTTTTTTTAATAAAGACAAAAATAAGCCAATAAGTCAATTTTTTACACCTTTTTCGATCTTATTCAAAAAATTGAGAGTTCTAGTCATAATCTTTTACTCCCTCCGTTCCCATTTATTTGTCCCTTTTGGGAGTTCGTGCCACTTTTCAATTGATTATATCTCATAATTTATATTATTTTACATGATTTCGAAAACATTGTTTTATAGAACTAATTGAGATCTATCAAACAAGATCCATATTGAATATATAATTCATTACTGATTTAAAGTTATAGCTAGTTTTTTTATCCGGTTAGAATAGGACGAGGGACTAAAATTTGGGGACGGAGGGAGTACCTTTTTGGATTTCTCTCGCCGAGACGAACCAATAATACTAAAAAAATCAATGTAAAACTAACAAACGCAAAAAAATAAATAAATAAATAAAGACAGAAAATAAGTTAAGTTGACTTTTTAGGCCAAACCTCAGGATTACTTGCTTCCTTTATGGATATAACTTTTATATGATTATTTTAGGAAATTGATATTTGCACTCCCAATTTTGATGCAGTGGCTCCAAGTTACAAGTTTTCCAAAATTACCCTTTTGCAAGTTCTATGATTTACTTCAGGCACTTTAAAACCTTTGATCTTCTTCTTTACTTCAGGCACTCCAAAAAATAAAAAAATATTTTTTTTAATAAAAAAAAAGCACATAGTTGCTCAACTTCTTTTACTGCACGTCACTGAATTGCCTACTTCCATATGTAATGTTTCTTTGGTAAGGTCTTTATGTTATTGTCTCTATGTTCTGCACCAGGATAACTTGGACAAGTGGTCTTCGGCCTATAATTGTAGAACCATCATTTTGTCTATGCAAAGTCTCTTGAGAGTTCTGTTACTTTTCCTCTCAAGAGTTCTCTCAGTATGAGTTTTAAAATGTAGATTTGTGGCCGTTATGAAGATTTTGAGGAAAAAATGGTAGATAATGAGTACGAAAATATAAAAATCTTGTGTCGCAGCCGTTATTAAGATTTTGCAGCATCAACATTTTCAATTGTGTGCTGTTTATTTTGGAGAATTCTAGCAATATGTAACGTGTTTTTTTTTTGTGCAAAGCGGGGTGAAGCAATCTGACATAAATGCATATTTAATGTTCGAACCTAATATTTATGTTATAAATGTTTAATGTTTGGAACGTAATTTTAATGTTTAGAACCTAATGTTTATGTTTGGTTTTGGTTCATTTTTCCATTTGGAGTGCCTTAGTAAATGAGGAGATAATTTGGGAGTGGAGTGCCTTCAGTAATTTTTATATCTTAAAAACGATAATTTTGTAACTTCATTAAATATTGGAGTTCCTGCATCAAAAAAACGAGCCCCAAAATCAGCACCCTTATTTTATGTATCTGTGTTTCGTATTAACAAAGGTATTACCATTTTTAATGAGAAGAGAAGTCAATAAAAGATGAAGCGAAAACCTTTTTTTTACTACTCCTATATTCGTCTCTAGCGTTTTTTTCTGCGTTTGTTTTAATTTTTAATTTTTTAAATTTTGTTTATCAAGATTAATAACTAATATTAAAAAAATTGAAGTGAACATAGAATATATTTCAAAAATTAATAGAAATTAGTAAAAAAAATCAAAATCAAAATCTCTGCCCAAATCTAGCCTTAAGCTAAGTTTCTACAATGGTATTTTTGATATTTTTTGTATAATAAAAACCAGTTGTGTAATTGAATGATTTGAACCACTCATGTTTTTAAAATTCATAGGGTGAAACTAACGAGTTGTTTTCCATTTGCTAAAATCGACAGCTGGTTTTGACAAATGAGAAACTCATTTGCGAAAATCTTTAAACTCACTCTAAGTAGTTTGACCTATTAATCCTAAATAAATAAATAAAACTCTTACCCGTATCTGATTTACTAATTTTTTTACAGATACACATAAAAAATTAATTCGAGTAAAATAAACGATTCGAATCATCTTGACAAGTCGGAGATGGTCCCTGCAAGAAGATCTGTGCATGATTTGTGCTGCCCAACCCGTGCGAATTAAACGACTAGCCCGACTATTGAAAGATCGGTAAAGATATGGGAACAGACCAAAGTGCACAGAAAACGTACAGAGAGCTCTCAAGGGCCCCCGTTTGGGTCTCACACGAGTGATCCGAACCATTTATTATTTTTAGAACATTTTTCCGAGGGGCCCCACAAAATTTCAGGTCCATCGGACGGTTAGAAGTGCTTGAACCAAAGTCCCACTGTTTCAAACAATTTTTTTTTATTGAAACGGTGGGACTTGGGTTCAAACATTTATAACCGTCCGATTGAGCTGAAATTTTGTGGGGCCCCTCGAAAAAATGTCGTAAGAATAATGAATGGTTCGGATCACTAGTGTGGGATTCAAAAATGGATCACCAAAAACTCTCTGTATGTTTTTTGTACAATTTGGTCTGTACACGTAGCCCTGTCCAAGAAAGATTACGTCAAATTTGAAGTCTTTACTCGTGAAAGAAACCTTTGATTTCGCAAGTGGTACGGAGCCTTCGACTCTGGCTCTTTTGATGTCACGCGACCTCATGCGGTCATGCCATCATCACTCCTGATAGTCACGTGGCCCTGACTAGAAATCTAACCATCAGCCAATCACATCTCGATTCTCGAGTCGAGACCCACTTGTTTGCACGATAACCCGATGAATGCCGATGGTCTGTGCACTGATGAAGCACAGAGCGATCCTTGGAGTTTACTTTTAGTTTTTTGATACCTATCGATGTCCGAACAGGATAATTTTTTTATTGAATGTTCTTCTCAAGATGCCCTACAATACGTATGGTTCAGATCAATGGATTACCAAACTTACACTTGTATAACTTTTCTTAAAAATTCTTTCAAACTGTAAGGTCCTGAATTTTGAATGAAAATCAAACGAATTAAATCAATTACGTAAAAAAATCCAACGGACCTGATTTTTTTCAAGACCACTTGAATAATTATTTTAAAATTATTTAACGGTTCGGATCGTTTGTGTGGGACCCGAAGATGGGTCCCACAAGATTGCATTTTGCAAGCCACTTGAATTGGCACAAAAACAGTGTCGTTTTCTTGTTGCACAGCAGCCTCCCCTCCTCCCAGGAAATGTACTGAGCTCCTTCGGGGATCCACTTTTGGGTCCCACACGAGTGATCCGAATCGTTCATTGTTCTTAAAACATTTTTCCGAGAGGCTCCACCAAATTTCAGCTCAATCGGACGGTTGGAAGTGCTCCAACCAAAGTCCCACCGTTCTAACCAAAAACAATTTCGTTGGAACGGTGGGACTTTGGTTGGAGCACTTCCAACCGTTCGATTGAGCTGAAATTTGGTGGGACCCCTCGGAAAAATATTTTAAGAACAATGAACGGTTCGGATCACTCTTGTGCGACCCAAAAGTGGGTCCCCGAAGTAGCTCGGTACATTTTCTGTGCAAAATGCTCTGTACGGGTAGCACTGTCCTTTGGGTTCGGCACAATTAATTCGCACCGTTCATTGATCTTGTTCGGTTTGGATTTTGGTTTTGGGTTTTGAGTTTCGAGTGGAGATAGAAAAAGTGGTAATAATTAAAAATAGAGGTAATAATTAGAGAGATATAGAGATAAATGATTGAAAATATAGGCTCTGTTTGTTTCGGGCGGAAAACGTTTTCTAGGAAAACCTTTTCCGTGGAAAACAATTTCCAGTGTTTGGTAGCTTTGAAAATGAAATGGAAAATACTTTCTAAAGTTAACGAAGAAGGGAGATTTTGAGCAGGAAAATGATTTTCGAAATTTTTGGGCGGAAAACGTTTTCCCGTGAGTTGCCTCCTCTTTCCATCGAAACCCAACGTCAGGTATCTCCACACTCTTCTCTCTCTCTCTCAAACACCAGCCACAGGACACAGCTAGATTCGTCTTCTCTTCAAGGAGGGAAGTGGAAGATCCACCCATATACTTTCGTGTCAAAGGAAATTTTGCGTCTGAATAGTACGTAATTAAGGGAAAATTGGCTACATGCACCTCGAAACAAACTCCTCAACTCGATTCTCCCCAAACCACGAAAAAACATCAGTGGTTCTTCGACTGCTCAGTATCGGCTCCACCATATACGTCGTCAGTGGTGAAGACGACAATGTTACATCAACATGCGTTGTTCTTCTAATTTCGTTTTCGGTCTAAAATTTCAACTACATTTTGTGATTTGATTTTGATTTTGATTTTGCATGATTTGATTGGGGAACTTGAGCCACAGGGTTTTGCATTCATTTAGCTAATCTTTCTGGGGATATGAAATTTAGGTGTTGTGTCGATTTTGTCTTTGTTCAGGTGTGACAACTGACAAATCCTAAATGAGGGATCTGGGTTAAACTTTACTTTTTTCATGTGGATCTATGGTTGTTTTGGTATTGTTGATTTTGGTCATTTTCTCATATTAGTGATTTTCCATGTCTACCAAACAACGAAAAATGTTTTCTAGAAAATGTTTTCATGTCACAACCAAACACATGAAAACATTTTCTTTTCTAGTAAAAGTTTTCCATGGAAAAGGTTTTCTAGAAAACATTTTCCGCCCAAAACAAACAGAGCCATAGTGTAAAGACATAAGAATAATAATTGGAGAGAGATAGGAGTAAAATATTTGGTCTTCAGACCGGAACCAAAAAGGCCATTAAGTTTAAAAAAAAAATTCAAGTACTCCATGAAAAATTACCTCAATCGAATAATTAAAAGTACTTGATCCAATATATCAAATTTTCATTGAGAATGTAAGATTGTATGTTTTAAATGAAAATTTTATTCCCTCCGTTCCAAAATAAGTGTCTCACTCTCCTATCTTGTCATTTTTAAAATAAAAAAATTAAGTACTTCTGTATATCGCTTTTCAAATTTTTTTGTACCGAATTAAAGTTCTCAATGTACTTAACTTTTTTTGTTTAAAAAATGACATGACTTTTTGCAGTAGACACTTATTTCGAAACGGTGGAAGTACATTTGATCAAACACTTATAATTATCTAATTGGTCTTATATATTTTTCACGAGGTAGATAAAAAAAACTTTTTGAAATTAATGAGCAGTGCAAATTACTTATGTGGGATTTGAAAATGAACCCCACAAATGAATTGCTTAAGTACTTGATCTAGTATTTTAATTTGGGATGGAAGAAGTAATAGTGTAACACTAGGGCCATGTTTGATACGAGGTTTCGTTTTAAAGGGATTCGTAATGAGGTGGGATTAGGATTAGGATTGGGAATGAGTTGGGATTATTAATGAGGAGATGAATCTTTTCTTCTTGTTTGTTTTGCACAGGATTAAATCATGGGATTGTTAATAACATGTTCGTTTTGCACAGGATTAGGGGTGGATTTGTCTTTACAAGCCCATCCCCTTGGGATGGGATTCATAATACCACCTCCCTCTTGGGTTGGTGAATCCCATACTTTTGTGGGATTAACAATCCGGTGGGATTGCTAATCCGGACAAAAAATGAGAAACCAAACACAATATTAGAGGTCCCACCACTTTCATTATCCAATCCCATACTCCAAACCTAGTATCAAACATGGCCTAAATTTGTAACTCTTGCCTTAGTAGCTCTTGCCAATTCAACTATACATCTTAGTTTTCTATTTGCTAAAATCTAATATTTGATAAAATCAAGTGTTGATTTTGGCAAATGAGGAGAAGATTTGCAATCAACACTTGATTTTATCAAATGTTAGATTTTAACAAATGAAAAACTGAGCCATAAATATAATTTTAGTGATAATAGGTGTTACTCAAGATCAAGATTCAAATTTTTTGCACACAATAAATTTTGTGAAAAGTTCCTTATTTTATTTTCTATCATTTATTATTGTTCTTTTTTACTTTTGTTAAATTATCCCACATTGCTCATCTAAGCCACCAAGTCTGGTTAATAAATTCTTGAGGTTACTCCATCTATTGCCAATTGGTTTTAGGTTGGAACCCTCCAAGAAATCTAACTTGGTATCAGAGCTAGGTCTTGGGTGGCCTTAATTCGTACCTCCACGTACATCCGGGCTGCATGTGAGGGGGAGTGTTAAATTATTCTCCTTTGCCCGAGTAAAAAAAAATCTCCTATTCTTCTCAATTCGTACCTCCACGTGCATCCGGGCTGCACGTGAGGGGGAGTGTTAAATTATCCCACATTGCTCATCTAAGCCACCCAAGTCTGGTTAATAAATTCTTGAGGTTACTCCACCTATTGCCAATTGGTTTTAGGTTGTCAAAATTACCAATAAAACACTTTTGACTATAGATAAACCAAAATAATTAGTTTTCACTCGACAAAAACTTTAATAAAATTCAAAGGTTTAAAATAATTAATTCTTTTATTGTTAAAAATACGTAGGATTTAAACTTGATTAGTTAGAGAAAACACAATGCATGAGCGATACTTTCTATACGTGATTCATTTTTTTCCGAATGGTATAAAAAAAATTTAGAAGTTCATTTTATTTACATTACCAAGTTAAATTATTATGTTTAATCGTTTGACCTTATATTAGACATCATATATTGAGATCAAAAAAAAAAAAAAAAGGGCCCCTTTTCTAAAATTCGATTATGCACTCCAAAAGTATCAAGATCACCCCAAGCTCAAACCTCAAGACCGGCCTTGATGTGTATTTGGATTGTATGAGTGACGTGCGTACTGCTCCCTCCATCCAAAAAAGTTTGGCCTACTTTTAAATTTCAACATTTTATGTACAATACACAATGTTACTAAAAACCTTTAACTTTTCAAGTTTGTCCTTCATTAATTTACTCTAATAAAATAGGAGTTAATAAAATTTTGAATTTAAATTATTTCCAGAAAGTGGAAAATCTTGCCGCCAACATAATCAGAGAACTTTCGTAAAATTTTAAAACGCATTTTAAACTTTAAATTTTTTAATTATTCTTCTCTGGTCTCATTGTTTTAATTGTTAAAAGCATCTCAAGAGCATAAATAAAATTTACCAACTTTCCTTTATTAAAATTTTAAAATTGACTCTATATTATGGGACAAAAAAAAAAAATGTAGGCCAAACTTTTTGACGCTGAGGAAATAGTTTTTCCCGCCTTGGAAAGACCCCGACTGGAACACAGCAGTGCACTCCGTACGGCTTACGTAAACGAGAGGGACTTTCCCGTATTTTGATTTGATCGTCGGGGTTATTTTTGGTTATTGAAAACTGGGGTAAACGTCCCATCTGTATACATATACGGGAAAGATTTCGGAGCGGAAGCGTAAACTTGTCAATTGGCTTCTCCGTGATTTTGGGCCGTCGGATGGGAACTCTGAGAAGAACCCTTCTATATGCACAGATCCAAGTGCACCGATGAGGACCGACGGCGTCTCCGACGCCGGCGTGGGTCCCAAATGGTCGATCCGAACCGTTCATCGTTTTCAGAATCGAATTCCGAGTGGCTCCACGCGGGAATCGAGGCAATCGGACGGCTTTATGAGCTCGATCCAAAATCACTCCATTTCATTCAAAAAAAATTGAATGAAATGGAGTGCTTTTGGATCGAGCTCATACAGCCGTCTGATTGCATCGATTCCCGCGTCGGGCCACTCGGAATTCGATTCTGAAAACGATGAACGGTTCGGATCGACCGTTTGGGACCTACGCCGGCGTCGGCGACGCCGTCGGTACCTCATCGGTGCTTTCCCGTCGGTTCCCTTATCTTTATCGCTCTGAGAAACAGCCATTTGTATCACACAGAACGGAAAACAGGGAGCGGCTGCGGTTGCGTCAGGTCGTATCTTTGACTTTTGTTTCCATGTGATGCAATGATATGATTGATTGGCATCTTTGAAAACGTTCACGATCTGAAGGGCTCTGCTAACATTTTTTGGTTTCTTTGACGAATTCGGAGATCTTATGGTAGACACTCGAGTCGATAATCTCGCTAACCAATAGTTTGAATTTTATATTAGTAATGAACGGTTTGAATCGTACAAGTAATAAGATGAAATCTAAGTTGTTTATTAGACAATTAATGACTTAGATGCTGCACTACAACATCTTGTAGTGTGACACCGCACTAATGGATTCTCAATTCCCTCTTTGGCATCCTCTTTTTAGTTATTTGGAAAATGATAAAATCAGCCCACCAAGCTATCATTAAGTAAGCCTCATCATTTGGCCCATTGGCCTGGGCCACGCTCGAAGCCCGCAAGGCCCGTCGGGGTATACCCGAGCCCGTCAAATGGACGGGCTAGCCCAGCCCGACTTTTTCATGGGCCAGGCCCATTGGCCCGACCAATAGTTCGGCCTGCCGGCCCGAGATACTAGCCTACTCGTAGCCTGGTACACTTGTAATGCATTATTGCACTGTTAATGTACATAAGATATAATATATAATGTACCAAAAAAATATATAATACAAATGTACCAAAATAAAAAATAATAATACACAGTTGGACATATGTGTGTAAATATGTTTATATATCTCACAGTAAAATTCTAATAAAAAACTAAACATATGCATTAAAATTTTGAGAAGGTCTGAACATATGCATTGATTGACCATTCATTTGTTGCATGGGTAACTAACAACTGCTCTGGTGTATTATTGTTATAGCATATGGTAGGCTAGACAATGTTCAGTTGTAATTAAAAAAAAAAATGGCTCCAATAGGTTCAGTTGTAACAAAAAAAAAAAAAAAAAAGGCATTTGGCCCGCCCAAATAGCCTAGCCCAGCCCGCCCGAAGATTGGCGCGCCCGCATGCCCGACTAGGATAAGCCCGTGGGCGGGCCGGGTTTCAACTTTTGAGAGAGAGCCCGGCCCGCCCAGCCGGCTAAAAAGAAAAAGCCCGCATAGCCCGGCCCGCGAGTGGGCTTGGGCTGAAAGTTCACGGGCTCCTTATCGTTAAGGTTTAAAAAATATAATGAGATGTGTAAAAATTATATCAAAGTGTGTAAAAGTGTAAAAAGTATATTGGGATATGTTTTTTTTTTGGTCATTTTCTTGGCTTGTTGTCAACCTAATGCACGAGCAAACACAACAGATGACTCAAAGCTCCTCTTATCCCTATTTTATCGAGGTAAGCAACAAAAATGGGGTGCAATAGACTACTAAAACAGGTTAACAAAATACAAAGGTGAACAGTTGGTCCCCAAATCCCATCCCATTTGTTCAGCCATTGTTCACTCCTAACTTATTTTTTAATCAATTTTTCCCTCACCCTCTCTCTCTCCACGCAGATACGGGCTTGGTTTTGCTGACGGCAACGACTCTGATCCGGTCGGCCGTTCTTCCGGACCTCTCAGCGGCTTGATGGACGCGGTGGAGGACTGACCGGAGAGCAGTCGTTGCGACGCCGTCCATGGCGAAAGCGGCCATCGGTGGAGACCCCATCTGCTGTTGGTGTTGTTGATGTGTTGCCTCTTGTTCGATTTCTCTCTCCCTAGTCTGTTCCCGATTGTTCATCACAGATTCACAGTTTGGCCGGCGTTGCGGTCAATGGGTCCCCACCGATTGGTGCTGCGGTGAGCTCAAAGCTGCTATCGGCTCAGAGACGCCATCGGTTTTGGGTCCACCACCGGTCCATGTATATACGGGTGTGTATATATATGAGTAAATATATTGTACTCCCTCCGTCCCTTTTTTAGTGATCCATTTGGGAAACATGTATTTTTGTGGACGTTTAAAAATGTACTTTCGTATAACGTTTTTAAATTTTTTTTTAACCAAATTAAAGTACTCAATGAGCACTTTAATTTGGTATAAAACAAATTAAAAAATTATATAGAGAAATATGTTTTTTAGGGATTTCAAATTACACGTATTCCTATATGGATCACTTAAAAAGGGACGGAGAGAGTATTATTTTGAAAAGTAAAAAATAGTATTTTAATAGTGGAGAGGTAGTATAAGTAGTATTGTTGGATAGGGGTGCACAAGAAAACCGATAAAACCGCCAAACCGATCCGAACCGGACCGAACCGGTCTATTTGGTTAGGTTCTGTGGTTCATTGTTCTGGTTATGGTTCTAAAAAACTAAGAACTGGTAATTATGGTTCGGTTACTGGTTCTCAATATAAGAACCATGGTTAGAACCGAACCGGACCGTATAATATTAATATATATTAATTTTACATTTACAAATCATGTATCTTGATTTGGTAAGTAAATAATTTTTTTCTAGTAATGTAGTTTTCTTTATGTCTATTTAAAGTAAAAATCTATTTTTTAAGAAGTTTTCAATATATAATACTATAACTTACTTTTTTTTTTTTTTTTTGATCGGCTACTATAATAACCTGCTAATACATTACTTAGTAGGTATGATTTGCTAAAATTGATTATTGATTGTGTTTTCTTGATTTCTTCCTATGTTGTATGCATCATGCTTTAATAGGAAAACAACCCTATAGAATGTTGCCATAAAAATATATTTTTTAAAGAAGTTTTTCAATATATATAACTATAACCTAATAATACCAATTTCAATTCTTTATGTTCCACCCTAATTTCACGAGATCGCTACTTCCTACTCAAAGGAAAACTCAAATACCCAATTCTTTTATTCTCTAATCTTGATCTTCTTCCTATTTTTTTGAATTCATGTGTTGTGATAAAGTGTTTCTTAATCGGATAGAACCGGAACCGAACCAAAACCGGTCCGATCTTGTGGTTTGGATCTGGACAGGTTCTACATGTATATTGGTTAGGTTTTGGTTCTTGATTTTCTAGAACCGGTCGAAATGGTCCGGTTACTGGATTTCTAGAGAACCGGTCCAATCCGGACCGTGTGCACCCCTATTGTTGGAGTGTTGAAAGGGACATAGGTAGATAAAGCACTGTTCACTAATTTATTTGGCTCAAGATTTATTGAGTCTTGTTGTGCTTGCTCTCAATAGAATAACCCTAGTTATTTTTTCCTAATTTTTACTTGAGTCTGGTAAAATTTTTACAGTAGACTACATCGTTCGTGTTGATGAGAATAATAATAAAAAAAAGTAAAAAAAATGTACATCAAAGTTGAAAAACTTTCACATAAGCCGACGATATAAATACGTGGAGCATCTGCAACCCATTCTCCACCTCTTTGTTTTTTTTTTTTTCTCTCCTTCAAACCTACATTTTGAATCCTTTATTTTACATTTTAATATGTTTTCCACCTTTATGAAGGCATCTCCAATACATCCTCGGTTTCTCCATTTTTCTATTTGACGGAACTATTTTTTGGAGGAAATACAACTCCAACCCATCCTCCATTTCTCTTCCCTTTGAGATGATCAATATTTTTTTGATCCCTTTGAGATGATCAATATTGATACTCCAAATATAGAGGATGATGTTACAAGAACCATAAAAAAGCATAACAAAACTAATCCTACAAAACGGCATACCATCACTTTTTTTAGAATGTCCATTGTTACGCCCCAAAAATCCAAAAAATTGGTTCGTCAAGAAATCAGGGTGGATTTCTCATTTGATTTATGGGATATCCTATACAATCAGAGGGTTGATAAAATCACTTGAGTGCATAAGAGCTTTAAGGAGGGTTGATAAAATTACTGGGGTGGATTCTAGCAAATGAAGAAAGATTTTGATAAAATCATGAATTTTTTATCAAATGAGAAACAAGGTCATTTACAATTATATTAAAGAAAACGATAACTTTATTAAATATTGAATGTCTCAAATTCTCAAATTCAAAAATGGAAAAGGGGAAAGTTTAGCAACTTATTAAAACTGAAATGGTAAAAAACAAGACATTATGAGAAAAATCTTAAATTCAATATATGTTCAACCAAAGAGCAATCAGAGCCATCTATATATAAATAACTAAGCTATCGGTAGAATCAAGGCTTCGACGGCTCAACTCCATCCATCCACTCCATCACTTCGTAATCCGTTGGTGGCTCCTTGTATCTCTCATTATTGTCCGTACATGGTGTATGCCAATGCCACAAAATAACATCGCAAGTGATAATCACTCGACACCCAAAGCTACTCATTTACAAAATTATACTCATGGAGCAAACAATGAGATAAATAATTTTTAAGTGCGAGGAATAACAAAATTTAAACAACAATTCTCAACATAGTGGATTAATCCGATACAACTCATCACACAATGAATCCGGTACCCAATGGTTCACAATCCTCAATGATCAATTCTATGATTCCAATTTCTCAACCAAAACAACACATTATATAGCATCAGCTCCCATTCACAAAAATCTCAATATGTTAAGACTCTCGTACACTTAGCCCAACTCTCGGAACCAAGGCACAGCTCATGACCTCTGGTAATATTGCGATTGGCTCAAGACCCATGCCGGGTACAAACGTCCCAAACCCACAATTTCATGGTAGATTCAGTCTCTTTATTCGCCTACGTAAATAATCGAAACAAATCTAAACTTTAGTGTTCATGCATCAGCCCATAAATCACATAGTTTTTAACAATAACATCAAAACGGGATATAATGACGAAATAGGGAATTCATGAGGTGTACTATGTCATTAACAACTTCAGCTACTAAACCTAATTCAAGGTAAGCTATGAAAACTCTTCCTCTCTTTCATCTATTCAAGCACGACAAACCAATTTGTGATCGATTAAATCACCGAGAATGCCAGGGGAAATCAGATACAAATCTGTGTGTGTGTGTGTGTGTGTGAGAGAGAGAGAGAGAGAGAGAGAGAGAGAGAGAGAGAGAGAGAGAGAGAGAGAGAGAGAGAGAGAGAGAGGGAGAGAGAGAGTGAGGTTTTGAGAGAATTTTGTGGGATTTGTGAGAGGTTTAGGAAATAGGGGAGAGTAGTACAGATTTTCAAGAAAAGATGGACACGGGTGGCTGCTGTGCAGCCACTGCACAGCAGCTGTTGTGCCCCATCCGAGCCGTCCGTTGCTCGGATGGACGGCCCAGATTTCACCTCAGCACCTTTGCATCCAAACCGTTCGTTGCCGTGCAAGATGAAATCTGAGCCATCCATCCGAGCAACGGACGGCTCGGATGGTGCACAACGGGTGCTGTGCGGTGGCTGCTGTGCAGCCACCCCAAATCCGAAAAGAATATCAATCTATCAAGGAAGAGACAGGTTTTTATTAAACTATGTACAAATTATCTACACGTTATGAAATAATTACTAGGAAATCAAATTCCCTAGCAAATTGCATAATAAAAAAAAATTAAATTAACTAAGGAAATGAAAAAAAGTAGGGTTCTTACATCAATCATCATAACATTCACTACCAAATTGTAAAACATTGACCATGGAAAAGCAAATCATTTTACGAATTTGCAACACGACAAAGTGAGCTACCTAAACTTTTCCAAAATGTATGTAACTTTAGTCCTAGAAAAGATTACTTTCTTGGGCGATGCAATAAATCAAACATGTACCCTAATATGGGTGCATATATGTCACATGATGGTCTTGTAGACGACAACAGTGTGTGGGGCGTCATACAAACTCCTTTGCTAGCCAGCCCATCAAACTCAAACCGATGAGTGTTTGTAATGTAAGAAAAGAAGATCAAGTAACTAACCGAGTCACTAATTTTGAAATAAACGATCAGAAACGATTAGTGTCCAGAAACAAAACCCATAATTTACCCAGAAAACTCAAAAGCTTAGATTCACTTGGAAATTATGGGTATTGTTTCCAAGTGAATCTAAGCCACTCGTTTGAGTTTTCTGGGTAAATTCTGGGTTTTGTTTCTGTGTATGTATCATTGCTGATGTGCGATAGCCAATGTAAACAACGATGGCAACTCAAAGTAAGCAACAAATAAGGCACTAGACTTGCACAAATGAAGCCATTTTATTAATCAACTCAAAGCTTTACATTTTTACAAAGTCAACGGCAAGACGGCTACTAAGTTTACAAGCTTGACAAGGATTAGCAATACCTAATCAACTGGTTAATATAAACTTATAAGCATTTCCCTACGTGTCACGAAGAAACATGGGGTATGGGTGAGGGATCTTAACAAAAATATAAAGAATAGAAGTGTAATAAATCAACTATTTATAACACTTGTCCATATGGTTGCAAATGAACCAAGGCCATTCATGAGCTCGCCTTGGTTCGGCTCGATCGAAAAGAGCTCGTTCAAACTCAAATCATTAAATTTGTATTGAGGCTCGTACGGCTTGAAAAGAACTCATTTGAACAAGCTGTACATGACTCAAATTGCTATAATTGACCCTAAAAAATAAGCCTTAAAGTTGCTGCTTGTTGACATGAATGGTATACATGACTTGCACACAATTATGGTGTGGTGCGGTGTGTGTGGGTCTCAAGTAATTTCCTTTTTGAACTGCGTGAATCCACTAAAGATACATATAGGCCTTGTTCTTGAATGAATTTTATGAGATAAAATGTAATGGGTTTTTCTATTGTCAGCCCACTGGGTTGACAATAAGACAACAAAAAAAACACATACTTCAATGTACTTTTTTTACTTTCTCATACACTTTTACACATTCCTATACATTTTTCACACATTCCCATACACTTTTTAAGCCTTTTAATCAGCCCATTGGGTGGATTTTAGAATTTTCCAAATGTAATTGTGAAAAAATGTAGTTTTGTTTAGAGGTGTGATAAAATGACATTGTTTTCTCAATGAATTAAATGTAGGGTTAATAAATGTGTTATGTAAATGATTTTGTGTCATAAAATCTAGTGTTGATAAAATATAGTTTTGCTAAAATCCATTGAGAGTGTTATATTTTATCAAAACCAGATTTTATGAGAGAAAGTCCATTCAAGAAAGGGCCATAGTATATTGGATCTAAACAACCAACCAACCACAACCCAATGCACAACCCCTCACATACGCAACCGGGGGACACTGCGCAACCCTTTTTGGCGCCACACCGGCATCGTTCCGACGATCAGAGACATCCACCGTGTAGAGCTCGTTGAGTACTACAAGAGTATCAAAAATTAACTCGATCGGATATCATTAATTACCTCATCGGAACACAAATAACTTGAAAGAAATAAGAACACATAAAACTTGAAACACTGGATGAAAACCATTGAACCCATTTTTTTCAAGTTACTTGTGTTCCGATGAGGCACTTGACGATATCCGATCGAGTTGATTTTTGGTATACTTGTACGAGCTCTACGCGGTGAAGTATCCAATCGTCGGAACGATGCTGGCGCGGCGCCAAAAGGAACCGCACAGCATGCTGCGCAGCACGGGGCTGTGCAGCACTTCCCCCGGATCCCTCACATACACGTGGGGCCCACACATACCATACCATAATTGTGTGTAGGTCCCACGTGTATGTTTTATAGTAAAATACTTATTGGATCCATAACAATTATCAAGTAATCAACAAAAATTTATAACCTCACAAAAAGTAATAAAGGAATGGGGCACATCCATAAACTAATGCGGGTTAATGTTTTGGAATAATATTTTATGTGTTGCGAATTTATGATTAATGATATTATGAGTAAGAAATTCCTTGTAGATTTATAAGCATACCTATGTAGCATGGATAGAGAGAGGATACGAAACGGGACACTGTATTTTTCAAACAATAGCGATATGGACACGGCAGGACACAATGTAATTTTTGTTTAAAAGAAATTAGTTAAGCAAACCTACAATACATCTGATAATTATTTAGGTTTGGACCTCTGATTGAATGCATTATCGACCTACGTTATATGTCTATAGGACCCTGCTAGCGGTACAGATTTTTTTGTACAGAAAATGTACAAAACGCTCTTGGGGACCCACTTTTGGGTCCACACGAGAGATCTGAACCGTTCATTATTCTTAGAACATTTTTCCGAGGGGCCCCACAAAATTTCAGCTCAATCGGACGGTTAGAAGTGCTTGAACCACACTCCCACCGTTTCAAACAAATTTTTCTGTACAAAAAAATCTGTACCCGTAGGTTTATCCTATGTCTATACTCTATACACATACACATTCCTATATTACACTATTGGCTCAATATATTTGGATTTATAAAATATTTTACAAAGAAAAAACTTTTACTCCAAAATTTATTACAATCACCTTCCGGTACACTTTGTTTCTCAACTCTCAGCAAGTGTGTCTCGGCCCTCACCATAGATAAAATATCTTGATGGACACCCACGTGGCGTTTTTCATATGGGTTGTCGCGTGTTCCCAGGGTAGCCTACATGGATACGGTGATCTCCAAGAATATCGGTCGCCTATTGCATTATTTCCTGTGTTTGGCTGTAGTTGACTAGTTTCTTCATTTCACTCCCTCTTTGTCTAAATTATTCAAAGTAGAGGTAAGACTAATGGCTGCTTTATTTCTAGGGGTAATCCTACTGGTACAGAAAAAAAATGTACAGAAAATGTACAAATCGCTCTTGGGGACCCACTTTTGGGTCCCACACGAGTGATCCGAACCGTTCATTATTCTTAGAACATTTTTCCGAGGGGCTCCAAAAAATTTCAGCTCAATCGGACGGTTAGAAGTGCTTGAACCAAAATCACACAATTTGAAACGGTTTCAAACGGTGTGATTTTGGTTCAAGCACTTCTAACCGTCCGATTGAGCTGAAATTTTGTGGAGCCCCTCGGAAAAATGTTCTAAGAATAATGAACGGTTCAGATCACTAGTGTGGGACTCAAAAGTGGGTCCCCGAGAGCGATTTGTACATTTTCTGTACATTTTTTTTTTGTACCTGTAGCAGGATCCTATTTCTAGTATCTCCACTGTCTTTTGCATCTGTGCACTTTCTGGTGCTATATATGGCCCAGAAAGATTGGCATTGTGAGAAAGCAAACTAAAGCAATACAGCCTGCATATTCTGATATATAGGAGCCCAAATCATGAGTAGTTATGAACCCTTTAGTTCCCTTTTCAAAATCATCTTCCATTGCAATATGGAAAGTTTTGTGCTTACACTTTTGTCCAATTCAAGAAATCGCCATTGCCAACGCAATCGGATCTTCATTGATCTTTTTGTTTGGTTTTTTTTTGACAACTAGAGTGTCCAGACCAACTTACGTGCACCTCAACTAATTTTTAAAGCACTAACCCCACTTTCTACAACTGATTTTTAAAGCACAAACCCACTTTTTGATAGCTGGTGGTGGCCAATCAGTTAAAGTCAAGACATATATGACCCTACATGCACTAACTCTACAAGAGTTGATAGCAGTTGGAAAGTTTTTGACGTGGGACGTGAGAGCAACAAGGACGAAAAGACAACATAATAATAATTAAGGATCGCGGAACGATCATTGTGACGCATATTCTACGCATGTGATCATAGACGCGTGAGAGCAATGTGCGATCCTCAAACAACAAGGCCCCATTGTTGGATTCAAAAGAATATCTATTGGATTCTATGTTTGATTGAGTGTCTGATTTTTCAAAGGGGGAATATGCTTCTGAAATGGTGTTTGGTTGGAATTCTTATAGCTAGCTACTGCTATATCTAGGCTATATAAACAGTTGAGGGCATTATATGAATGTACTAGTGCATATATGGCAGCTTTGAAACAGGGATTTATGCATGCGGGTTCTGTATTTTCTTCATATATGTATGGCTGGACAATGCATGATTCCACTTGGGTGACAGCCCACAACCTCATTTGTAATGAAGATCCTCATTTCTCTTTTTTGCCTTTTTGTCATTGTTGGAGATCTTTTGCTGTTGAGAGATTGTGCAGCATTGACTTTATAGTATCATTGATTCTAAAAAGGAAAGGGTGATAACCATAGGTTCACCTGTCTCATTCCTGATCGAAAATAGGCAGATTCAAATTTCAAAAGTCATATCATATTTTGTATCTTAACATAGGAAATAAGGGTCGATTCTCTTGGATCCTTAATAAGAAGGGACCACATTTGGAAAATGATCCAACTTCTAAGCATGACAAGTGAAACCCACGTCTATCAGTCATACTCTGTCAATTTTTTTTTTTTGTCATTCGTCATTCCTAATCTAATACATGGGGGGAGGGTGGAATGGGACTCGATCCCGGGATGCAGTGTAGGACATCCAAGAGTTCTACCGCATAAGCTAACCACCACTTGCATACTCTGTCGATTTTAATCGTCCATCTTATGAGTCTTAGGTTCTCTTTATTTGTCAAGAAACTAGTGTAGGAAAATATTTCCGAAAAAATTCTAGTGAAGATGCGTTCTTTTGATAAAAGAAATTTAAGAGAAAGTTGGGAAATAATAGTTTAATTAGGTAGAAATCTATGAAGTTGCAAGATTCCTGCAAAATCTTGTGTTTTTTGTGGAGATGTTTTGAGAGAAAGCTAATCGTAATGGAAAAGTTAGAGACCTGGGTTTCACAACTTTCCTTTTAACTGAATGCATTGTGATATGGAAAATTTTGTACTTAGCCTTCTGCATATATCTTCACCTTAGTTTTTTTAACAACCATGGTGAAACTTGTGTGCATCTTGATTTATTTTGAAAGGACTAAATCCCACTTTCTACTAGTGGGTGGTCAATTAAAGTCAAGACATATAGCCATATATAATTTGAAATGCACCGACTCCACAAGAATTGATAACAGTTGCGAACTTTTGGACGTGAGACCTAAAAGCAACAAGGACAAAAGATAATGATAATGGAAGAATTAAGGATCGCAGAACGATCGTTGTAACCTATATTCTACGCATGTGATCATAGAAGCGTGACAACGATGTGTGATCCTCAAACAACAAGGCCCCATTGTTGGATTAAAAAAGAATATACTCCTTCTGTCCCAAATTTCTTGTTCACTTGCACTATTCACGACACCTCCAAAAATTGTTTGTATTTTCAAATGTATAATCTTATATACTCCTCGATCTCGTTTGATAGTTCTCGATGAGTTCCATTAAACAAAGTTATCAAAATTGTAAAAAAATATTATAGATTAATAGATATAAGCAATTGAAAATTGACACGCATGCACGTAAATGGACAAGAAATTCGAGACGAAGGGAGTATGTTGGATACTATGGTAGAAAGAAGTATTACGTACTCCAACTTATCCTATCTAGATTTGCCTTGACAGTGGAGTAAATTTTGTCTTTGTAACTCGTTGTGCTGTTAAGTTCATTTTACCATGCATTGGCACCCGTTAGCATGACCCTTAACATTTTGCATGATTTTTCTTGTTATAAAATGCATGAGTAACAAATCTGCCACAAAAATAAACTAGTCAAACATAACTGAACCGAACCAAACTGGACCATTAGTATTTTATTTGGTTTCGGTTTGTATACTATACAAACCGAAATGTCCGGTTCAATTTGAGAAAATGCTTAAACCAGACCAAATCGAACCGTTTAACCTGTAATTACATGGTCTATTTTCAAATTCAACTCGTGCATTTTATCGAGGACAATGGTCCTCAGTCATTCTATTGTAAGAGCACACGATGTAACATTAGTCGTTATGGCCCATGCCGTACACATTCTCTATCTGAAGCGTGCAGCCTACCCAACCCAGCCCAGCCCAGCCCCGCCCAAATTTATACATACGTGAAAATTGGGCTGGCCTACTTATATGTAGCCGGGCTGGTCCATATTCCAAAAGCTAACTACAGTCCAGAGCAGAACTATGTCCAAGCAGGCTAAGCAGCCCACACAAAAACGACACACGCAAGTTCTGGGCCAACTACAAGAAGCAAAGCTTTGTATACCAAAAAAGGGCCATAAAGGCTTGCATGCATAGTTTCTATAGGAATTTGTTTCACACCAAATTAAATTTAATTATCTTAATTGGATAATTTGTGGACTTTTTTTTTGGAATGAGAAAATTCTCAACCTTCCTTGTGGTGGTACTGCGGTAGTGTTGGTAGCTGTGGTTGTGGGAATGAGAAAATTCCCAACTTTTTTTTTATTTTTTATGTTTTAACTTGAGAAAATTCTCAATCTTTTTTGTGGTGGCCGCGATGGCGCGGCAGCCGAGAGTTGGTGAATTTAATAAATCTTAGGACAACTTGTGTTTTTTGGTGGTTATAGTTTCGAAATGGTGGCGATGAAATTATCATCGTTTTTTTTTTTTTTTGGTTGCAGTTGTGGTGATGGTTTTTTTGAAGGAGTGAGTTTAAAATAATTAGTTTGAGAATATTTTCAGTACTTTCTATTGTGTTGGTCGTTGGTATGGTGGTGGTTGTGATGTTGTGAATTTAAAAAGCTCAACAATTAAGAAAAATTCTCCGGATTTTTGGATCGAGAATACTCTCAACGTGCTTTGAGCAGCAATGTTTTTATGTGATGACAATAAATTTTGATATTAAAGAGGTAGGGACTTGTCGTGGTAGTGGATGTGAAGAGTAAAAAATCTAAACATACATATATGTGACGTGGACCATGTCAATCTTAAAATTTACTATCATCAGTTCAGAATCACCAACTCAACCATCACAACAAATGCATTGAGAATATTCTCAATCTTAAAATTCACTGCCTGTTAAGACCCGTAAATATTAATTTAGAGATTATTAGTATAAATTATTTATTTATCGTTAAGGATAAATTAGAGTAATTAGTTAGACAATTATCTAATAGAGATAATTATACATACATACACACATATATATATATATATATACACCGGTGATCCAGTCAAGGATCCCGGATTGAAGGAAAAATGGTGTTTTTGAGGTTTTAAAAATTGTTTTTGCGTAATCCGAATCGTCCAATGTGTTTAAAACGTGTTTTTAATAGTCCCCGCTGGAAATCATAAAAAAAAAAGACTAGGAAGGGCTTGATCCGAGCCGTTATTCATAAAACTGTACATTTACAGTTTTATGAATAACGGCTCGGATCAAGCTCTTCCCGGTATTTGTTTTTTATGATTTCTCGCGGGGACCCTTAAAAACACGTTTTAAACACATTGGACGGTTCGGATTGTGAAAATTTGATCCGGAACTATGAGTCCCGGATTCGGGATCCCTGACTGGATCGGGACTGTACATATATAAGAAGTTTCTTGTGAGGGCTCCCTCACAAAAAAAGTGCGGGAAAACAGTTGTGGGCCGTTGGATCCTATGCCCTTCACGCGATCCAACGGTTCACAACTGTTTTCCCGCACTTTTTTTGTGAGGGAGCCCTCATAGGAAACTTCTTGTATATATATGGATCAACTTCTAATGAGGGATCCCTCATTTTAAATAAAGTGAGGATCAAGCAAATTTTCCACTTTCCGAACTGAACTTTGACTATCCGAACCGTTAGATGTGTTTAAAAAATATTTTTAAGGTTCATCGCGAGGATTCGTCCAAAAAAAAATACTCGCAAGGGCTTCATCCGATCAGTTTTTGTTAAACCAATGCCATCATTTGGTAAAAAATTAAATTTTTTTTTTATAAAGGCATGCGGAGCCTATGGAACTCGGTAGAGGCACGCAAGGCCTACAGAACTTGGTAGAGGCACGCAGGGTCTACTGAACCCGGCAGAGGCAACGGGGCCTACAAATACCCAGCAGAGGCGCGCGAGGCCTATGGAACCCGGCAGAGGCAGGCAGGGCCTATGAATACCCAGCAGGGGCACGCGGGGCCCACAGAACCCGACAGAGGCACGCGGAGCCTACAGAATCCGGCAGAGGCACACGGAGCCTATGGAATCCGGCAGAGGCACGCAGAGCCTATGGAATCCGACAGGGGATCTAATCCCTGATACTGATGAAAATGATGGATTTTTCTTCAATAATAAAAAAAAGGAGAGATTTTTGGGCTATTTAGTGTGTTTTGACGAAACTTGACGTGTGAACATGGATCTAGACATGTGTGAAAACTTGGTAAAGTTTATCGCTTGATTTGTGTAGCAACTGGAAGACTGGGTGCAGTGTTAACGTGTATTCCTGTAGAGTATGGTGCATAGTGGAGTATCTTATGATCGGATGATGATGATTAATTGTGCCAAGGTGCAAAGTTGCTTTTGTTTCAGTACTATTTCTCTAGCAATCAGTAGTACGGAGAAGAGAGTGTTTGTTATTGGTATGAGAATGGGAGAGTAGAATGTAGTGAATGATTTTGTTATACTATCTTGCATGCATAAGTTTAATCTGTTCATGAGTTTAACAAACGCAAGTTAAATGTTGTATTAGGTGTTAGATGTGACTGTCTGTTATAAAATGTGAAACTTCTTTTCTAAGAACCTTAATGATCTATTTCCAAATATTCAACTTGGAGTACAGCTAACCACCGCTACTTCACAATTGAGCATCTAGGGTAGAAATTTTCGAACACGACGCATATAAGAAACAAAACTTGCTTTCTTTGTACGGATATGAGTATATACCATATGACATGAGTACCAGAGTACTTGATGTGATTAGAAGCATAAATTCATTTACTAAATTGTCTGCTCAGTAATCTAAATGTTGTTTCGTTATTTAAACTGTTGAAATTTCTTCTTTTACTATCGTCTGTGTGTTGTCACTAAATGGGAGTTGGTGGTCTTGCTTGCTTATAAATTTTTGAAGTTTGGGGTCCCAGCTGTTTGGGTG